>OZ020176.1:2534939-2605640 GCA_963971145.1 Sussaba pulchella | reverse complement strand
TCTGTGAGTAAACATGTAGCAAAGAATTCTAGTGCGTAGAAGATAAGCGATATCGACGGGGTATCGAAAATTTGTCTTTGAGGGAGGCTCGGGCCGTCGAGGGTAGATATCTCCGACAATAATTAAGTGACGGGGTTGAACCTCCGATATTTGGGGAACAAACAATTAGCAAAAAAGTGCAGTACAGTCAGATCGTACGATTTTGCCGTACTAGTTAGTGCTCTGCTAGCGTTATAAAACGCTAGCCTAGTCTTTTTCAAAATCGATTTTTTCAAAAACCGGACGAGAAAAGAAATGTATACTTTAGCAAACAATTAGCAAACAATGAGCAAAAAAGCTTGTATATAGTAACAATTGGATTTCCGATTGTGCTCTGCTGCCATGACGCGGGTCTCCATACTGGTCGATCGCTGGCGGTACAAGGACAAAAATTAGTAGAGTCGACAGTCCAATAAAAAATTTCATCGACACATAGCTATACTAGACAGCCGCTGATTTCTGCCAGCGGTGAGCTGTTGTCACCTTTCTTGATCGTTTTGAATGAACCTACTGGCAGGTTCGGACCTCGAGTGGATCAAACCATGTTCAGACCCGTAAATACAATTTTATTGCCATCAAAATCTGGAAAATTAACGTCCGATCTTTTCAAACGTTGGTTTCACAAAGTATCCATTCCGAATACGGGTCCAAAATCTATTTTATTACTGGATTCTTGGAGCAGCCAATGTCCGGCCGCATTGCAACGAATAGACATGACTGAAAAAGGTATAAAAGCTCTAACTATTCCAGCTGGTAAGTTGTACATAAAAATTATTCCTGAGAGCATGCGTAATATTTATGAACTCATTTCACAGGTACCACGGGAATAATCCAGACTCTGGATGTGTATGGCTTCCGTATATGGAAAAATTTTATAAAACGCATTTCTGATGCAGTAATATTGTTTGATTATGACGTGAATTTGCTTAACACCGACAATAGTGTTAAGTTACAATCTCTTACTCACAATCAGTTTTCTTCGCCAAGGTTTACGGATCTTTTTAAATATTCGAAGTATAAGAGCGGTTACGTAGAAACGAGACTACCGAAATTCGACAATTCAGTCTCATTTTGTTTCACTCAAAATGCGCCAACGTGCGACATTTGCGGCGAAGCTGCATTTATCACTTGCGCATGGTGTAAAAAATCACTGTGTTTTAAACACTTTTTCCACGACTATCATTACTGCAAAAATATAATCCGTAAAATAATACGTTCCTATTTTTTTCGGAGGCATTTTGTAAATTCTTTCATTTAGGTTTAAGGATGTATATTTTTGTTCACAATCAGTGTGGTATACCACAGAATTAAAAAATACAACTGCACTGAATCTCGAGAAAGCGTACTTCGGGCCCTTCCATAACCCTAATAAAACATGTTTCGCCGAATTGTTAATTTTACTGGATAGAGTTTTGTAAGGTTTTGTATTACGAATGAAATTGCCAATTATGGTACATTATTATGAAAAAGTTCGAGAGCGGTTTACACCCCCTTAAGGGTGAGATGCGAATGAAACGAAAAATATGTACGCTTTATTTTCCCGTCATTCATACATTGACAAAGTCACATTCCGATCGAACTAAAACCCTCGTAAACATGTTAAAAAAACCCATTTTTTAAATAATTAATAGTCAATTGTTTGATTCTATTGTTTCTTCTTATCATCAATGTATAGTGCGTGTGGAATGCAATAACTTTGCCATTGCAACTTTTATTCTATCTCATCCCGCTTACGAGTTATAAGCGAAAAACGAAAAATCTTACTATTTTCAGGGGTGGTTTTCAGCCCCTGAGAAGGTCGGTCTGCCAAATTGCAGTTCTAAATGTTCAATTACAATGCGACACGTGCTACGGACATAATATGATGTAAATTCTACGAATGGAATTACCAATTCTGATACAATATCATCGAATAGTTCAAGGGTGGTTCACACCTCCTTAAATGCAAGATATGGAAAAACCCCTAAAAAAAGTGAACTTTATTTTTCCATCACGTATCCATTGACGAAGTCACATTTCGTTCGAACCAAAACCCTTGGAATTATGTAAAAAAAAACTTATTTTTTATATAAATAATGGTCAATTGTTTGAATTAATCGATCGTTTCTGTCACGAATGTATAATGCACATCAAATGCAATAACCCTGCCATTGAAACTTTTTCTCTATCTCCCCTCGTTCACGAGTTATTATCGAAAAACGAAAAATCCCTTGATTTTCAAGGGCTGTTTTCACCCCCTAAATATAACATTCAGCACATAAAAAAGAGAGGCGTGTCGAAGATTTCGACCAGCTCTACAATCGCGCGAAGTTTGATCAAAATCGGAAGGGGCCTTGTTACGACTTTTACTTCCTCTACATGATCAAGTTTGGTCATCTTCTCAGCAACATCGGCAATGCCGTAACATTGCCGCGCACCAGTCCGAAGACGTCACTAAATCATTCAATCGGTAGTAGCGACAACATCGCGCGGTTTCCTTGTTAGTCGTCCTCCGATCGAAGGAGCTAACGGGGACGACGAAGAAGCGTGTAAGTTCGGGATATTCCTACTTACTTCGAACCGCGATGAAATCGTGGCACAGCAACACGCCGACCCAAACCCGATAGAAAAGCTAAAAATATTAAACGAGCGACCGAACGATGAAGACGGATACGTGTCGATGGACGGGACGCTTTACAAACGATGCGAGGACAGCCTGTTATTTGCGGCGCCTCAATCCATGCGTAAGTGTTTAGTGGTGCGATATCAGGACCTACGCGGTCACGTGGGACTCGACCGGACGTGCTGCATGATCGGAGAAAATTATTATTTTCCGGGAATGTGACGGTACGTAAAAGGCCACATTGGCTCATGCATCACGTGCATACTCACGAAATCGAAAACCGGGAGGCAGCGAGGACTTATACACTCGATACCCCCGGGTGGACGACCATTCGCGTCAATACACGTGGACCATTTGAGTCCATTCGTGTCATCGACGCGGAATAATGAATACTTATGTGTGATCATCGATAACTTACCAAAGTACGTCGTCCTACACGCGGTGAGACACGAAGGTGGCAACAGTGTTGCTATTGATGAACAAGTTCGTTCTGGACTGTGGAGCCCCGCGACGAATTGTCTGGGATAGAGGAACCTGCTTTATGTCGAAGCAGTTTGCGACGTTTCGCGCGACACACGGAATTCGACACACGTCGAACTCGCCGCGACATCCGCAGGCCAACGGCCTCGTCGAACAAACCAACGCAACGATCCTACCGATGCTGCAGGCCAGCGTAGAACGCGAGGATAAACTAGATTGGGACGCGCGAATCGACAAAATTCAACAGGAGCTGAACGACGCGCCGAACGCCTCAACGGGGTTGAGTCCGTCCAGGATGCTCTACGGATATACGGCACGACGGAACGAGGGAGAGCTACGCCAGCTCACAAACGACGAAAAGTATATATCACCGACCACACTTCAAGCCGAATCGCGAAATAAAATCGCACAAAAGCAAGAAAAACTGAAACAACGCTACGATCGAGGACGCGCGAGGAACGTCGTGTTCTGAGAAGGAGATGTGTACATAAAGACGGCACCGACGAAGACCGGCGACAGCACCGAATTACAGACTAAATATCGAGGACCATTGACGGTGATCGAGCGATTACCCGCCGATACCTTCCGAGTTGCGAATTTACGGGGAGGATAGAAGGCACCAATATGCGACGACGGTGCACGCCCGCCAATTGAAAATTTGGTTGCCACACAACGACGATGAAGAAAACGAAACGAACAGGGACGACGATGGAGAAGAAGAAACGAACAGCGACGACGATGGAGACGAAGAAACGAACAGCGACGACGCAGAAGAAAAGGAAATGATCAACGACGATGACGAAGACGAAGGAAAAGCAAACGACGACGACGACGACGACGAAGAACCGAGCGTGATCGACGACGACGACGAACATCCAGTACCGACCGATACACCTATGTTGGGCACAACGAACGAGGAAGCACCGACCACACAACCGAAATGAGTCACACGACCACCACCACACCTGCTAGATTACGACAACAAGCGAGGGCTCAAGGACGAGCCAAGAAGAGGATGGCCGAATGTTAACGACCAAAATACCACGCGCCGACGGACGCCGCGGTCGGACACGCAGTTAGTCGAAAATCGGTCGCGAGCCGGACGGGAGGTCCGACTAAGAGAAAGAGGTCAAGAGAATACGTAAGCAGGTGATAGTACGCGAGATACGACGAAGCAGCGCATGGGCGAAGGCCGGGTGGCCGAGGGACCCGGATACGCTGTTACGGTTGTACGCGGGGTGGGTTCGAAGCAGAAGCTGTGTTAGACGATTATATTCGAAAAAGACTTTTCCCGTTTTCCGGAACATTGCCCGTGTTAGGAAAGCCGTTACCGAACGGGAGGGCGCCGTACAACTAATCGAACTATTTTTCATTTGTGTTTACTGACCCCTCGGGAAATTAACCTTTATTTTCTTTTATTACCGGGGATTAATCTTTATTTTTCTTTATTACCGGTCGTACCCCGTATTATTCACCAATTCCAATACACGTTCATTCATTTCCTGACGTCGTAGGAGTTCGAGAATTTTCTTAGCCCGCGCGTAACTCCCTTCCCCTCACCGAGGTGAGTACGTCGCGTGGCCGGAGGCTGAAGCAAAAAAAAAAGAGAGAAGTACATCTTGTTTTGCATTAACAGTAGGATTCTTCGTTTTTCGCTTATGATTTGTAAGTGGGATGAGATAGAAAAAAAGTTGCAATAGCAAAGTTATTGCATTTTACGCGCACTATACATTGGTAAGAAGACACAATCAATTTAAACGATTGAACATCATTTGTTTAAAAAATGGGGTTTTTGAACATGTCTACGAGGGTCTTAGTTTTATCGGAATGTGACTTTGTCAATGTATGAATGATAGAAAAAAAAACTTACGTATTTTCGGTTTCATTCATATCTCGCCCTTAAGGGCGTGTGAACCGCTGTCGAACTTTTCGATAATATTGTACCATAATTGGCGATTTCATTCGTAATACAAAACCTCACAAAACTGTATCCAGTAAAATTCACGATCCGGCGAAAGATGTTTTATTAGGGTTACAGAAGGTCCAGAACCACGTTCTCTCGAGATTCAGTTCAGATCTATTTTTTAATTCTGTCGATATATAACACTGATTGTCAACAAATCTATACATCCTTAAACCTAAATGGAAGAATTACAAAAATGCTTCGGAAAACAACACGAACGTATTATTCTACGGATTATATTTTATCGCTTGCGATAATCACTCCTGCCTATGAACGTCAACAACCTCGCGAAGTTGAATTTGAATTCATTGATATTTCTTCAATACAATTTCAATCAGCAGTACTCAATGTTGAAAATATAATTTTTCAATTATCAATAGATTTACATACTTATAAGCTTTCGAACGGTGCTTTCGAAAGCTTCTAGCTTTCTTTGTCGCGAAGTTCTCGCCGTTCAGAGGCAGAAGTGATTTTTGTGAACGGGCTTCTCGTTAATGGCTCCATCATTTCCGCCGGTACTGTACATTATCGCGTTTACCATTTTTCCCATACAATTTGGAAACGCATAATCGAAATGTACATTTGATACGGGCTGTCGCTAGTTTAGAATTCGTTTGCCAATCCCGCAACGAGATAAATACAGTTTTGTGAGGTTTTGTATTACGAATGAAATTGCCAATTATATTACAATATTATCAAAAACTTCGAGAGCGGTTTACACCCCTTTAAGGGCGAGATACGATTGAAACCTGTTCGCGCACGCGCTTCGAAACTCGTGGAATTATATTCAATACTATTTGTTATCGCCGGTTATAGGAGGAAAAGGTGAGGAAAATAATTATGTGGATTGTTTCCACGCGAACCGACGCAACCACGCGGCGTCGGCACGACGCCATTACGCACGAGGTGACTCGCCAGTGCTCCCTATATCGTCTCGGTATCAACTATACTATTCGCCTCATGAATAAAACATCGTCAATTTATCGTTATTAACAGAGGTGAAACGAGTTCTTTCTTTTTTTTGAACCACCCTCTTGCACCCGCAGACTGTCGAGAATCCACCCTCCCCCATCACGCTCCCAAGACCAGATTCGAGGTCTGTGCCCAGACATTTTTTGATCCTTCGAGCCGGATCTGAGATGATGGGCGGTCGGGAAATTTAAGAGACTATGGAAAAAAAGAAAACGGGAGTGCTTCATTTCTTTCAACAAGTGGAAGGTGCGCGACAACGGCTCTCTTCGTCCGCTTCACATCGCTATTCTTCGCTCGCGCTCTCTCCTACTTGCCGGCGTCGGCGTACACGTGCGCTCTTGCTCACACTCGCGGCGAAGCAATCTCGAACGTTCCGGCTACGCAGTCAAGTTCGGGGCTCGCTTCTACGCTACGCGCATGCGTGTGTGAACTCGGTCTAGCTCTCGCGTATACGCTCCCTACCACAGTGCGCGCTGATACAGCTGTTCGCGAGTTCTTCGCGTATCGTTCGCCGCTCGCCTCTCACGAACGCGAAGAGACGTGTGTGTGTACGTACTAGGGTCTCACTGACTCAAAGATCCTACACTACAGTTTGGATTTCTTTTCCCCTCTTTTTCGTTTAACAATCGGTGCGCGTCGATCGTGTTTGACACTTCGTGAATTAATTTTTGATTTTCTTCGAGCTTTTCGTTTAACACTCGGTGCGCGTCGATCGTGTTTGACACTTCGTGATTTAATTTTCGATTTTCATCGCGTTCTCCGTTTAACACTCGGTGCGCGTCGATCGTGCTTGACACTTCGTGATTTAATTTTCGATTTCCATCGGGTTTTTCGTCTAACACTCAGTGCGCGTCGACCGTTTGACCCTTCGTGAATTTATTTTTCGATTCTTCAGCCGCTTTCCGTTCGATACACAGTGCGCGTCGGTTGTTCGACAGTTCGTGCACTCCGAATTATTCCGGAATTTTATTTTCAATCGTTTTCTTTGCGTTTTCATCGGTTGACCTTCAACAACTCGGCGCGCGTCGGTCGCTTCAACACATCGTGACACTTCAACTTCGGTACTCTGCACCATCCTTCAACGATGACGACCAATATCGCGAAGATGGATCGCCGCATCACGGGGCTCGTCAGCACGTTCCGGTGCATTGAAGCCATCACGCGGCTCGCACGGGACGCGACACCCCAAAATACAAGTAAGGCCCAAGCACACACTCGACTAGAATTGCTGGAAAGCAATTGGTCCCGCTTCCGGTCAGGAGCATATCGCGCTCCTCGAGATGAATTGCGACAACCTCGCGGACACCAGCTACTTCAAGGACGCTGTGGAAGCCCAGTGCCAACAAGCATATGAAGAAGCAAAAGTAAGCCTTCTGCCAATCAAAGAATATTACGAACAGGTTGAACCAACCGAGGCTCATCTCGCCGACCTCTCGGCGATTGGGGCCACTGCACACCTTTGAAGCGCGTTACCCAAGATCAAGATTCCAGACTTCAATGGCGAATTCACCTCATGGAGACCCTTCCACGATCTCTCCGTCTCTATGGTGGGCCAGAATCTCGAGATTACCTCTGTAGAGAAGATGCATTATCTTCGAAGCGCGGTCAAGGGTGACGCTGCGCAAATTATCGCAAACCGTCCGGTCTCTTCCGACTCCTTTGCTTCGGCCTGGGACCTCCTCGTCTTCGCATATGAGAACAAGCGACTTCTCGTCGCTGCGCAACTCGGAAAGTTCTTCGGCATGCTGCCGGTCGCACCGCGATCGTACAGATCCCTCAACTGTTTCATTGATACTGTCGCCGAAGTAATATAAATGCCCTTCGAGCCTTGCAGATGCCAGTAGATGAGTGGGGTGTCATTCTGGTCCACTTCATCGTCTCCCGTCTCGACGCTCGCCTCAGAGAACAATGGGAATTTCGACTGGGGGCAACCACTTCGCCTGCTGACCTCCAGACTCTCCGTGACTTCCTCGCCACCCGAGCTCGTGCACTCGAGTGCATGGATCATTGGAATTCAGAGCCTTCTAACTGGAACACTTCCTCCGGCAGTCCGAAATCTACTGCAACGAAATCTACCCGGACTTCTCCGGCAAAGGCATTCCCGGCCCGCACTTCAAAAACTACGACCATCGCCGCGGTCGATTCATCGGAACCACTTCGCCCCAGAGGGCCCGCGACGCAAAATTGTCACTTCTGTCTCGGACCCCACTTCATCACACGGTGCGACCTCTCCAAGCGGAAATCTCCAAGGGAACGAAGGGTCATCGCCCAGCAGAGGCGACTTTGCTTTAATTGCCTCGGACCACATTCGGCTCCCAACTGCCGAGTCACTGGCCGCTGTTTCGAGTGCAATGGGAAGCCCCACACAATAATCCACCTTCTGTCGAGCCCTGCCACGAACAGAAGCTCGATCCAATCGCCACCTTCTCAAGGTTCTGTGCCTTCACGTTCCACTTCAAGGCCGTCGGCCACTTCGTCGCCAAATGAGCCTCAGGCTTGACTCCACCAAGGTCAACGATGCGACATCACTTCCGACACGCCAGAGACTCCGGATCACCTCTGCGCGTCACTTCATCCGGCTCCCGTCGGCACTTTAAAACCGGGCACTTCTACCACGCCGACGGGTCGACCTTCAATCTTGCTGGCCACGAGCCAAGCGATCTTCACCTCGTCATCGGGCACTTCACATCGGGTTTGACTTCTTATCGACCCTGGGTCTGAGCTCTCCTTCATCTCAGAACGCCAGGCCTATCTTCTTCGACTTCAACGCACGACTGCTTCCATCCCGATATGTGGGATCGGCGGTCGAGCGTCATGTGCGGATATGTGGGGCGTCGGCGGGACGGACGCGGGGAGCCACCACCGTCACACTCTCGTCATTTACGATCCGACTTCAAGCTTCATGTTCACGGCGTTCATCCTCAACAACCTAACGTCGACACTGCCTTTCTTCCGGGCGTCAGGTCGATGAGACCCCCTTCAAGGACTTCCTCTAGCCGACCCAGACTTCCAAAAACCGGGACCAATCGACTTCATCATCGGAGCCAATTTCTACGGTCGCCTAGTCGAATCGGAAGTCCGCAAGGGTCGAGCCACCGCCCCAATCGCACAACGGACGCTTCTCGGCTGGATCGTACTCGGTCCAGTCACCACTTCCACTTCAAGCGTATCCTGCATACTTCGATTGATCACAAGGGCACTTTGTTGCTCTCGAAATTCTGGGAGCAGGAGGAAATTCCCTCAAACTCCGTCTCTACACCCGATCCGGAGAAATCCTCCTGTGAGCAGCATTTTCGAGAGACCCATACGAGAGACAACACGAGTCGTGTTGTGCCGGAGCACCGCGCGACCGACAGGGAGCAGGTGGGAAGGCACTTTAATTATTATTTATTTATTTTTTGGTGAGTTTCTACGGTAAAAAATTAGATCCCACGTAGATTAGTGAACAAATTGGTTTATTTAGTTGTATTTACCGGTTAATATAGGTTTTTCACAATGCTTTATTTACGTTATCCCGACCGGACCGCGACTCGAAGTGGCATACGCCTAGACGCCATCCTTTGGTGTAATTCTACGGTCCGGGAGTTTCCTGCTGAATGCAGATGGCTTCTTCTCGATGCAAAACAAGACTTCCCCTTGGTTGGTAGCTGGGTCTCCCATTACGACTTCCAAACAAGGGTTCAATAATCTAATCGTCTATATTAACAAAATGTGTACGATGTGAAGTGCTGACTACCCGTCAGCATTCCGAAGTTCAATGACTGTTCCCGTCAGCTGCTGACGGGGATTTGCGTATTGCACAAGGGCGATGAACTTGCGAGTCATTGCCCTCGCTTTCGACATTCTCCGGGGACGTCGAAAGTTGCATAAACTTCCTTATGGTTTTTTTAGAGTGAGTTTTGGGGGCACAACAGTCGCTACGTGGTACGACTTCCCTTCAAGGCTTCACCTTCGTCTCTCGGGGATCCGTACGCTGGCGCAAAGCGATGTCTTCTACAACTGCAACGGCGACTTTCGAGCAACGAAACCTATCGAGATTTATACACCAGATTTCTTCAGGAGTACGCCAAACTTTAACGCGACTCTTCTAACGTTCTCCTCTGGATCAGACGATATCGCTACATCTTCGCGACCGACGTCACAAAGATGTTCCGACAAATTGCGGTACACCCAGACGATTGGGCCTTCCAACAAATTCTATGGGTCGATGACCAGGGTCAAATCGTCCCATACCATTTGACCACCGTCACTTACGGCCTCAGTTGGGCCCCCTTCCTCGCCATTCGGGTCATGCTTCAACTTGTCGAGGGCGAAGGGCACAATTTCCCACTGGCCACTTCTCCACTGACCAAGGGTAGATACGTCGACGACATCTTCAGCGGCGCTGACAAGCTTGAAGAACTTCAGTCCACGGCCCAACAACTTCAGGGAATCTGTCAACGCGGATGTTTTCCACTTCAAAAGTGGTCAACGAACTTCAAGGATGCTCTTTAACATATCTCCTCAGAATTTCAACTGGAAGAGGTTTTAATTCAATCGGAAGACCCCAAAGTCCAACTTCTCGGCCTCGTGTGTAATTCACACGAGGACAACTTCAAGTTCACCCTTCAGCTGTCCTTCAACTCCGAGGTCACGAAAAGAACAGCCCTGTCGGAGACTGCTTCACTGTTCGATCCCTCCGGCTACATTTCACTGGTCATCATAACCGCAAAGGTCTTTCTGCAGGAGCTATGGCTGGCGAAACTTCAATGGGACGACCATCTCCCACTTCGACTTCAGGAAAAATGGTTCCACTTCAGAGAAACCTTGTTCGATCTTACTCTCATCACTCTTCCTCGATGGCTCCACCTCTCACCCTCAGCAACGGTTGAACTCCATGGGTTTTTGGACGCTTCACAGCTCGCAATGGCGGCCGCAGTTTACCTTCGATCAACGTCGGCCGACGGGCAAACTACCGTCACCCTCGTCTGCTCAAAGACGAAGGTAGCTCCTCTAAAGCGTCTCACGATACCAGGCCTCGAACTAACGGCTGCACTTCTTCGCTCACGGCTTGTCACGCACCATCAGACGACTCTGGAATTAACACCACTTCCAGTGTTTCTCTAGACCGACTCGTCAGTAACGTTAACCTGGACCACTTTACACCCGAGCCGATGGAAAGACTTCATCAGAAATCGGGTCACTGCAATCCAAGAGCTCACTTCTCACGTCACCTAGGGGGTCATCTAGGGAAAGAAAAATCCTGCTGACTGCGCGTCACGCGGGATGACTCCTCGACAACTTTAGGTGCATCTTCTCTGGTGGCAAGGGCCCAAGTGGCTGTCTCTTCCACGTCAGTCTTGGCCAGCTTCTTCACCAACCACTTCCACGGACTGCGATCTCGAGCAACGTCCAGGCCTCGCCTTCACTGCCGCCTCAGACCCAAGTCTGGAAATTTGGGATCTTCTCGAACGGTACTCCTCCCTCACTCGACTTCTTCGGATCACAGCAGTCTGCCAACAAGCCGTCGCGCGCTTCAAGCGTCTTCCTCACACTTCACTGACCAACCCGGCCACTCCGGGAGATTTGTAGGACGCAAAGCTCTTCTGGATTCACCTCGTCCAACGAGCCTACTTCTCAGCTGACCTTAGGCTGATTTCGAGTGGCTCACCACTTCAACGGAGCTACCCCCCGGCGGCTATCACTCCCTTCATTGACCAACCCGGAACTCTTCGCGTCGGCGGCCGACTCAAGCATCCTCGTCTTCAGCCTGAAGCCAAACACCCCCCCATCTTGCCACGAACTTCACGACTGACCAGTCCGATCATCTTAGACGCCCACTTCCGTACACTTCACGGCGGAACGCAAACTACGCTCAGTTTTCTTCGACGATCGTATTGGATCCCGGGTGGACGGGCTCCAGTTCGATCCTCCATCCTTCGATGCACGACGTGTGCACGATTCCGAGGGCTCTAAGCCCAACAACTTATGGGCCAACTTCCTGTGTCGAGAGTAACACCTTCCCGACCCTTTCTTCGTACCGGGATCGATTACGCGGGACCCTTTTTCTTCAAAACTTGGCGCGGACGCGGAACACAATCATGCAAGGGCTACCTCGCCGTCTTCGTCTGCTTCGCCACTTCTGCGGTACACCCGAACTCGTCACGGACTACACTTCAGACACCTTCATCGCTGCCTACCGACGCTTCTCGAGCCGACCAGGCACAAGCCACACCCTCTACAGCGACTGTGGGTCGAACTTCCTTGGCGCAGACGCGGCACGTCGGGCTCTCTTCAAGGCAGGGTCAGCAGAGATGGATTCCACCATTATTTCTCTGACCAACCCCGGGACCACCTGGTCATTCAACCCTCCGGCAGCACCTCATATGGGCGGGAAGTATGAGGCCGAGGTGAAATCCGCAAGATACCACCTTCGTCGAGTCATCGGAGAAACTTCGCTCACGTACGAAGAATTTACAACTCTTCTTACGCAAGTCCAAGCAGTCCTTAACTCGAGACCACTCTGCCCTCTTTCGGACGACCCAGAGAACACTTCTCTTCTGACTCCAGGCCACTTCCTCATCGGCAAGGCACTGACCACCGTGCCAGAACCTTACTTACGGCAATCTCGGAATCACGACACGGTGGCAACTTCTTCGGACTACACTTCAACACTTTTGGCAAAGATGGTCAACGGAATATGTTCAACGGAGCCTCTCAATCTCCAAATGGAGGCACCCTTTACACGAAATCCAAGTCGGATCCCTCGTGCTTATCACGGACGAGAGACACCCCCCTTCACGATGGCCACTAGCTCGAGGGACCGAGCTTTACCCAGGATCGGACGGTCTCACTCGAGTTGTAACACTTCGCACGGCATCTTCGACCTTCAAGCGGCCAACTTTAAGGTTATCAGTTCTTCCGGTAGATTCTTCGTCAACAACAGTTGCCGAAAGCGGGGAGAATGTTCAGGAAACTTCGTAATTTCGGGAGTCACCGTGGGGGGTCAGCAGCTCTTGAACCGGTCGCTGACATGACCCCCGCGGTGCTCCAATTAGCTTCTCAATTGACCCATCGATCGACGCCAGACCTCGATCGATTTTCGGGTTCTTCTTCAATTGTACGCAATACTTCGCGGTAATCGGACGCGTCTTCCGTTTCTCCGGTTATTCTACGGTTTACTTCCCCTTAATTTTCGGTGCAACTTCTATTCGTTAACACGCGATAATCGGACGATTTACAACCGCCCCCTTTTTTCGGGTTAACGATAACCCTTCAGACAATACGGATCACTTCTCAACGTTTCCACGCGAACCGACGCAACCACGCGGCGTCGGCACGACGCCATTACGCACGAGGTGACTCGCCAGTGCTCGCTGTATCGTCTCGGTATCAACTATACTATTCGTCTCATGAATAAAACATCGTCAATTTATCGTTATTAACAAAGGTGAAACGAGTTGTTTCTTTTTTTTTAACCGCCCTCTTCCACCAGCAGACCGTCGAGGATCCACCCTCCCCCATCACGCTCACAAGACCAGATCCGAGGTCTGTTCCCAGGAACGACGCGTATTAATTCTATTCATTCGTTGACTGCACTCGACTTAGTAACCGTCGTCGCGACGCGCGACTTTGTGCGATTATACCGTAGGAATGCGAAGCTTATTTCTCGTGGTCGGAGCTTCGACGTTTAGCCTACCGAGCTTTTACAGAACTGGTACCTTTCGACGATTGGCTTCGGTAATCCGCGGAGAGCGGAAACGGACGGGGGTTTTTCGAAGAATGCGAACTCGGATTCCATTTAGGACAGCCAACGTTGGCTTTCTGTCGTCGAAACCAAAAGTCGCAAATCTCGATCGCAAGAATAGTGGACTTTATTTTAGAAATACCATTACATGATACGCACGAATCGGAACAAAGCAAAAATTCGTAAGCTTCATTTTTTCATCATTCATACATTGACAAAGTCACATTCCGATCGAACTGAAACCCTCGTAGACATGTTGAAAAAAAAAACCATTTTTTAAATAAATAATTGTGAATTGTTTAAATTGTTTTTCGTTTTTATCACCAATGTATATGTCGCGTAAAATTGTCTTCACTCTTGATCTGCGCGCGCACTGTCAACGCCCTCACCACCAGCACGGGCGTTATTTAACGGCGGACCAAGTTCACACCCGCCTTCAACGTGCGATCACTGTACCCAAGGTTCATTACCAGCACGTCATGGGTACCGGTAACTCCCTCTACCGTCACACTCTTAGCCGCGCGCGGCGGCAGCGTCCCGTGTGCGTCGAGCGTCGCATCTCCACTACCGTCCTCTCGGAGCCCTGCCGTCCCTCCCTGGTACCCCTGATCGTGCAGAAAATTCCAGCTCGCCCCCACTCTTCGCGTAAGCCACCCACGGCTTCTCGGTATAACCAGAGATGAAAGGAGAGATCGCCAATGAGGTCGAGGAAGCCACTTCACCGGCTTGGCGCGCCGCCAACCAGGGGACCGGCAAACTAGCTGGGATTAGACGATGCACTAAAAGCGCATTATCCGGCATACGGCGCTTATACGTCGAATTAAATAACGTGTTTAAAAATTATTGCTGTGTTAAATATACGCATCAAAAAATTGAAGGAGCAAAACATTTTTCCATTTCCTTACGTGATTTTTGCGTGACTAGAATTTTGCAAAAAATTGTCGTGAGCTGAATGAAAAACCATTTTCAAGCTTGTCATACCTTCTTTTTAAATCTTATGACGAAATTTTTTTTAAATTGTACATTTTTTAGATAATTTTCTTTTTTTCAAAGCGGCCCGCGAGCTTGCGAAAATTATTTCTGACTTAATCAATAACACACTCACTTAGCGTGATTCCTTACCTTCAATTTTATTCCTTTTTTTTCTGTACGACAATTGATCGCTGAGCTATCAGCCGGTAAATGAAAAAATATCTTTTTTCGTTTGATCACCGATACCTCACGATCCGGTAATCCTTTAGCAAATCGACCGGCAGGACTGTGTTATTAATTCAGTCGGTAAAAATTTTCTCAAGCCCGGGGACCACTTCGAAAGACGGAACATTTTTTTAATAATTTTCATTGCGGAATTTCTCTTAATTTTCCAATGGCCAGGAAAGAATTTCGTTACAAGATTCTAAAATCGGGCATGTCAAGCTTGAAAATGCGTCTTAATTCATCTCAATACAATTTTTCGGAAAGTTGCGGGTACGCAAAAATCACGTTGAAAAATGGAAAAATGTTTTGCTCCTTCAATTCTTTGATGCGTGTATATTAGGGTGGCTTGGAATTTTTTTTTTATTTCAATCAAAATCATTTACTGCAAAGTATCTTGCATCCGGATAATTTACCCTAAAGATGAACCCGGTCGGACCATTTGGGGTCGCGCAAGATTTTTCAAGTTTTTCCATCTGATTAACATTGGAAGAACATAAAGACTCCATTTGAAACATCATAGCTCGGTAAATTTCATAGCTACGTCGATCCCGTAAGTTCCATTTGAAAGCTCTTTATAAGCCACTTACGATTACATGCCGACCTTTGGGATCAGATTGCAACTTCCGTCGATAATTTCGTTTTTTCGTAAGAAATTATCGGCGGAAATTGCAATCTGATCCCAAAGGTCTGCATGCCATTCCAAGCGGTATTAAAAGAGCTATAAAATTCGCGGAGGTACGATTTTTTGCATGAAAACTTTACGTTCTCTCCATGTTAATCAAATGGAAAAACTTGAAAAATCTTGTGTGACCCCTAAAAATGGTCCGATCGGGTTCATCTTTAGGGTGGATTTTCCGGATGCAAGATACTTTGGAGTAAGTGTATTTTAATTGAAATCAGAAGAAATTTTTTTTTTTCAAGCCACCCTAGTGTATATGTATAAAAATTAGAGAATAAAACGACGTTCGGCTATCAATGATGACGATTAATGGACACGAACGGGATGAATAACATAAAGGTGTAAAGTGATGTTGATTAACCCTTTAATGCACAATATTTTGTTTACAGTTTCTATTTATCAATTACTACTAAAGAATGAGTGTATATCAAGGGAAAAAGAGGAAAAAAACCACATCTTTGTGGAAATATTTTTGATTACAAAATTATTAAAAAATTATTGAAAATTATTTTTTAAAATCTGCGTCGCATGAATGGCGCTCACTGTAAACAAATACATTTAAGCAGTTTGTTGCCTTTTCTCCACAATGCTTAATGAGCATCCAAATGTTCCTTGCAGTAAATATAGAGCCAGAAAATATATGTTGCCAAACGGCAACACGATGCATTTAACGGTTAAGATAATGGTGAAACTAAAATAATAAGAAATGATAATAATGTAGAAATAATATAGAAATAATGGAGAAATAGATAATAAAAATGGAAATGAAACAATAATATTGTGATTGTTGTGATTTTTTTTAGTCGTCCGTTAAGGATTTTCAATTTTTCATCACGAATACTGTCTCTCAAAAAATATTCCTCGCAAAAAGACATAAAAATAAAAACTTTTTTATTTTTCACCGCTGTATCGAAAAAAATCATACATACATACATCATACATCATCATCATCATCATACATTGCAAAAATTTTAATTTGGCAAGAAAATTGGAATACAGTTTTTTTTACCTAATGACGGGCATCCTGTTAAATTTATACTGAAATCGAAATTGTGTTATGAGGTTTAAAAAAAATGTATTCTCATTTTTTTGCCAAATTTCAATTTTCTTAATGCACGAAAATTATTATTTCGATTTTTTTCAATAAAGCGGAAAAAATTAAAAAGTTTTTATTGTTATATTTTTTTTGTTCGATGAATATTCTTTCAGACACAGAGTTCGTCATGAAAAAATTGAAAATTGTGAACGCACGCCTAAAACGATCTAAAACAAATCACAGACGTTCCTTTTGACTAATATTTCAAACTGACAGATTTTGAAGAAAATTGGAGAGGTTGAGAAATGAAGTGGCCCGGTTGATGAAAAAAGTCTCATGCGTAAACAAAATGATATCCGCAGTATGTCTTAGAATATCCATGGAATTTTCACCGACATAATCATAAAATATCTTGTTCGTATGGACATACAATACATACATAATAAAATTCAAATCATGACTCATATATGAGGCATTCCACATCAACATGACCACTTCAAAACCTTAATATCTTGATTTTTTTCTGCAATCAACGTATGCTAGACTGTGTAGACTGTGTATCTCGAGAATACACGGTCTACGGTGGTCTTAATTTTCTGTCGCCGAAGACAGCCTCGAAGAAAAATACATTCAACCATGGGAAAAATCAGATGAAAATTCTGATTTTAAATATTTAAATCTTACATGACGTATTATATCGCTTGAAGGTGCGAATATTTCGTAAATAAATATTGAGAAATATACTCGCACTATATAACATTTTTATTTCAAATTATGCATACATTTTTTTTCCAATTTTGTTTTGCTGAGCCTTTAGATTAGGTTTCTCCATCTGCAAGGAGACGTATTTCGTTTGGAAAAAGTTCGAGGAATCCAAAAAAAAGATTTCAAATTTCTTAAAAATGTCAAAATCGTCCAAAAATCGATTTATATTTTCAACATAAGTTTTTTTCTATGAAAAATGTAAAATCTTGCCTTCTAACATTTTTCGTTATCCTCGCAGCAAACACAACAAAATTAATTCTTAGCAATTTTTCGCTCCGACACACTATTTCCATGTAATAATATCAGCGAGAAAAAACAAGCAAAAATCGCATTTTCCTGTAATTTCACCCCTGTCAATGCCACCATTAATTTAATACATATTAATATTCTCGTTATAAAGAGTACTATAGCATACGTCGATTGCAAGAAAATTCAAGATATTAAGGTTTTGAAGTGGTCATGTTGATGTGGAACGCCTCATGTAAATAATATAAATGGAAATATCATCATATATTAGGTATTCCAACCGAATGTACAGAATACAGGTCGTTCGAATTTCCAAACGCTTTCGCACTGTCTTGTAAGCAATACAAATCACAGCAAAAACGGCCGGTTTAATTTCGTTTCTATTTTTCTTTTTTCGTGTACGCGAAACGTTTAGTTTAGCCGTCTCACGCCGCGGTTTATCTCTTCTATCCCTACTATTTTAAATCAGTGTTTGAAGACGACGCTGAAGCTCCGTCATATGCATAGCCACCTCACCACATCATTCCTATATCAACAACAAGAATGGTAAGTACAGTTTACTTTTCATTACACGATCACGTCTCGCTGAGCAAGTAATTTATCCCCATAAACTCGTAAAATTTGCGTTTTGAACTGTTCTTTTAGATTTTTTTTCTTCATTTATAGAAATTTCGATTATTCTTTTTACGCTTCAATTACTAAAATCCAGTTTCCGAAGAAAATCCAATTAAATTAATTAGCGGTAATGTTTTAATCACTCTTCGTTATTTACAGGAACCTGTCAACGAAATGGATCAGGATAAACAGATCGATGAGCTCGCTGCCGAGTTGGAGCAGCACGATTTAATGTAAGTGTTTAAACAGCACTTATTAACCCGATAAATCTAGTAACTAGTAATGAAAGTAATGAACATATTTTGATACTGTTCAGAGATACAGGAATCCGCATTTCTTGTTTTCTTTTGAAATTTTCATTTTTCTACAAGTTATTAACATTTACTTTTTTTCGTAGTATGGTAGGAGACATTTTTTTTTCTCTCGATCTATTGGATACAATTAAATATTATTTTCAGGAAATATTCCAAGCAAACTTTTCTATTCGATGACTTTTTTTTTAACGTGATGGAAAAATTTACCTAAAAAATAAACAATTTTTTTAAACAAATAGAAAATTCAACCACTTCTCCATCGATTTTAATATTTTTCCCCATGAACATTAATTCTGTGTTCAATTAAGAAGGTTTTTCCGTTGGAAAAAGTTCGTAACTTACATTTTTGAAAAAGTTATGAAGATTTTTCTGTTGAGTCGCGCGTCAGGTGGCGAGGAATTGACAGTGCGCGACGCGCATTGTGCGTACATATATAAGTAAGGTTCGCATTACAAACAACAATTTAATAAAAACAAATGCATATCTTTATTTTTCAACTCTTACAAAAATATTGTTTTCTTTTTTCGATGATTTTTGTTTTCATTAATGTGCTAATGACAGACTCTTCAGAATCGGAAATAACTTTGCACGAAATTTTGTTTTTATCGACTGGACTGTAGCAATAGTACTGTCGAGTATTTTTCAATGTTTTCACCATTGTGTACCGGGTCTTTAATAATTCTTCATGTGCATTATGTTCTTCGTTTGAACAACAATTAAAGTTGATGTTCTTGAAAAACATCTTTTCCCAGTCGTACATAAGTTTAGGTGAAGTAATGTTAACGTTTTGCAAACTTGATCGGTACGCGTGTCTCTTCACTATACCTGTTTAGGATTAAGATAGATCTTTATTAACCGTTACATACATAAAACACTGAGATTCAAAATTGTTCCCCGCTCGTCCCAGATTTTTATAATAATCGTTAACTGTCATGGCAACGCGAACGCCTTCTCTCCTCTTGAAAGTAGTTGCGCCAGTTTGCCATTAGAAACAATCGCGCAGGGAATACTGCGCTCGTGGAAAATAAGTATGAGGACTAAACATCCCGCCCACCAATTAATACAATTAATTTGTAAGACTTGCTGAGGACTACTTCTGGATAGGTAGCTGACAAAGCTTGGCAATGGTGCGTTTAGTAGTACCCGTCCACGTTTTGATAGTCACGACTCCAATTTTTTCATCGCGGCCCGGGTGCAGTTCGATTATTCTACCAATCGCCCACTTCAAAGGTGGTAGATTTTCATCGCTTAACACGACTAAATCGTTGAGAGCTAAACTTTCTTGATTTTTCTTCCATTTTGATTTTTCTTGGAGACTGGAGAGTTACTCTGATTTCCATCATTTCCAAAATTCGTGGACGTTGCGTTGGATCAATTGCCATCGATCGAGACGATTCAATTTGACGTCCGTTAAATCGATATCAGGCAAGGTTATCAGAGGTTCGCCGACCAAAAAGTGTCCTGGTGTGAGTGGTTCAAGGTCTGCCGGATTTGATGATAGTGCCGTGAACGGCCTTGAATTGAGGGAGGCCTCTATTTACGTCAGAACGGTTGCCAGCTCTTCGAATGTGAACATCGACTGACCAGTAATTCTTTTTACATAAAATTTGCAGGACTTAACGCCAGCTTCCCACAGGCCACCCATGTGAGGGGAACGCGCTGAAACGAAACTCCATTGAATTTTGTTTCCGGAGCAAAAGTCTTGTATTTTCGAATTTCCAATTTCTTTGCGAATAAATTCATAGAGCTTCTTAAGCTCATGATTAGCGCCCACAAAATTAGTTCCATTGTCGCTATAGATTTGCTGTGGACATCCTCTTCGTGCAACAAACCTTCGAAGTGTAGCCAGAAATGCTGCTGTTGTGAGCTCGCTTGTTGCCTCGAGGTGTATGGCCTTAGTTGCGAAGCAAATAAAAAGCGCTACATATGACTTATTCATTTTTCGTCCTCTCCCCTTGTTTACTAGAGCCACTATTGGGCCTGCGAAGTCAACTCTCGTTACGAAAAATGGCCTGCTTGGTTGTACCCTAGCCTTTGGTAGCGCACCCATGATTTGCGATGCCGGAGTCGGATTGGCTCTGTAGCAAGTGATGCACTCGTGAAAAACGAGCCGAGTAAGATTCCGTCCATTAAGTGGCCAGTAAAGTGCACGCACGGCCGCTAATAATGATTGAGGTCCGGCGTGTAACAATCTGCGATGTTCTCTTCCGATGAGAAGCTTGGCTACTTGATGTTTGTCGGGCAATAATATTTTATGCTTCTGCTGAAAGCTAACGTTCGCTCTGTGCAATCTGCCGCCCACCCTCACAATCCCATCCTTGTCGAGAAACGGGTCCATCGATAATATTCTGCTTGACGTTTTGATCGGCGCCCCCTTCCGAAGATTTCTAATCTCTTCTTCGAAAGAAGCTCGTTGAGCACATCTAATAAGTATTTTCGTAGCTTGACTTATCTCGTTGACTGTCAAATTCCCCATCAGTCTCTTCGGCTTTCACGCGGCAATTTTTAATGAATCGTAAGACGTATGCGAGTAATCTTTCCATTTTCGAAATCGATGAGTGCTTCTTGATAAACTCGTCGAAGAACTCAATGTCTTGGCGCGTTGTAACATTTATTGCTAGTGCCGAACGGCTCTTTGCTTCAGCTTCGATTAGCTCTTGAATTTCTTCGGATCGATTTGATTCTTCGTAGTATTGTATTTCGACTTCTTGGTTATGTAACCAGGTCGGCCCCGCCCACCATAATTCGCTGGTTTCGAGTTTGTCGCAGCTTACACCGCGAGAAACTAAATCGGCGGGATTTTCTTTACCACTTACGTGACCCCACGGACCCGGTGCCAATGACGATTGAATTTCGCTAACGCGGTTGGCTACAAACGTTTGCCATTGCGATGGCTCCTTGGCGATCCACGCCAGGACGATCATCGAATCCGTCCATACCCGAACTCCATCAAACTCGATATTCAACGCTTTTTTGACTGTTTGAACCAGTCTCGTGAGAAGAACGGCGCCGCATAACTCAAGACGAGGCAGCGTTATCTTCTTGGCTGGAGCGACGCGTGATTTCAAACAGAGTAAGCTCGATGTTTTATGGCCGTCTGCGTTTTCAGATTGAATGTACAAACACGCGCCGTATGCCCGTTCCGATGCATCACAAAAACTATGGAGGTATAGTCGAGTAGGATTATCGAGCTGTATAGTTCGTCGCGGTACTTCAATATTGCCCACCTTTTAAACGTCTTCGACGTACTTGTTCCACTCGTTAAGTAATTCCGGCGGTAGTGAATTATCTCAATCAAGGTCGTGAGACCAAGTCGCTTGCATGATTAGCTTTGCTCGAATGATAGTCGGCCCGATGAATCCGAGAGGGTCGAATAATTTTGAAATTGCAGATAGCAATTCTCGTTTCGTTTTTGCTTCGCCATCCATATCGATTGAAAACTGAAATGTGTCTTTCGATGGTTGCCATTGCAGACCTAGGGTTTTTACGCAATCGCTATCAGTTATGCTCAGCGGTGAGTTTTCGTTTCTTACTCCTCGCCGATTTGCAACAACCTCGTCGTTGTTCGAGCTCCATTTGTGCAATTCAAATCCTCCTTTTCGCAGCAACTGAGTCAACTGATCACATAGATCTCGCGCTTCATCGATGCTATTCGCGCCCGATAGAATATCGTCGACATAAAAATCTCGGAGTACAGCCTGAGCCGCTGTTGGGAAGTCATTTGCTTCGTCCGTCGCTAGTCGTCGCATCGCGCTAATAGCTAAAAACGGAGCGCACGTTTGGCCGTATGTGATCGTATTCAGACGATATTCTTGGATGTCTTCATCGGATGGAAACCGCCAGAGAATTTTTTGGCAATCCCGATCATGCGGGTCTATCAAAATTTGTCGGTACATTTTTTGTACATCCGCGGTGAAGGCTACCTTATGAAGTCTAAATCGCAACAAAATTTCGA
Source organism: Sussaba pulchella (assembly GCA_963971145.1). Lineage (NCBI taxonomy): Eukaryota > Metazoa > Arthropoda > Insecta > Hymenoptera > Ichneumonidae > Sussaba > Sussaba pulchella. The sequence goes on along the minus strand of OZ020176.1, from coordinate 2,583,051 downwards.
ATATGTTGTTTTGAATTGTCGGACCGGCTATGAAAATATCGTTCAAAGACCTTCCCGAACTAGATTTCGCAGAAGCGTCGAACACGACTCGGAATTTAGTCGTTGCGCTCGTTTTGCGTACTACTCCGTGGTGTGGCAAGTATACTATCGGCTGGTCCCCTAAAGGCTCCCTTGGATCTACAAGAGACATGTGTCCAAGCTCGATATATTCACGCATGAATTCCATATACCGTTGTCGCAATATTTAGTTTCCCTTAAATCATCGCTCGAGTGATACCAATCGTTTTTCTGCAATTTGTTGGGTTTCTCCCAATTTTCTTGGTGTATCGCAAAACGGCAAACGAACTACAAATCGCCCAAAACTGTCGCGCGTTGCTGTCCCGAATAGTTTTTCGCATTTTTCACCATCTTTTTCTGATACCTGCATTGCTTCGTGTGATTTTACCTTCTCGATATTCCAAAATTGTGTGAGACTCTCTTGTAGACTAGATCGGTGGTGCAAGCGAGCACTGAAAGATTACGATTCTCGCGCGAGTTCGGCATTCGCCCGGCCAATACCCAACCCAATGCGGTGTTTTGCAGGGTAGGATTATCGATGCCCAACTGGATTTTTCCGGTCTCGAGGAGGTCCTGGAAAAATTCTGCTCCAATGAGCATTTCGATTTTGCTTGGGTCGTGATAGTACGGATCGGCAAGTTTTATCGTGCTTGGTATTGGTAATTCACGTGGCTCGAATTTGAATTATGGTAAATCGTTTGTAATTCGCGGTACGACGAGGCAATGAACATTGATGCGTAAATTCGAATGACGTGAGGTTACTGTGACATCACAATCTTGTGTAACTTGAGTTTTCATTCCGTTTAAACCGACGATCGGTTCATTGATTTTCCCGTTCCGCAATCCTAATTTATTGCATGCCGCGACAGTTATAAAATTCGCTCCGCTGGCGCTGTCTAATAACACGCGTACAGATATGGGCGTACCATTGGCATGATGCACGTTTACCACCGCCGTCGACATGAGAACACGCTTAATTCGATTTGTCGATTGGTGCATCGTCGTAACGTTATTACTCGATGTTTCGATGCTGCTTGATTGAGCTGCGGTGCTATCTGGTGCTGGCGTATTTGAAATTGGTGTGTCTCTTGCGCGATCGATCGTTCGTGGCACGTGACATACCGTATTGTGCCGCCCAGAACACTATCTGCACGGCCCCATTTCGCACGTTTTGGCGAAATGATCGATTCGAAGACAGTTGATACACAATCGAAGTCTTCGAGCTTCGATGATACGTTTCTCAACCGACATGCCTAAAAACTTGGTGCAGAAGTAAGTGAAGTGCGGACCACTGCAGAGATAGCATTTACCTGATTTATTTTCCATTCGTTCCGTTGCACACGACGTTACGTTGCTGCTGGTTGACTCATTTGACTTCGTGAAAGGCTTGCGCGGGGTAGATTCATTTTGCGTTTCCTTGTTGAACCTCGCTGATATGTTGTTGTTCGAATTCTCCTTCAATTTCGGTTCCGATTGTAACCGCTCGAGAAATTGACAACGTTTTTGTAAAAAATCCGTCATCTTTTCAACGTTGGATGTCTCGTCTGTTTCGGCATATCGTTCCCATTCTCGTCGCGTCGTGGGGTCAAGCTCTACTTCGATCATGCACAACAGTAATTCATCCCACGATTCGGTTGAAAGTTGCATTGTCTTTAACCCACGAAGATGCTTGAGCGTATGATCGACAAGTTCTCGGATCGCAGTTGCTGATACGCGGTCGGGCTTCGGCATCTCGAATAGACAGTGAATATGCATTTTCTTTGTGGACTTCGGATCGTCATAACGGTTTTTCAACAAATTCCAAGCAACCTCGTAGTTGACGTTCGAAATCTCAATCGATTCAGCCACCTTCGCAGCGATACCTGTCAATGACGACGTTAAGTATCGATATTTCTGAACATTTGACAATTCGGGGTGATCGTGTACTAGCGTTTTGAAGGTGTCCGAAAATCGCTTCCAATCCTCGATTTTTCCGTCGAAACTTGGCAGTTTGACGACAGGTAACTTAACTTGAGGTTCTCGTTGTCCACCTTGGTTACGGCTGTTCGAGAGTATCGGCAACAACGCAGTTTGTTGTTCTAGGAGTCTCATTAGTGGGTCGATGGTCGGCGGAGGTGATGTAGTCGTCCCTCCTGCGCTTGCATTTTCGCGAATACTGTCACTCGAGAGCAACTGGTTGTGCTCGGTTGGTAAGGTAGAGCTTGTTGGATCGACCGAGCTCACGGGAGACATACTTAATAAATCTGATACATTCGTATTGATCGCATTAGGCATCGGTGTCGTTGTTGGGATCGACAACACGTTTCTTCATCGTTTTAACTTGGTCATTGCCCCAATAAACCTCTCTTTAAATTCTTCGTCTTCCCTCGAGTCTCGCTCAGGAAGTTCATCGGATTCACGTACCTCCAACAACTGTATTTAGATTTTTGTGAAATCTGCTGCGACTTGTTCGAGCGAGTTGATTCGTACTTCGATCTCTTCTAGATTAAATTCCTTTGTTTGGTCTTCAGCGTGTGTGATGAAGTTTTCGATACGGCTTACCCTTGCCTTTATGTATCCTCGTTCCTTGCGAATCGCTGTCAGTGCGGCCTCCATCTTCTTCTCGATCCCTCGATCTTGCTCGTTTTCTTGACGATTCTCGCGACAAACTTGTATCTCATCAAATGATTTCTCGTAATCCGGCTCGAAGGACCATGTTTGGGATTGAAATAGATCTTTATTGGCCGTTACATACATAAAACACTGAGATTCAAAATTGTTCTCCGCTCGTCCCAGATTTTTATAATAATCGTTAACTGTCATGGCAACGCGAACGTCTTCTCTCCTCTTGAAAGTAGTTGCGCCAGTTTGCCATGCGAAACAATCGCGCAGGGAAGACTGCCCTCGTGGAAAATAAGTATGAGGACTGAACAATACCACCGAATCCAGAACAGGCTCCTTTGCCATGTGAGGTGGCAAAAAAGTGCCACTCAGCTTTGATGTTAAAATCTTCTTGAAGAAACGTAAGATTAATCAAATTGTACATGTTTTCATCCTGTGCGCCAGCGCCGTCTGAGAAGTACACTTTTTTCGATACTATTGATACCGAATTAAAAAAAAAAAAGTAATCATTTCACAATTAAACAAATGAGATGCATAATAACTGTGCTGAAGATTTTCTAAAATTCCGAATGATGTGATTACTGCGCGTATGTACGCAATTGCAAAAATATAAAACAATACTTGAAATACCATGACTACATTCCAGTCGACGAAAACAAAATTTTGTGCAAAGTTTTTTCCCATTCTAATGAGTTTGTCATTAGCACATTAGTGAAAAAAAAGAATCAACAAGAAGAAGAAAATAGTATTTTTGTAAGCATCGAAAAAAATATATATATGCATTTGTTTTAATTAAATTGTTGTTTGCAATGCAAACCTTACTCATCCAAGCACGCACAACGGACGTAGCGCGCTATTAATTCCTCGCCACCTGACGCGTGACTCAACACAAAAATCGTCATAACTTTTTCAAAAATGTAAGTGACGAACTTTTTCCAGCAGGAAAATAGTCTCAATCAAACACAGAATAAATGTCCATGAGGAAAAATATGAAAATCGATGGAGAAGTCGTTGAATTTTCTATTTGTTTAAAAAAATGGTCTATATTTTAGATAAATTTTTGCTTTAGGGTAAGATGGGGTTAAATCGCCAGCGGGCACATAACCATTTGACGCTCATATTTGAACGGATTCATAAAAAGAGTAGCCGTTTATAAGGTAAGTAGTAGTCGATAATGCGCAACTTTTGTACTTGGTTGGACTGCCGCATCTGCATTTCTACAATTTTCGTGGTGAGATAAGCATTTTGAGCGATGTCAAAAAAAATATTTCTGGCTTTTGATGGCTGGCGAAAGTTGCAAAAATTGGGCTTAAAGAAATTCGACAAGTGTTTTCTTGGAGCAGCAATTCGTCACTAACCCGAATGTTAAAACGATTTTCCGATATTTGCATTTGTTTTTGGATCACGTGGTCTTTCGTGCAAAAGGGTGTGTGGGGTTAAATAATCAAGCAAGCGGCATCTGCATGGGCTGAGAAAAAAAATTTCAAGGCGTTGGGCAAAAAATTACAAGCTGAAAACGAAAACGTTGTGCCTCGCCGCCCTGAGCGTGGTCATCCCAAAAAAGTTGTTGACGTTGAAGACAGCGAGAACTACGGCGATAATTAATGCTAAAAACCTTTTTTTTTAATTTTTGAAAGGTTAATATAATAAGTTGTGACCGTTATGAATAATAAAAAATCATTAAAACAACAAGTTTGCATTTATATTTGACCTGAAAAGAAGTGGTTTTATTACCCCACTAGGTGGGGTAAAAAAACCACTTTGCACATTTTTTTCAAACGACCGTGCTAAATAATGAGTATAACTTACATCCAAATTGTTTGTATAAATCTTGTAGCTAAGGGTTCATACTTTCAGAAAAAAAATCATGTTCGAGAATATTCCGATAAATGCAGGTTCTACAGCGTAACAAGTAAAAAAATGGCGATGTAACCCCATCTTACCCCATATGAATCATGTTGCCAAAAAAGGTGTCATTCAATGGAACAGTTTTTTCTTGGAATATTCACTGGAAATAATATTTCATTTTCTCAAATATACCGGGAAAAAAACATTTCTTATAAATTGCTACAAAAAACTCCAAATGTTGATAACTTTTAGAAAAATGAAAATTTCAAATAACAAGAAATGTGGATTCTTATATCTCTGAAACGTATCAGAATATGTTCATTACTTTCATGACCCGAGTGACGGATTTTCAAGGGGGCCACTTGTTTTCTTTTTGCTGAGTTTCAAGTGCATTTTGCTCGAATTCGTGCGCAGCTAAAGCAAGAACTTTTTTAATTTTTTCATTTATTCTGTAAGCTTACGTTCAATCTCCCATTGCGACCTCGTATTGTATGCATTTATTGTCGGTAATTAAATGTTTTTGTTTATTTTCGTTTGTTTGTTTGTTATTTTTAACCGTTCGAGTCCCAAGCAGCGCGATCGCGCTGTTCAGATTTTATGTCGAGATACCGGGCATCGTTTACGGGTAAGCGCGATCGCGCTGTTCGGTATTCTTCGACAGTGTTTTTCCAATGTCCCCTGGGACTCAAGCGGTTAAGGGTATGTGCCATATCGCCGTCGATAAAGAAATCATAATGTTAAAATTAATTCAGCTTCAGTCGTAAACGGGAACCGATGATCGAATAAAATTTGGTAGATCGATCAAAAACCGGAAAACGAAGCCCCCTCTGACCAAGTCAGACTCATAAGGACAGCAAAAAATTACAGAACCGCATTCTCATTCTGGCAGCTGCAATATTGAAAATGAGTTTGTAGTCGTATCATGGCTCGTAAGTTGAAACAATGAGAACGATAGTACGGAGAATCAGTGAACAAACAATCCAGTATGGAGCAGGTGTGATACTTCTGCCGAACGATTGAGATTAGTAGTATTTCCGATCGCGGCAGTAACCTCGCGCGCTCAAACACGCTCGCGCGTTTTCGCCATAGGTAACTCGACTATACATGTGAAAACTGTAAACAGCTTGTAGTACGAACGGACGCTCGGAATTTGACGAAATTTTGGAAATGATCGTAGAGCATTCAAACGAAACCCGATGTAACCCTATCCAACTTATAGAAATATAGAAAAATTACAGAAGCATTATCAAGCGAGCTGTCTCACGCTGCCAACGGGTAGCATCGTCGCAGAAGCTTTGTCACGACTCGTCCAGTGACGCCACATCCATAATTCCAGTCAATCAGGCGGTGCAATGTCATTATAAGTAAAAACCTGTGAACCTGTGAGTGATAACTGTGAAGTCAAATCAAAATAAATATATAAGGGGAAAGAAAGCCCGCTCATTTCGAACGGGTCAAAACCCTCACCCCTTCAGAAATGGTTGGCAATTTTTTATTCAGTTTCGGGTAACCCAAAAACATCTCTTGATTTTTTTGGAAATTTTCCCACCACCCCCTCCCCCTTAGAAAAATTAAAAGAATGGAAAATAAGAGAAATCAGACTGAGCGATATTTTTAAAATCGATGAATTTTTTTTCATGTATTCTGTGCTCGAAAAAGTCAAGTTTCTATATATATTCAGCATGGGATCTTTTTTGCTTATATTTGATTTTTAAATTTTTATTTTTCGAAACTAGGAAAATTCCGACAAACATTAAAAATAATAAGTTTGGTTTTTGCTCTTAAATCAATAAAAAATAAATCATCCGCGTGAAAAATTCGATATCTTGATTTTTTCGGCTTTAATATCGATTTATTTTATTTAGACATGGTTCTTGCATTTCCTCCAACCCGAACCTGGGTGAAAAAGGCAGAGCGATATTTTTAAAATCGATGAATTTTTTTGCATGTATTCTGTGCTCGAAAAAATCAATATTTCATATGAATTTAGAGTGGGATCTTTTTTGCTTTTATATTAAAAAAAAATTTTTTTTTTTCGGAACTATGAAAATTCCGACAAGCATTAAGATTAATAATTTTAATTTTTTTTTTTTAAATCGATAAAAAATAAATCATTCGTATGAAAAAATCGATATCTTGATTTTTTCGGCTTGAATATCGATTTATTTTATTTGGACTTGTTTTTTGCATTTCCTCCAGTCTTTGAATTTTTGGAAGCCCCTTAGATACATCTTATCCTCTTACTGCACCTCCCTAACGTTCATATTACATATTTTTAGGGACCTGGGGTTAGTTGCAAAATTATGGAACGAAAAAAAGGATGCTAAAAACAAAATTTTCATACAAACCCGGGTGAAAAAGGCAGAGCGATATTTTTAAAATCGATGAATGTTTTTTCATGTATTCTGTGCTTGAAAAAATCAATATTCTATATAAATTTAGAATGGGATCTTTTTTGCTTATATTTTATTTTTAATTATTCATTTTTGAAAACTATGAAAATTTTGACAAACTTTAAAAATGGAAATTTTAGTTTTTTTTTAGAAAATCAATTAAAAATAAATCATTCTTATGAAAAAATCGATATCTTGATTTTTCGCCTTATTTCCGTAATTAACGTCCGACAAATTATGCTGATAGTCCGACAAATTTAAGGGGTCGTTTCTAAATTGATTAGGACCAGTTTCGTGTAAATCCGTTGGGATTTGCCCATTTTATTAAGGAAAACGACGCAACCAGCACTACCCGTAAAACTATTAAAATCCGTAATTTCGTAATTAACGTCCGACAAATTACGCTGATAGTCCGACAAATTAGAGGGGCTTTTTTCATTCGATTGGGCTTTGTTTTATGTAAATCCGTTGAGAATTGTCTATGTTATTAAGAAAAGACTACGTGAAGCTGACCGCGCAGCGCCATCTGCATGACCCAATTTAGTTTTTTGTGATTATCTCGGAAAATAAGGCCCGAGAAATTATTCTATTGTTATATTCGTCTCCGACAAAAAATTCCCCATCGATTAAGCCCCAAAACCATTAGTTTTGGTTGATATTTAAAAATTTTCGGCTAACTTGACGGTCAAATTTGTTTATTTATTCACAAGTAAACGACGGTCCGACAATTTCTGGTTTTGGTGCGACAATTTCCGACAATTTACCGACAATTATTTGCAATTTTTAGAAATCAAATCGGTTACTTTGATCGGCTAACTTTATGTAGGTCGTCGTTTACGACAACGCGAACCGCAGGGCTGCGTTCAAATGTACGCTCACTTCAGTTCGCATAGAGCAGTGGTTCTCCATTTCGGTGCGCGTTGACGACTTTTTCCCCGTTTCGGAGAACACATTTCGACCGCGATTTCCACGGCCGTGCATACTCCAGGGAGACTAGAGGACAGGAGACCGAACTTGCCTGGATTTGGCATCTGAAATCTGGGACAAAAATCCGGGAAATAGCAAGGTTCCGAGAGTGGCCGCAACGAGCGCTCGCATCCGAGAGGGTAGAGCAGATGTATGTCATATGCATGGTTAAGTATATCTATACAGCTTGCTTTTTAAATTCGATATAAAATAAAATCCAGACCACGTCTTTCCCGCCACGAATAGTTGTAAAAATCGGTGAGTACCGTACGAAAAAATGAATAAATATTCCAGCCTCGTAAACTCTGTTATGATAATTCCGTTATATTAGTCTTAAATTTAAACGTGCGCTACATTATATTTCCGTAGATCTTTATTAGTGATACCCAGTATTTCTATGCAATAAAGTAGAAAAATAAGTTTCAAAGCTGACTTGTATTACATCTTTTTCATGTCGCTTATGTTGTTTTATTCCATTTTGTAGAATCTAGATATTGGATATTATCATGCCAAAGTGGTGCGCCGTTGATGGCTGTGGAACTGGGCGACCTGGTGACAGGAATGAAAAGGGAGTGCCTCGAAAGAAGCGAGTCGCTCTGTTTTCGATACCAAAAGTGAGTCATATTTTTTGTTTTTTCAAGAAAACAATACCATTTTTAAAATATTATAATCCCTGTAAATTTATCTTTTTAGTTCTTTGATACATATTCACTTCAATTTGTTGATTGAACATGAATATTGAATATTACACAGAGTCCGAGTCAGCTAGAACCAGGCTTTTCTTGGGAATTGTAAGAAATTCTCTTCCGGTGACTTCGTTTACCAGCTGCACTTTCAGCATGAGGATGTCGAAACCCACTCCGTGAATACTACGGCTGATGGGATAACGCATACTCTCAAGCGATCTATCGTTTGAAGCATGATGCTATCCCATTCAACTCGTCGTACATCCCAAAGGTGAATTGTGTTTCAAAACGTTTGCTTTCTCTGCAAGCTAACAATTTGTGTAGTCGTGACGTTTTAATGTGCAATAATTTGTATTGTAAGAAACATTGAATATTCAATGCTTATGGTAAAATTTACAAATATTTCAGTGTATGGTGAAAAGCGATGAGGTCCTAGAAGAATTTAATACCGCTACGAAGGATGCTGGGTCATTGACAAACCTGGTAAGTATAAGTCAATGCAATAATTCTTTCCTCCAGTCCTTTCCAGGAGAAATTGAAGTGCCCGACGAAGGAAATAACGCAATACAACAGTACACCGATGGAATGAGACCGGCTGACGAGGAAAATAAAGCGCCTCATGCAGATAAATTGGATGCCACTGAGGCCTGTGAAGTGCAAAACGACAATATCAATGAGCGATACACCATTGAAAATCTCGCTCAGGACCTTAGCTGTGGAAATTGGAAGGAAGGCTGTGCCTGGTTCCGCAGATTCATTCCTGTCGCAATAGAACTCGTGCAATACGATACACCAACGCTGCTACCGCCGATTAATTGCATCATTAGCGCCAATATGGAAATTAGTGGAAATAATTCACAATTATCTGTCCTGTATTATATTTTGGTCACTTTCTAACATTATGGACGATACAATAATTTTGTGTTATACAGATATTCGTTGGTGACAAATCCGCTAGGATAAACGGTGGCACAATAACATCATTCGCCAAAAGTATGGCTCAGCTCAACTCAGTGGAAAATTTGGAAGTGTGTATCGGCACTGGACTCCAAGCAGAAATGTGCGTTGCCTGGGGTCTCGAATAGTATCACCAATTTTTTTCTCTTTTCATATGACCGTTAGACGGAAATTGCGTAAATGTGCGTTAAGAATAGTATAAACTTTAAACTATACATATTCTCAATATGCATAAACGTACATCACTCACACCGTTCGGGTAGGTCTCGAAATCCCGAATCTCATTCAGCCGAAAACGTATATATAGATATAGTGGCGTAGCTCGTGTACCGCGTGAAGAAGGTTTTCGGCGGAATGAGATTCGGGATTTCGAGACCTACCCCAATTAATCTATCGCTGCAAAAACAAAATCGGTAGTTACGACAACAAACCAAGTTATTTGACATCTCAGATCCAAACGTTTCGGCCGAACTAACTCCAAAAGACTTCGAAAATTTTAATTTATCATTTTTGACATTTGTATTTATTATTTTTGAAATTTCAAGTCAGCAAGATGCATCGAGCAAACCGATCTTTCGCCACATTACCAACAAATTATCATAGGATTGTGAAGGCACTGATCCCGTATAAAGAGGAACTAAAACACTCGGGACAATTCCCAATCTCTATAACGCGATCTATCGCCGACGACCTATGGGTCCAACGCCTGGACGTAAACAAATTGAAACGATTGGCTTTATTTATTACCGGGGAAAAGGAAAATATTCTAGACCATATCGAAGGTAATAAATACAACCTGCGTCTACCTTTTTCTACAGTTACTTTTTTAACGCGATGGAAAAAATATCTGACATTTATTTGACATTTATTTACGTATCGTCGGTTATCGACGAAATTAATTTCAGAGCTTCAAAGAAACAACACCGGAGCCATTACCCACCGATCGGTCGAGATAGCCGCACGTAGGCTTTTCCAATTGGCAAACGCTTTTGTGCTTGGAAAGTATGACCATGAATTGCATCAAGAAGCAGGGGTGTCGGCCCCAACGCTCCGAGCAGTTGCCGTCCTATACTATGAACAGGACCATCCGGACAGAGAGGCAGTAGCGCAGATGGCAGGAATTCTATACCACAACACCGAAACTATCAAAGGGCTGATACACGAAATGAAAGTAAGTCAGCATTTTAGATATATATGGGGTATTCCACGTCAACTCAGACAGCGCTGACCCTTGGGTCAAAATTTTTGCCTGCTAATTTTTTACATGAATATATGTCGAAAATAAAGAGACACGTATTTCGGGATTTTTCATTTCGAAGCCCCGCTTTTAAGATACAGTCAAATGAAGTTTTTCAACCATTGACTGTTTTTGGTCATTCGAATTGATATATCTCAGCAATGGTTGATGATATAGGGAAAAACCACAGGTGTTTTTTTTTTCATTTTTTCACCCTCTATACGATAAAGATATTTATGATTGCGTTTCGCCAATGTAACAATAATTTATTAACAATTAAAAACTAAAAATTAAATAAAACAAAAAATGCTTATTTTATTTTTTTCATTTTTTTTTTTTTAATTCCTTGATTTAAAACGATAATTTTGAAATATCACCGGAAGTGGGCAGCGACTTGGTTCAGAAGTTACAGCTTTTTAACGGGTTCACCGGTTAAACAATCCGATGTATCTCAGCAACGGTTAGAGAGAAATTAAAAAACTATTAGTGTTTTTTTTTGTTTTTGCACTCTATATATGATAAAGTTATTCATAATTATGTTGCACGTATGAAGCAATTGTTATTAACAATTAAATAATTAATAATTGTATAAAACTAAAAATGCTTGTTTTATTCTTACGAATTATTTTTTTATGGATTCTTTAAACGAAAAAACAAAATTTGAGACCTTACAGAGCTCGGTCCGACGTTTCGTTCGAAAGTTACGGGTTTTTCCACGAAGAACACGTTTGATGTAAAATGAAAACATTAGAGCTCTGATTGAATTTTTATTTAATTATTAATCAAATAAAAAAACTTTTTAATAAAAAATTAAACATTTTTTTTCTTTAAGATTAATACTTTTCATAATAAATTTCTAACAAAAACGTTATTTTTTCAAGATTTAATGAATCATTGGCTCTAAGTCAGAAATAATGCACTAATTTTTTTTTCCGATGTAACCAAACATGCTTACGACTAAAAAAAAATTAGAAAAATAGGTTAAAACATTTCTCTGTTCATAGAAACTCAAATTTGTATAAATTTCCCTGAAACGCATAAACTAAATAAAATTTTCCGAATTATTAATCAAAAACTGTTATAATTAGCGTGCATTGAAGTTCGACGATGAATATCTTTTAAACGCTTAATTCAATCGAATAATCATAGAGGACCATTTTTGTAGAGCAGTTAATTTCTTACGAAACTCAGCATTCGGCCTTCCATAATGATTTTTCGTTAACGACTTATAAAATTCATAAGCAAAACAGAAATTTGTCTAAAAATTATTAAACTTTAACCTTTAATATCTTTTAAACAGTGACGTTTACGAAAAAATTGCAAGAAACCTTTTTTGTAGAGCGGTCAATTTCCTACAAGTACATGGGGGAGGATATTTTTAACGAACAGTTGATAGAGCGATATGAATTTTTTCTTCTAATACTGCATAAAAAATAAAAAACTGTGAGACGGAGGACCTTCCCATTATAATAAAAAGCTCATATTTGGTGTGAATTTTCTAGAGGTGTCTAGTAACCTATTTTTCGAAGTACAAAGTAAAAAAAAAAATAGTCGATTTTTCTGACCCACCCTAATATATATATATATAATACCTAGTGCGAGGAACTAAATTATTCGAGCTCACTTTTTATCGAACGGACAGTGCATCACAGCTTGAAAACCACGTATGTGAGTTATTCAGCTGTAACAGACAGCACTAACTAGATTGCAAGAATATTGATTCCGTATCGCTCCAACCAACTGCAAAAGTTCGAATATGGTCGCGGTTCCCGAACGCTAACAATACCGACTGCCGTATGATGGATCGATACTGAATTACAGAGATGTTGTATGGCGCCATCTAGCGGTGAGCGTGCGCGGCGGTATCTTATTTACCGACCTGGCGCTGCTTTACCGCGGGAGTGTGGGTGTCATTTGTTTTTTTCGTCTATGGCACATACCCTTAAACAAAGAACAGCCACCTGCGCGCACCAGACTCTCGTCGGGCAGTCACATGTTCGACCGTAACATTGGCTTTATTTTTGCAATCGACTTTCAAAGAAATAAGCCTACAACTATAGAGAACAACAATCTGTTTAGAAAAAAGCCTGTTTTTTATTTTTTTGTATGAGTGTATTTTAGATTTTGGACATGTTAATATTGAATTTTTATTTTTTTACCATTGTACTTGACATGACATGCGATTTAGAAATTTGATTTATTTTATTTATTCATTCGGTTTCTTTTAGGGACGATATGGACTCAGAGGCTCAAAAAAATACTGAACAAAAAACAGCGGACTCCATTCAATCGGGAACGCAAAAAAAATCGGAGGACAAAGCGGCGGGAGACCCGGTCAAAACGTCGATCAAGGAGCCGGCACATGTTGGCAATAGTAAGTCCGGATTTTCAATATATCACTAGGAAGGTGACACGTCTTTTCGACCAAGGACGAAATAACCCATGGACAAAATAACCGCTGACAAAATATCTGGGGACGAAATAACCTGTCGATAAGATAACCGCTACCAAATAACGATTAATATTTCTAATTTTCCGCGTTTGGTGTTCGAGTTTGTTGTGTTTCAGATTTTTTTTATTTATTTAGATTATTTGGGTACTCGGGTTTGGGTCTCGGATTATTTTTTTTTTTTTTTGAGGTTATTTCGTTATTTCGGTTATTTGGGTTTGGGTTCATTTTTTTGAGTTCGCTGCCATGTCCCATTCTATTGCATTGCATGTTCCATGTTCTATTTCCATGTTTTTCGAGAATAAATCAATTTTTATAATATTTTTTTTTGTTGACCATTTTTTTTCCAGGAGATTTCGGGTTTTCATTTGGTCGTGTTTCTTTTCCTTTCAGGTTATTCTTTACCGTGGATATTTTATCGGAGTTACTTGATTTTCAGGTTATTTCGTCCCCGGATATTTTGTTCCCGGTTATTTCTTCTTTTGGTTATTCTGTCCGGGGTTGTAATGTCGGGGTTATTTTGTCCGTGGTCGTAATGTGACGGAACCCACTAGGAAGTAATCATGCCATGTTTTCAATTACGTGACAAATGACTTTTCAGTGTAACGGGCATCGTTCAATTGGCGATGGAACTGGCGGCAACGGCGAGCCTGGGACCGAAACTTGCCAATACCGAGCCCGAGGGCGCCGCAGGGGCGTGGCTGCCGCGGGAATCGATTCGCGGAAGGAAACCGTGGTCGGCGTTCCCGCGGACGCTCGGGACACGCGGGCCTTGGGGCTCGGGCCTATAAATTCGTTGTTAAAGAATTATTTAAAAACTTATAGAAAGTATTGGAATCAATAAAATGAACGTAGCCTTGATGTTGATTGGATTTCAATTTTTGCTTTCTCATAAAGACTATGTTATGGTGAAAACATTTTTTTCGAGATCTTTGTCTTTATGTTCAAAATGGCAAGAAAACACATTTGGAGAAAATGTCCACATGTAAGTGTGTGTGCGTGTGTGTGTCTGTGCGTGTGTGCTAGCCTCCCGAAAATCCAACGTGTATAACTCGGAAACGGTTCCACCCACAATCCCTAATTTTTGCAAACATGTGCAGCTCTATAATATCTTTTTTGGCAATAATTTTTGTCATGATTTGAGCGTTGGTTCAAATTTTATGTCGTTTTCAAATTACCAAAAAAAAAGACGTTTACACGATTGCGATAGCAAATCGAGATATTCTTCTTAATAGTTCTTCACAAAAAGGTTTGTACCCAAGGTTGGTTGATATTGCATTTGGGCCAAATCCATCGAGAAGTTCAGATTTTACCGGACTTTAAATGTTTCAAAAAATTTACATTTCGTGTTAACTTACGACAGCCTCGACACATTCGACCCGGATTCACTACATGTATGTAACATTATTCGACTGTGCTTTGCATAAAAAATTCCGTGGGCATCGGTTGGGAGGATCGAATTTTATGGGACTTTGAATTTTTCGAAATACAGACGCAATCGCTCTAAATCACGTAACCTGCGACCGATTAAACCACTGCTCACTGCAGGTAGGGTAGTTTTCGTCATTTTATACATGTGTTGTGTAATGATGACTATGGGTGAGAAAAGCTGCCGGAGAAAAGATGTTTTATTAGTGACGGGTAAAGCATACTCATCACGCTCTTTATTCACGCAATACGTAATGAAAGTTGTGGCCTCAATACGAGGGAACACAATCAGGTACACAAAAAAACCAGTTTACCTCAACTGAGGTGATACAGGAGCGAACAAAAACGGGGGTTGAGAAAGCTGTTGAAAAAAACTGTCTGATGAGAAAGTATTGGTATGAAAATACACTGTGAGAAAGCTGTTGACTGAAGTTTGATGATGCACTGGTGATGGGAAGTCTTTACTCTCAGTCTCTGATGCACGTCTGGTTCAACGTGGCACACTGCCTACCTGTTGCACGCCCTGATGATAGGTTAAGTGACACCCGGTCACTTAACACGGCACTACTTGCTTGGCGGTACGCGCACACAGCTCGACAATGCTCACGATGATAATAACTCGATGATGCTTCCTCTGATGATGATGTACTGATATTTTTCGATGATAATTGGCGTAAAACCGCCGATGATAATTTTCTTACGACCGCGTGTCGTGACTACGATTTTTCTACACTAGAGCTTTCTATCTGAGAAGATACTGGAAAAGACTGGAAACTCGACGGAGCTATTCGCCCCCGCGACGCGGCGCCCTCTCGTGAGCCCGTAGAGGACCCGGTAGCCACGAGAGAGTAGCGCTTGCGATTGGTCGGCCAGCTGCTTCGAGAGGCCGCAGAGTTGTGTCCAGGAGGTGCTGCCACCGCACTGGTGTGTGAGGCAGCTGCATCTCCGCGACGCTGGTCTTCGTTTACCGAACAACATGTCAATATTTTTTTTCCATACCCATTAGGGTTCCTATGTTTTGTGATCTGCAACTTTCGGGACAAACGAGGGTGAACAGGGAAAAATGAAGAAAACAAAAAAAAATAAAAGAGAGGTTTCAAATAACAAAATTGGCGTAATTTATTCGATGACAAAAATAATAATAAAAGGGTGTGCAGAATAGATGGCTGCCTCGATACGAGGTTCTGAATAACACAGAAAGAAAAGAACAAGGACGGAAACGACACCGTAACTCAATTTACAATTAAAGATAGAATTTCACAAAAATAATCGCTCAGCGGCTCACCGGGGAACAGGAGACGGAGTCAGGGGTGGGGATCCGAATCCTGCCTAACGGCTCTTCTACCGAAGTACCTCGACGCAGCGGGAAAAAGAATAAACGGGGAAAAATTGTAAACGGGGAACCGGGGAAAAAGAATAAACGGGGAGAAATTGCGAATTTTGGGCTGAAGGGATCGGGAAGAAATATCAGGTACTCACTCGTTACAAAAATCCGGCCCACATGGCCTCGGGCCGGAATTCGCTCGCTCGCTTGCTCTATCGCTCCTTAATTTACGACAATCCGACCCGAAGTGAAGAGATTCCCGGCTTCTGCCGGGTCCTTCGGTCTTCGCTGGGAAAGCAAGGGGGGCCTCACGTGATCGCGAGCCGCGCGCATCGCCGTACGTCGGCGTCTCAGCGCCACCGTGCTTGATTTTCGCGATGGTGGCGTAAATTCGTTCTCCCCACCGTGATGGGATGGTGGGGGCCTCGTGCGACGGCTAACGAGCCTCGCCGTCGGGACTCGTTCCCGCTGTCTCTTTCGGTCCGGGTGGGGAGGTGCAGGAGGGGAAATAGGGGGGGGGGGGGGGGGGGGTAGAGCTCGCATGAGTCGCATCGCACACTTATTTTTACATCGCCACCGTATTTTACGGTCTCGGTGGCGATGGACTTCGGGTCGACAAACGGGAGGAAAAATAGGGAAATTGAACAAAATTTTTTGTTACAGTATAATCTATAAGATTTTTCCGCTAGTCCTTCTCTTTCGCCTCACTCGATTATCGTTCATTTTTGGTGAGTAATTGAACAAATTATAGTTTTTCTTCTAGTCCCTGCAGTGAAACCCTTTGGCTTGATCAATAATTATCAAATCTTATATAACTGCGAGCTACGTGAATTTGAGATGGGCTCAATAATTATTCCTCACATCGTCAGACTTACATTTGGTTATAATCGTCCGCCTATTCTTTTTTAGGGTTCCATAGAAATCTAGGAACCTTTGTGGTTTCGACAAGTTCGTCCGTCTGTCCGTCCGTCTGTATGTCACAGGCTTCCCACTCACTCAGTTATGGACCGATTGAGATGAAATTTGGTACATAGACGTAAGTCGGTGACCTCAAACAGAAATGACAAAATAAATAAAATAAACATTTTTTTGACCCCCCCTTCCGCAGATTAAATAGAGTGCTCGACATTTTTTTTTTGCTGACCCCACTGCGTGAGGTATCTTTGGTCTGTAACTTTGCGGAAAATTGTCGTATTGAGATGAATGAAGAAGCATTTTGAAGCTTGACATTTCTAGTTTCAAAACCGTATGATAAAAGATTTTTTTTGGCCATTGGTCATGCCACACTCGAAAGAAATGTCGCAAAGAAATTTTTTTTTAAGAATTTCCGTTTTTCCAAGTTGTCCCCGGACTCCAAACATTTTTTGTTCTGAGGGCACCAATAACACAGTCTTTCAGCCTGGTTCTTAACGTTCGATTGATTTTTTTTTTCTGTACAACAATTTGTCGCTGAGATATCGGCCGGTGAATAGAAAACATCTTTTTTCGTTTGATCATCGATATCTCATGAACCGGTCATCTCATAGCAAATCTACCGGCAATTTTGAAATTGTTTGGTTGAGTGTACATTAGTCTGAGAAATATTTGTTCGTGTATGGTAAGCAAAAAGTAGTGATGCTATAATTAACGAAATGTATAGAAGAAAATCGGACCGGAAAAATATATGGAAGAAAATAAAACGGAAAAAATATATGGAAGTAAATGGAACCGGAGAAATATATGGAAGAAAATAGAATTGAAGTAATATATGAGGCATTCCACATCGTCATGACCACTGCAAAAACCTTAATATCATGAATTTTTCTGCAATTGACGTATGCTATAGTACTGTTTAAAACAAAAATATTAATATGTATTAAATTAATGGTGGCATTGATCAGTCAAATTACAGGAAAATGAGATTTTTGCGTGTTTTTCTCGCTGATATTATTACATGGAAATAGTGTGTTGGAGCGAAAAATAGCTAAGAATTAATTTTGTTGTGTTCGCTGCAAAGATAACGGAAAAAGTTTAAGAAGGCAAAATTGAACATTATTTATAGAAAAAAACTTATTTTGAAAATATAAGTCGATTTTTGGACGATTATGACATTTTTTAAATATTTAAAATATTTTTTTTTGGATTCCTCGAATGTTTTCCAAAAGGCATTTTCTCTTTTCAGATGGAGAAATTGTATCTAAAGTCTCAGTAGAAAAAAAAATGGAAAACAAAATTTATGCAAAATTTGAAATAAAAATGTTATGCAATGCGAGTATATTTCTCAATATTTATTTACAATATATTCACACCTTTAAGCGATATAATACGTCATGTAAGATTCAAATATTTAAAATCAGAATTTTTTTCTGATTTTTTGCAAGGTTAAATGTATTTTTGTTCGAGGCTGTTTTTTGTGACAGGAAATTTAGATGTGCAGACTATGTATCCTCGGGATACACAGTCTACTGTAGCGTGCAATTTTCTGTGGCGGAAGACAGCCTCGAAAAAAAACACATCCCATGGAAAAAATGAGAAGAAATTTCTGTTTTAAAATATTTAAATCTTTCACCCTGCAAAATCTCATAACCGCATGTTATTTCAAAACGAAAATAGTCGCCGCGTATTATTAGTACACATTTCTTGGACAAATGAACAATTAGGGAAATAATATCTGAACTGATTGATTTCCTCATTTTCCCTGATTTTTCACTGATTCTCCTCTAATTTTTATAAATTGAAAGCTTACAACTATAATTAAACACAAAAACCATAGATAAAAATTGTTGGAGTAAATTTTTTTTTCGTATGTCACGTCGTCGTATGAGTTGCACTTAAGTGCCTATCATATTTTGAGTTCCAAATTCCCATCCCATGACCCCAGCAAAGTGAAAAACCAATTTTTAGCGTAACTTTAATGATTTTCAATTTTTAGGCCACAATATTAGTCCAGCCATTTTGTTTTTGGTGATGAAATTTTTGTTTCCAAAAACGCCGCATTTTTCTGATGGAAAAAGCATATTGGGCAAATTTTAATTCTGTTGATATTTTAGTTGCAATAAATTAATCCAATATACATCGCGTGATATTGAATGACAAAAAATATAAAATTATTTAGGCACGGGTTGATATTGAGATAGGGAGGAGAGACTTCGCGAATATATTTTTTTAATTATTTGGAAACTATGTGGGGGGCGTTTCTATTTTTTTTTTTTCAAAAATGACCTTCGCTGAGGACCAGTGTATTATACATAGGTAACAATCAACTGGAAAAATTGACTCCAGCGACTCTTTATCGACGAGGATTATGCAGAGAGCACTTCGAGCTTTGTTTTTTCGTCGGCAAAACCCGCCTTACCAGCAAAACAGTTCCGAAGCCGTACGTCGAAGTCGAAGATGTTTCGATGGGCACACGAAGCCCTCCTGAGACGGAGGCGGTTGGAGATCTGCAGGTAACGTCGCAAGCATCCAGACCGATAAGTCGAACTGCCGAAGTCTTGCGGACGATCAATTCTGACGAGAATTTGTACAAAAAATCCAGCGAGGGTATATACTGTGCTCCATCTACTTCTGCGGTAAGTATTTCGACCCGTGTGCGTGCAAGTATCGTCGCAAGCACACAAAACCTAGCTTGCAAGTCCGTCCGCAAATATGAAAAAGTTGCAGTCGACTTTTGCGAATCAGATGACGAGCATTGTACATGGTCGAGCATCGAAACAGTGCTACGGATGACCACTCCTCCCTGCGACCTCCTTACGGTAGAAGCGCTACGCAAAGAAGTGCAAACTCTCCGTAAGCAGGTGGCAGATATGGAGGATTCAAATAAAAATCTGCAAAACTGATCGAAGAGACACGTAAAAATGATTCGAGATTTACAGCGGCAAGTAAGACGGAAGAACACCTTCCACGAAAACCAGCGAAAAAAGGAGTCTATCGACTCCTTCCTCGATCGCAACGGATGTCGCGAACCCGGCGTGCGAACGATGGTGAAACTGCAGATGCATCGCAAGAAAACTCCGTACACCGAGGAGGAAAAAGATCTTGCGAAGCAGCTGTATTATTACTCTGCATCAGCGTATACGTGTTTAAGAAAAGGGGGCTGCTCCTTTCCTTCGGAGATTTCAATACGCGGCTGGGTATCTGAAGTCGATATAAAACCCGGATTCTGCGATTTTATTTTCCGGAAATTAGTGGTGAAAATGTCGGATCTCCCGCCCGAAGAGCGCGTCTGTGCATTGAAATCCGACGAGATGATAATCAAGACCTACGGAGAATACTCGCAGAAATTCGATTGCATCGAAGGTCTTGTCGACCTTGGCCCTCTCGGGCGTAAAAGTGACCGTGCAAAACATGTTTTTCTATTGAGCTTCGACAGCTCAAACGCAATTAATCCGTGGCGTCAACCATTAGCGTACTTACTGCTGGAAAATGGAATGAAAGCCGACGAAATTCATGCGAGATTGTCCAATGCCGGAGCGGACGTAAGGTTGGTTACCTGCGGCCAGGGCCCATCAAACCAAAGTCTTTTCAAATCGTACCTTAAGGTATCGGTACACGAACCTTTGTTCGTGGTTGGCCAGAAAGGAATCCTGGCTTCGTTTGATTTTCCGCACCTCAAAAAACGTCTTTTGAGTACGCTTCGGAAGCATGAAGTGCTATATTGGAACGAAGAGGCACGCTTGTTTCCCTCGTCATCCGAAGCAATGAATGTGAAGCGAGCATTTCAAATATTCAGCCGTAAATATGCGGCAGCAATGATTACGGCAGGACACGATCCGGAAGGGCTGCGAAGCGAAACCCCGCCAGCCACAGCGGCTTTTGCGGAGCGTATGGATAAAGTCATCGACGCGTGCAACGCGTACAGACTTTACTCATCAAATCCAGGAAAATGGCCTCTTGCTGACAGAAATCCTGCAATTGAGAAAATTCTCATCGATTTCGTCCAGTAGTCCGCCAACTGGACCGTGGCCCCTAATGCTACCACAAAAACGACGCAAAAGCAACCCTGCCTGAACGGTTTACTAGTTACAGTTAATGCTATTTTACAGTGTTATCGACGGATTAAAATCCAGTATAATGCATTCGCGTTAGCTGCAGGCTTGTGCAACCAAGATTCAGTCGAGCATTTGTTTTCGAAACTGCGACAGCGCGGAGGGCACAATCCGAATCCGACGGCCAGGATGGTTCGCTTGTCTTTGAGACACATTCTCTCGAGTGGCTACATCGGTGGAGGCAGCAAAGGAAACCTTCAATGTCCTGAGGCTGATTCTTCAATTGAACCAAAAGTGATGGTAGCTAAAGCATGGGCCCAATCGGACATTACGTGAAAAGATATTGTCGATAACGACAAACACGAGGATTTGATGGAAATAGAAGAAGCTGCAGATATGCTGAAGTATGATAGCACCGTGATAACCGCAGCGTCACCTATTTTGCATTCTGCATACGAACAGACTGCTATAAATTACTTCGCTGGATACACAGCTCAGCGTCAAATGCGTAAGTGTTCATGTGATAGTTGCCGCAACGACTTATTAATTAAAGACGCCCATGGACAAACATGCACCGACCGAGATGTATGTTGAATTGCGAGAGTATGAGCACCAAGATGATGAAGCTCCTGCGGTTCCATGGCTTAGCCGACCAACGGAAAAGTTCGAAAGTATCGTCGGCGTTCAACTCGAAGCTTTCGGCCGATTGTGGAAAGAGCACTGGCCAAGCAACAGTATCTTAGATAGTGTGAGTAAGATAATTATAAAAGAGACATCACAGCTCTACCCCGATTGGTTTGACGAACTAAACGAGTGCCGACAGCATCGTCTTGAGTTGTTACAATTTATTATTAAGGTAAAGCTATTTGCTCAAACAAAATACAACAACCGGGCCGACTATATGCAACGGTTAGCCAATAGAGCACGAACAAAATCTAAGAAATTGAAAAAAAATCCAAGGGCTTTGAGATATTGCTCCAGATTTTTCTAGGGGTCTTTGGGTTCCACTGCATTTAATCATGTGAGCAGGAACGCCAATTGTCGTCAATGTTTGGGCTTCACTATCTAGGATCATTATGAAATTTACACAGCTTTAAGTGCATATTGAAAACAAAGTTTCAATTTTTTTCCAGATTTCTTGTCAATTATTTTTACAGCTGGCAATGAAAGTATTTTTCATTTTTCTCGTTTGTGTTCCAAACATGGTTTTCACAAAATTACGCTAATAGAAAAAATATTCTGTGACGAATAATACGTTCGTCACATCGGCCGAGGAGGCACGCGCGGCGAAGGCGCACCTAAAAGAATTAAAAAAAATCTATCGATAATGGAGCACCAGGGTGTTAAAGAGAGAGGGCTCCCAAAGCCACAGTCCCCGCGAAATATTATTGCGAAAATAATCTCGTCCAACGCGACGGAAACAGACCAGCGGCATTCCGAAGGCCGCGGCCGACATTCCAAATATTACCGAAATTATAACATCCCGAAATTATTCCCCATAATACGTGAAACGATACCTCGGTACACGAGATAACCGGCAACACCCAGCGGCCTTGGAGGCCCCACGGCCAAAAACCCCGGTATGCGCCAACGGACGGGACACCGGTGGAGGAGAAGACTCCGACCAATCAAAGGACTGGATCGACCATTCGGAGGCACTCGAATTCATATAAAAGGAACCACCCAAGAACCGGATGGACAGTTATTTTCTCTGTTACAGCAACCCCGGACCTCCAGCCATCATCGTACCAGCCGCAGACAGCAGCCACCGAGACAGCGAGGACAAGGGTGGAGTTCGAAACAGCAACTGGAGCAAATAGACGGAGGAACTCGCGAGAAATAAGAAGGAGGAATAAAACGACATCGGGGATCGACATCTTATGTTGGAATCATGAAGATTAAGATTAAGGAAAGATTAAGATTTTAAGTTCCCTCCACCTCTGATAATATGTTCTAGAGCAGATCCGGCGGAGGTGCCTTAGAAACACACGCAAGAGTGTCAGACATCGATCCAGCACCGGACGAGCGAGAAGGGCACCCATGCTCAAACGGGATCCGCTGACGGATCGATACTGACATATCGGCAACCACAGCACCGCGAGAGCCCGGTCAGCCGTAGCCAGGCCGTACGGAGGGGGTATCGCGAGCGCCAGGCTATCGGCCACTGCTCGACCATCTACCGGAAGGAGGGGAACGCCCCTCTCGCCGTAGCGAACAACAGCGCGCAAGCTTCGTGGGCCAGCGGGGTGAAGAGGACCGGGGGGGGGGTCGCGTCGAGATAAACAATGCCCGCCCCACCCACGTCCCCCACAATTCAAAGAGCGAGCAGCAGGTGTATGTAGGGGAAGCGTCCAAACCCAGCACTGTATCAACCCAGCGGCAAAATAAAAACGATTTTTACCTATTCTCCGTGTAATAAAATTCTTCACGTACTCTTGGCCCGAATTAATTTATTGTAACACAATATCTACCGTTACAATTCACAATACATTTTCAACGTGAAATCGTCTCAGCTTTTCGAAAAAAATATCAGTTTTTCAATCCGATCCTTACAACCAGTTCTTGTCTTATAATTTTCTCAGTTTTTCGAAAGCAATATCAGCGTTCCATTCAGAATCTTGGAAAACCATTAAAAATGAATTTGAAACTTTGAAAGGGGCTTTTCAACTGTTACCGCAAATTGAAAAAAAATTTCAATATCGTTTTCGGGAAGCTAAAAAAAATGTATGGTAAATATAACCTTTCACAGTTAGGATCTTCATAAGTTTTCCTTGAAATAATCAAAAAAAGAAACGATCGAAAAAATTGAATTTTTTGTGATTTTTATATAGAATTTTTGTTTAATCATTAATTTTAAGACGGAAACTGATATTATGTATAATTTTGTTAGCGTAGATAAGTAAAGATTGAATTTTTCTTTTTTGATTAATTCAAACGAAACTTACAGAGATCCCGAATCACAAATACCATAGGTTCTGTGGAATTATCTCAGCGTCCCGAAAAAAATATTCTTAGTTGTTTTAGTAAGGGACACCGGCCGAGATCCAACATTTTAAGTTTTAAATGCGATTTTGATGAATTTTTGAGGGTCGGACTTAAAAACTGATCTTTTATCCGAAAAATTGAGACTATTTCACGTCAATATCATAATCAGAGTAAGTGCGTGAATGAAATACTTGAAAGAAAAAAAATGCTAAAATACTATACTAAAATACTAAATAAATACTATACTAAAATACTAAATAAACACTATACTGAAATACTAAATAAACACTATACTTAAATACTTAAAAAAATACTAAATACTTTCATCGGCAGCTGCCGAAAAAATCTGAAAAGAATTGGCAATTTGTTTTTCAACATGCTCTTGAAGCGGTATAAACTTTATGAAGATCCCAGATAGTGACGCCCAAAAGTTGCCGATGACTGGCGTTTTGGCTCATGTAAAACTCACGTAGTGAAATCGGGAAACGTACCTGACTTTTGTCAGAGGTTTTTCAATGGCGTCTCAATCCAATTTCATCGACAAAGTCGTACCCGAGCTCTCCCGGAGGTTTTTTCAAGCTGCACTCCCTTTATTTTTTATATTTGCGACATGTGAGTACGAAAATTGTTCCCAACGCGGGTCGGAGGCTTGTTCAAGCGGCAGCTCTCGCAGTAACCTTTTAGTTAGAGAATAATGAAGCGTACCTGACTTTTGTCAGAGGTTTTTCAATAGCGTGTTAATCTAATTTTAATGATGAAGTCGTTGCCGGGCCGTCCCGGAGGTTTTTTAAAGCTGCACTTCGTTGATTTTTCATGTTCGTAAACAATGAATACAAAAATCGTTTCCGACTCGTGTTTATGAGCATTTTCCCAAGCCCGTAGTGTACATACATTTTGGCGAAAATGTTGATTTTATACGAAGCGCGAAATAAAAAAAATGCCAGTTTCGTCTGATAGTTACTCGCTTCGACGGCGAAGTTAACACAAAATATAAATTCACGAACACGATAAATGATCTTAATCTATAAATTCAAAAAAATGCCAAATTCCCAATAAACAGAAATTCCTAAAAGTTCATTTCTCATAAATAAGAAATTCGTTATTTTCAGTTGGTCTATTTCAGCGATGTCCAACCCCGGAGCAAAGAGCAAAAACCTGTCAACTCATCAATCCCCTCTCTTACCCACCGTAAGGCCAGCGCGTGGTAGGCGCGTAGGGGATGGTGGCAAGTATGTTTTCGCCAACTCGCCGAGGTCTCATCTCGGCCTCGCCAAGTCGGCTCGTGGCGACTCGGCACAGTACTGACTCGACACTTATCCAACTCGGCTCGGCACCATCTCGTGCCACTCGGGCGTCCCACCTCGTCACAGTGTCAAGTCGTCTCAGGCTCGACTCCGCTCCCCGAATGGCAAGGCGCTCGCCCCGAACAGTGGCTCTCAATCTTGGTGGCGCCCTATTCATGTTCCGAACCCGGAAATATTAAATGGCCGTTTTTAGGTTTTTATATGAAAAAATTTTATATTTCAAAAATGTATAATATATTTTTTTAATTACAATTTTGTTAAAAATGCATCGACCCATTGATGTTCAACGAGTTCAGGCTCAATTCTGGCCAGTGAAATCTCACTGGGCTGTTCTTCACCCAATGACGGCTCAGCAGCCCAGTGAGATTTCACTGGCCAGAATTGAGCCGAACTCGTCGAACATCAATGGGTCGATGCCTTTTTAACGGAATTGTAATTGAAAAAAAATACTATATATTTTTCATATATATTGAAATAATTTGATAAGAGAAGAAAATAAATAAAAATAAAAATAAGCAAAAACAAAATTAACATTGTTCTTACTTTGTAATTTATTATTTCCGGGTTTGGAACATAAGCCATTTATTATTTTCCGGGTTTGGAACATAAGTGGGGTGCCGCCAATATTGAGAGCCACTGGCTGGGGCGAGCGCCGTGCCATTCGGAGAGCCAAGTCGAGCCTAAGCCGAGTTGGCACTGTGGCGAGGTGGGACGCCCGAACGGTGCGAGATGGAGCCAAGTCCAGTTCGGTCGGTGTCGACTTACAATTAGCACTGTGCCGAATCGCCACGACCCGACCTGGCGAGGCCGGGATGGGACTGGGGTTAGTCGGCGAAAACAGACTTGCCACCATCGCGGCGCGTCGCAGTGGTAGGGGATCGGCTCCGCTCGGCTGCATGGCGAACGCAGCCGAACGGGCTCGTAGGCCTGTTCGAGCGTGTCGCGGGCGCAGATCCCCATTCTTCATTAGATCACGATTCGCCGTACCGAACGCGTCTCTCAGTCGCTTACGAAAAATCCAATTCCTTGAATTGGAAATTAAGTTCTCATGTTATTCCCATCCTTCGACGTTTAATGTTTAATGGTAATGCTCTGTTTTCTAATAATTTGTTACGAATCATTAGAAATGCCGAAATGCCTGGATTCCACAAGTAGAAAGTCTATTGATTTCAATCTGATAATTTTTAATTAACTTCAATTTTTCCTCCTGCGAATGATTTTCATATTTTTCTTTGTGATATTTTTCATAATGCCGAGAAATATTGAATTTTCTGATGTTGGTCATCACTTGTCCACAAATGTCGCATCCTGAAGAATTTTCGTTATTCAAAATAAATAAATATTCCAGGTCCCATTCGGAATCGAATTTGGGAGACTCAACGTGTGTACTGATTTTCGGCATTTCTAATCATTCGTAAGAAATTCTTAGAAAACAGAGCATTACCATTAAACATTAAACGTTGAAGGATGGGAATAACATCAGAAATTAATTTTCAATTCAATGAATTAAATCTTTCGTCAGCGAATGAGAGACGTGTTCGGTACGGTGAATCGTGATACGATGCAGAATGGGGATCTGCGGACATGTCAAGCTCGAACAGGTCTACGAGCCCGTTCGGCTGGGATGGTGTACTTTGGACTTTGTCTCCGCTTGACACCGACCGCTTTTGACTCGATACAGGCTTGACACCGACCGCTTTTGACTCATTTTCCGCTTGACAGCGACCGCGTAGGCCTTCGTCTGTAACGTCGACCGATCCCCATCATTTCTCGCGACCGACCGCATTTGACTCGTTCTCCGCTTGACTACGACCGCGTAGACCTTCGTTCGTGACGTCACCCGATTCCCCTCATTTCTCGAGTAAGCCCGAAGGCGCTTAGGGCAGTGGGTCTCAATCTTCATCTCTCCGTCCAAGCTTACTATAGTAAATTCAGTTGGCGCAATTTTCAAAGCACCGCGCCCGGCTATGATGTTTGAAATTGAATATCTCTTAAACATTCAACAAAAACCTTATGCGCGAACGTTCATGTTCGATTTTCATACTTTGCTTCTGTAAAAAAAACTGAATATCTCCCTATATATTTAGTTTTTTTTACACAAGCAAAGTATGAAAATCAACAAATAAATTATCGCGTGTGTCCGTCGTAATTTTTTGCGGATCCGCCACCCAATAATTACTCCAGAACTGCCGCCTGTAACGTTTATGGGCATCCCAACTGCGTACGGTACCAATGGCACCTGCCTGTTTGGCTCTGGCAACGTAATCTGAAACGCGATAGCTCAAAATAATTCCGACATCTTTAAACAATTCTTCCTTCTTATCGCATTTTTTGTCACAACCAAATTTCCCAAAATAAGGAATTTACTTACATAAATCATAAATTCACAAAAATAAGAAGTTTACGAAAGTCAGAAACTAACAAAAATCATAAATTTCGGAAAATCAGAAAATTCTAGAAATCAGAAATTCATAACAAAAAAATCGGAGATTCTCAAAAATTATAAATTTCAAAAATAAAAAAATTTCGAAATTCATAAATTCTCATGGATCAGAGAAAAATTTAAGAATTAATTCGGAGAAAAACATTAACAAAAAAGTTGGACATTATCATCTTTTTCAGGGTCTCAATAAAGTTTCGAACGGCCATCCCACCCGCCATATAGGCCTGCCCGAGGATGAGGATCGTTTCAATATTGCGTGGCTCGACTAAATACGGAAGCTCCCACGCCGAGCGCTTTTCGCCGAATTAATCGGCTCCTCGAGCGTAGACGACTTGGCGCTTATATATTTGTGGACGAGGCGACGAATTACCCTGCGATGATTTAAAAAATATTTTCAAAATAAAATTTAAGACAATTCAACATGACGCAAATTGTTGAGGCAAAGGAAGTTCTTTTAAATATTTCAAACCTGTTTTCATTTATTTATTTTTTAATTATCTACCTCTCGTAACGGTAGATATTGCTACAGTAATTAACTTAGGGCCAAGAGTACGTAAGAAAATTCGTGACACGAGAAAATAGGTAAAATCGTTTTTATTTCGCCGCCGTGTGTAGACAATTTGGATGTATCGCTTCCCCTACATGCACCTGTCGCTTCGCTCTTTCAATTGTGTGGGACGTGGGGGTGGGGGGGGGGGCGTTGTCTTTCTTGATGCGACGTTTCTCTTCGCCCCGCGGGCTCACGAAGCTGGCGCGCTGGTGCTTGCGACGGTGATAGGGGTGGCCCCTCTCCTGCCGCTAGACGCTCGATCGATGGTCGATACCTTGGTGCTCCCGGTACCCCCCTCCGTGCGGCCTGGCTACGGCTGATCGGGCTCTCGCGGTGCTGTGGTTGCCGATACGTTAGTATCGATCCGTCAGCGGATCCCGTTAGAAGCAGGGGTGCGCTCCTCGCTCGGCCGAAGATGGATCGATAATCGATGCCCTTGCTCGCGCTTATGAGGCGCCTCCCAGGGATTTTATGCTGTAACAGATTTAGCAGAGAGGAGGGAACTTGGAATCTTTGCGATTTCCAACATAGACTGCTGTCGCCTCGAGTGGTTTCCTTCTTCTTCAGATTTCTCGGTTTTGTCCGTCGGTCCTTCGTACAGCTTGCTCGGACTCCACCTTTTTCCTGGCTATGTCGGTGGCTGCGTTCTGCGGCTGGTATGGCGATGGCGATGGCTGGAGGTCCGGAGGTTCTGAAACAAATAATTTGACTGTGTTCCCGGTTCTCGGATGGCTCCTTTTATACGAGTTCGGGTGCCTCCGACTGTTCGATCGAGTCCTTTGATTGGTCGGAGGCCCCTCCTCCACCGGTGTCCTGTCCGTTGCCACGCGTACGAAAACGTTGGCCGTGGCCCTCCAAGGCCGCTGTGGTGTTGTCGGTTATCTCGTGTACAAGAGGTAGCGTTTCACACATTATTGGAAATAATTCCGAAATATTATAATTTCGGAATTATGTGGAGCGTTGGCCGCGGTCTTCCCAAGGCCGTTGTGGATTATCGATTTTTCTATTATTCGAGGAGCGCTCGCCGCGCGTGCCTCCAAGGCTGATGTGACATATTATTTGTCACATTGCTTCGTTTCCGTTATTTTATTCTATTTATCGATATTTTTAGATAATCGCGGAGCTGACCGCGGTGGCCATAAGGCTGTTGGAGCGGCAACGGTATGTAGCGTTATACGTTACACTCTATTCCTTGAATTTCTTCCTGGTGCAAATCATCTGCACGAAAAATACCTTCCCCGTTGACTACGTCAATCGAAAAAACGTGATTGATTTGGTCCGAATGAATGCTGTGTAGGGAAGAACAAAAACGATAATAATTTAGTCAACAATTTTTTATGGGTGTAATTTTGTGTGAAGTCCTACAGTTTTTTTTTGTCGAAACACAACCACATCACAATCACATTGAGTTACTCACTATCGCTCTTTGCAAATTAATTTCAACGCCCCGGCCGAATTAATATGGGTGCAACGGAGCCCAAAATTTCGGACGACGGCCTCGAAAACAATTGCTCGGATTCTGCGGATGTTGGGAATGGGAGTATTAAATACACATACATATGCATTATGGTGGCTAGAAAAAAAAATGTCCAAGTTTAAATGATAAGCATTTAATTTAAAGTATCTTGCATCCGTAGAATTCTACCCGAAGATGAACCCGAATGGACCATTTCTAGGGGGTTTCCATTCCAACCAGGGCCCACGATTTTTAAAGTTTTCCCATTTGATTAACATGGGAAGAACATGTGGTTCCATTAAAAAAATCATAACCCCGAATTTCATAGCTACGTCGATCCCGTAAGTTCCATTTGAAAGCTCTTAAAAAACCGCTCAAAATGGCATATATATATTATGAGGCGAATCGCCCCGTTTTAGTCGGCTAAAACCCTTGTATCCCCCGATGTGGTCTATCATTTTTTAAATTATCTTTTGGAATCTTGGACATCACTGATTTTTCAAAAGATTTCTCCGCCCCCGCACTCTCTTTTTTTTCAAGAGGTCACGCCTATGTCACCGATTTACACATAGATGATATTTTTTTCCAAATACTTCATCGAAATTGCGAATTTTTTGCGAAAAATATAAGGAAGACGAGCGTCATTTGACTCGTATAAAAAAATCCACAATTTCGATAAAGTATCTGGATTGCTACGATTAAAAAAAAAAAAAACAACAACAATCAGCGCAACATCGGGAGAACGAAGGGTTTTAGTCAGGCGAGACGAGACGATTCGTCCTATATAATTATGTTGTCACACGAGAGTTTCTTCGTTGAGCTCATTGTGCAATTGGACGGGTCGAGTGGATGCGAAGGCTTCGAGTTTGCCGGTGTAATACCGGACTTCGTGGTGGAATCGATTGGGTATGGGATAGGACTACCGAAGAGGAGCGTCCAGGGGGAGCTGGGGCCAACTAACTGCAGCGGCCAAGCGATGCTTGGGGCCAGCGAGTGGCAGCGTCCAGTCACCCTGGGGCTCACGTCCTCGGTAGAGGAGAGGAACCCGGGTTCAGATTTCCGCGTCCGAGTTAAACTCGGGGCGGTCACCCTTGCCGGGAGGTCAGGTAGGGTATGATGGGGCGAATTTCCGAGATGGAACCGCGGCCACCAGCGAAATATTTCCCAAAGGGAAGATTCGTTTCCCTAAGACTTTATTGCACGAATATTAAGCCAGGAGCGGAATGAAAAATGCTCGAGGAGCTCTATGTTATATACACGTGCGGGTGGCCGGTCGCTTGCGCGAAACAGAAACGCCAAACGACACCTAGCGGCTGGGCGGGAGAACTATCGAGCGGTAGGCGGCAGCGCGTAGGCGCTGCCGCGTGCGGCCGCTCGCCGCGCCGGCGACCCGCATGGTAGCGGAACGGTGTGTATGTGAGTGTGTGTGATTTCGTGTGTATCTGTGTGTGAATTTAAAACAGGGAAAAAATACGATAAAATAATTAATGCTGATTTCAGCGTACAACAATGTATACGATAAAAATAATTTAATAATAATAACAGTGACATTATAATTAATGAAGTGATCATTATTATGATTGGTTAAATTAATGGAGTACAAATTTCATTAACTTTTGTTAAATTATCCTACGATTGATGAAAGTTCATTATTGATCATGTTACGTCTGGGGTAACAATATCTTATAATTGCCCTGTTTTTGACCTTAGCAAATGCTAATTGGTCAGGGATACGGGCTGACGATTTGATAAAGTGTTATTTTTATTAAAATGTATTAAAATATTTATTGAGAGAGAAATATGAAATGTATGTGTGAGTTAGTGTGTGTGATAAAGGTCCGCGTGGGTACGCGTTACCTTTATATCTAAAAACTAATGTTAGTTAAAAAAAAATAAAAGAATGGGAGTCCGCGTGGGTACGCGTTACTCCCGTGATTTAGGAATGAGAGTCCGCGTGGGTACGCGTTACTCTCGGATTTGGATTTTTTTATGAAGGTCCGCGTGGGTACGCGTTACCTTCGGGTTAAGGAGATGAGAGTCCGCGTGGGTACGCGTTACTCTCGGAGTTGGAAGGATGTGAGTCCGCGTGGGTACGCGTTACTCACAAGGGTGATTGGTATTCGGAAAAGAGGATTGAAGGGAACTTACAAAACTTAGAGTCCTTTTTCTTCTTGTTTAGACTTTGAAAATATTTATTGGTTGGGACTGGGGGCCGAAAAGATTTTAGTGATGTCGAGACGTCGGATGTTGAACAATAACTGGTTAAAAGACGCGTGTGTGGCCCTTTTATACAATTTCGGGTCCACACAAAATATTAACAAGGTTGGAGAGGGTAGTTTTTCTTATTTATCATTGGTTGAAAACACCGTCTCCCACCTTCTTATTCTCTAAGGCGCGTTTCGCATTAAACTATGAAGCTAGTGGTAAGGGTGGGAAAGGGCAAATTTTCTTTGTATCTCATTGGTTAAAATTTCCCGTTTCCCACTTCTTAGTTTTATGCAATAAGGTGGGAAGAATCTTATCTTTTCGAGCTGAAGGCCCAAGAGTCCCCTCCCTTATATCCTTGTATGCCCCTTGAAGAAGGCCATACACTCGCGCCTGTGTTTCGAGGGTTGCAGCCCTTCAGGCGTCTGTGTGGTGGCGTTACGGGGACGTAACAATCATAATAATCATTACTAATGAAATTATTGAAATTATTTGCATTGGATTAAATTGATTTTTGTCAATGGAATTATTTATTCTCATTCGTCTCGTTAATTGTAAAATATCATTTACCCGATCGATGGAAGCGTGGGAAGATCGTGGGTCTGCGACTGGGCTATCAGTGAGCAGGGAATCATACACATGGTGTAGGATTTTTTTTGGAACCTCGGTGCTCCAAACGTTATCCAAATTCTTTTCACTCCACCGAGCTTCCCCGCTAGAAATAAAAATGCCGGAAAGCTCTGGGCTTTTTTCTTCGATGTACTCTTTTGCCTTTTGATAAATTTCGTTCAATCGTGCCGAAACGTTTTTCGCGAAGAATGGGACATCCGGCTCTTGCCACTCGGCGATAATCATGGCCCCGCGCTCCGTCGTCTGCCGTTCCGCAGGCAGTGCGACATAGTTTTTCCACTTTTCCATGATATGAGTATGCCGAATATGTTCCATCACTTTGGACGCATAAAACGCGTGGGTTAAGTTGGATTTGCTGTCGAAAATCGAAAATTATTATCGTCAATTTAATCGTAAGAAAATATTGAGTTATATATTGTAACAAAAAATTTTGTTCAATTTCCCCATTTTTCATTGCGTTTTATCGACCCGAAGTCCATCGCCACCGAAACCGTAAAATACGGTGGCGATGTAAAAATGAGTATGCGATGCGACTCATGCGAGCTCTACCTCCCCTAGTGCACCCCCTCACCCGGACCGAAGAAGACAGCGAGAACGAGTCCCGACGGCGAGGCTCAATAGCCGTCGCACGAGGCCCCCACCGTCCCATCACGGTGGGGGGAACGAATTTACGCCACCGTCGCAAAAACGGAGCACGGTGGCGCTGAGACGCCGACGTACGGCGATGCGCGCGGCTCGCGATCACGAGAGGCCCCCTTCCCACCCCAGCGAAGACCGAAGGACCCGGCAGCAGCCGGCTATTTCATCACTTCGCGCCCGATTGTCTTAGATTAAGGAGCGAGTGAGCAAATCCCTGTTCGAGACCACGTGTGTGGGAAATTTTTGGTATCGTGTGAGTACCCGATTTTTATATCTGGTCCCTCCATCCCAACGTTCGCAATTTCTCCCTGTTTATTCTTTTTCCCCGTTAACAATTTTTCCCCATTTATTCTTTTCTCCTTTCACCCGAATTCCGGTCCGTCCCGTGTTCCGGTCCGTCCCGTGTTCCATGCTTTCCCGCCGTGTCGAGGTACTTCGGTACAAGAGCCGTTAGGCAGGATTCTCCTCCCCACCCCTGAACCTGTCTCCTGTTCCCCGATGAGCCGCTGAGCTATCATTTAATTTCTATTTTTAATTGTTTTTGTAAATTGAATTACGGTGTCGTTTCCGTCTAAACGACTGGCGCCCATTCCCCAATTATTCTTTTTTGTTGCATTGTAGTTGAACTTCGTATCGAGGCAGCTATCTCGTCTGCACACCCTTTTGTTATTTTTATTTGCGTTAAATAAATTACGCCTATTTTATTATTTCAAACCCCATTTTTATTTCTTTTTGTTAATTTTCCCCGTTCGCCTCCCCTTGTCCCGAAAGTTGCAGATCACAATATATTGAAACGTTTCGAGTTCTCTAGGGGAGGCCCTCTCCGCTAGATAATTATTCTCGTACGTTTTTATTCTATTTTCTACGCGGTTTATAAACTATCTTATAAGCGCGTTTATCGTGACCCGACGTGTGGCGTGTAGGATTGGATAAAATTTGCCTCAGAGTCGCTTTTAATTCACGTGTCGAGAGACTTCGAACATTGGCTCATCATCGTCGGCTCGATTCGACGCGAAGGATATTAGTAACGTCCTAATTAAAGGACGGGATAGGTGGCTGAAAGCCCGATAGCAATAATCGGGGATCAGCGTGAGGATACTTACTGTTTGATCGCTTCCCCACAACTGCGATAGTTGGCGGCGACGAACAAACAGCAGGACTAAATTTTTATTATATATTTTTTTCTTTTTGTATGTCACCCGATATACGCGATCTTCGTGAATGTTTCAGGAATTCACGGCAAGCTTTATCGGGCA
Organism: Sussaba pulchella; assembly: GCA_963971145.1. NCBI lineage: Eukaryota > Metazoa > Arthropoda > Insecta > Hymenoptera > Ichneumonidae > Sussaba > Sussaba pulchella. Next base: position 2,548,670 of record OZ020176.1, on the reverse strand, counting down.
ATTAACTGATAAAAGAATTTTGAATGAATCTACCGGCCTGATGCACAGTGTGATGCTTTATTAAGCTCAAAAACCTGTGTTCACGTTAAGCGTTATCAGAGCCACAAAGAATTTATTTTTAGATCGTATGATCGTGAATCAATAATTAAAGATGCTGAGAATTAATCGTTCAGACATAAATATGTTTCAAAGTACGTAGTTGAAAAATGAAGTGAAGTCCCGGCTCCGGTGTTGCTGCTTTTATATCTCGCGGGGCCCCTCGGGCTGTCGAGGGAAGAGTAGCCGTGGAAGGGTTGAATTATATGGGGGTAGGGATAGAATCGCGCCATGTCACGTGGTCCCTTATATAACATCCTCTAGGTGGGGTCGAAATTCTACGGAGTAGGGATGAGATCACGCGATCGTTATATAATCGCCTGATTTGACGTGTCCTGCCGTGATTGGTTATTGTTATCAACCACGTATCTAGGTGTAATTCTCCCTGTGGTTAATTGTCTAATGATTTGTTTATGTTTTATTCGTTCCTTTTGTAGTTAGTTGTTAATTTTGTTTTCGTTACCGAGGTGATACTGTGTTATTAAGTTGGTGGTTGAAATTAGTTATGATGATTTATGTTTGATTAGTATATGGGTTGCTCGCTCGGTAATGTAGTCTGGTGGTCCGGTTTGGGAAAAAGGGGCGGGGGGTAGGCTTCGTTCCACGCCCTTTTGGCCCGCCTGTGATGTCCTTCGATATCGAAATCGAGAGATGATCGTATGGACGGATGTGCGCGCGACGCTTGCGTCACGATTCTGCTCTCCTGGTAGATCGAGCGGCTTGGCACCGGTCGTCCCGTTACAATATAGTCGATTCCGCCGATTGTTGCATACATTTTTTTCACTTTTCTCCGACTCCCAATAAAGCCTAATTTGTTTTCAGAATTTTTCTACCGCTCCTTAAAGTGATGCGCGCGGATTGTTGCATAAACTTGCATATCATTATTTGCGTAGGAACAAATTATTTAATTTGCATACGACTTTTTTTTAAACTATGTTCCGACTTCAAATAGAGCCTAATTTTTTTCCAGAATTTTCCCACCACTTCTTAAGGTGATGCGCGCGTATCGAAGTTGCGAAAATAAGTGTCAACCGACAAAACGGCCATTTTAAAAAATTTTATTTTTACGCATCTCGAACGAAAGGGGGGGGGGGATGCATGGGACATTGAAAATGTTAACCTTGATTAATTAATATAATTGAACAATTAAAAGTTAAATGAGTGAAAAAACTGCTGCAACCACGTCAGTTTTTTTTAAATGTGAACAATGAATTTCATGAAATATTGCACGAAATTAGAATAAAATTCGATTTCCATCATTGAAGCAATCCTAACGGTTTTCTTTCGAAAAAAAAACGGATAAGAACGCCGGATCGTTGAAATTCACACTGCAAAGACAACCTTTCTTTACATCGGTGTATTAGTAAATAAAGGATGGAGTCCTTTTGGGCGTTTTGGCGCGCTGAGGAAGCGCGGGGCAACCATCGTAGGACTGCGATCGCTTGCGCCTCGCGGGAATCGCTTGTTGTACCAAATTAAAATGACATATATGGACATACTCACATCCACATATATAATTTATACGTATACTTGTGTGAACAAAAATAAAATGTTAATTCTGATCGTTCAGGTGAAAATATTCAAACGTTTATTTCATGGTTTACTGGCGTACTGGGACGAGAAAAATTAAAAAAAAAAACATACAAACACACACAGAAACAACCGAATAACAAAAAACATAAGTAATGATAGCACTTTTTTTTCTTTGAAGTAACAAAAAACATGAACCTTCGTAAAAATTTAATTCTCCAAAGTCTGTTGCCTGTGGTAATTGCCCAGTAGAGATCGGTACACGTCATCGCGAGATGCATGATATCTTTTATTTTAAGATTCTCATTTTCGAGCATTAAATGAAGAATTTCCACCGGTATAGCTTTTAACCCCGTCTGGATTTAAAAATTGTCGGACATTTTTACGAACTTCGTTGATTTTCGATCGTCTCGAATAACGTACCCGAACAGAATAAGCGAATTGTGACCGCGGTACCGAGCAGTCGCGAGTACTTGCACACCGACCTCTGGCTACCGGTTTTTTTTTGTTGAGGAAATACAAAGTGTTTGAGGAGTAAATTTGCCGATGAGAGACGAAAACTTTTTTTGTTTCCTTCATTTTATTTCGTTTATTGATGGTTAATTAATCAGTGACTAAATTAAAAGCCGTATAACATTCAGTTATCACAAGACACTCAATAGGAGTGTTTCGTTACAACGTCCTCCCAAACCAAAGATAGTCGTTAGGGTGAAATGATTTTGACTAGGTTTTAGGTTTTCCTTATCCCCTTTTTTTTGTTTATTTATTTGTACGTCGATTTATTATTACGGCTGTTATATATATTGTGACGTATTTCCTACCTGATCAATACGAGCTAACTCAACGAAAACATTTTAGTCGAAATCATGACGGAAACACCATTCTCAGGCGTACGTCACCTTCGGCCACGCACTCACGCCCCTGCACTCGCAAGCCGGCGGGCGCCAGTTAATTTTGTTTCACCGGTATTAACAACCGGTATGACCTGGGAGTCGAGAGGGACCTCGCTCGACTCCTCCAAAACGCGAATTCGAATGCCGGGACCTCGCAAGCGAACGCAAACGGTACCTGTCAATCTTTTGGGGCGCGTAAAATCGAGGAAACGCAACTGAGTGCAGTTGCGCGAGAACGTGATTGCGGGAATGCACGGCCGCTCAGGCTGTCGGTAATGGTAGAGAGGGTCGGGATTACTCGTCGACGAATAGCCGATCTTTCTCGAAAACGTGAACGAGAAGCTTATAATAATTAATTTGCGAGAACCTTCCGATAAGCTTAAGGCGCAATCACGAAGATGCGTGAAGGCGCGATCGAGACTTCTTCTTTTATTATTTGTTTCTCGAGAGCCATACGAAAACCTAATACTACGCGACTGCGGTATTACGGCAGCAAGCGCACAAGCGCGACAGCACGAGATCGTCTTACATGGGTGAGAGCGAGGCGACTATCTATCGCGTACGGAAGTCGGCGTCTCACGCCCCACCGCCCTGACCACGGTGTACAGACGACTGCCCACACAGCGCGAGAGCCAGATGTGTTCAGGCCGACGGCCCGCGATAGACTCTTTGTCCCGAAATTTCTACGCTTAAGATTCGCGTAATCGTTCGAGCACTCATTCGATAGCTACTGCCCTCTTGCTCGAGTTACCTGTAACGTCATCGAGACCGTACCATCAGCTTTCCGCCGATAGCTACGTGAGATCGGTCAGGGCTGTATCCCCTGGTGCGCTACGTCAGCCGGGCCCTCATGAAACCTACCCCACAGCGCAAGGGGTCCCGCCCTTGCCTGGAACTCGGAATCATCGGCCCCCCCCTTCAGCGTAACGCACCCTTCCTCTTGGGGCGCCTGCGTTGCAGCCGGACCTCCACCGATCCCTGACCGATCCGGTGAGCGCACCATCCGGCCGGCTAACTCATTATGACGAGCGGTCGTCCACACGGCAGTCTAGTGCGCGCCAATCCCAAAATCCCCAAAAACCCCATATTCTAAATTAAAACCCAAAATCTATCATTAAATCGAAGCTAAATCATAACAAAATTTTATTCGATAAACCCATACGTTAACTACGCGACACGGAGCGTAACCGAGAGAGGCAAAAAACGAAAGCGAAATTCTCAAACGATAGCAAAACGTTCTTTGTGACGGTGATTCCAAAAAATCACGTCACAATATATACATATGGGGTATTCCTGGGAATTTCGGCAACTTCGGACAGTTGGGTCAAAATTTTTGCCCCCCCAATTTTTTCCATTAATATGTGTTGAAAATAAAGAGACACGTATTTCGGCGTTTTTTATTTTGAGCCCCCACTTTTGAAATACGGTCAAATGAAGTTTTTGAAGTATTGACCACATTCGATCATTCAAATCGATATATCTCAGCAACGGTTAGTGATAACTAGAAAAACCATGGGTCTTTTTTTTTCGTTTTTGAACGCTCTATACAATGAAAACATTTACGATTATGTTGCACGAATTCAACAATAAGTTATGAACAATTAAAAATTAAAAATGAAATAAAACAAAAAACGCACTTTTAATTTTTGAAATGTATTTTTTTTTAAATTCCTTGAACAAAAACGAAAATTTAGCCACCTTGAACTTTTTGGGCCGACGCTTCGTTCGGGAGTTATAAATTTTTTTGTCACAAAAAACCCGTAAATTTACGTATTTTATTAGTAAAAATTTGCATGAAAAAAAAAGTACCCTTAATTATTGAAATTGATTTTTTTTTTAATTCCATGGACGAAAAGAAAAATTTTGAGACCCGGCCCGACTTGGGCCGACGTTTCGTTCGAAAGTTATAGCTTTTTTTGTCATAAGAAACCGGCAAATATACGGATTTTATTAGTAAAAAATTGCATGAAGAAAACGCACCCTTAATTATTGAAATATATTTTTTTTCAAATTCCTTGAACGAAAACAAAAATTTTGAGACTCGGCCGGACTTGGGCCGACGCTTCATTCGAAAGTTATAGCTTTTTTTCTTAACAACCGGGTAAACATTTACGGGTTTTTTGTGACAAAAAAATTTATAACTCCCGAACGAAGCGTCGGCCCAAAAAGTTCAAGGTGGCTAAATTTTCGTTTTTGTTCAAGGAATTTAAAAAAAAATACATTTCAAAAATTAAAAGTGCGTTTTTTGTTTTATTTCATTTTTAATTTTTAATTGTTTATAACTTATTGTTGAATTTGTGCAACATAATCGTAAATGTTTTCATTGTATAGAGCGTTCAAAAACGAAAAAAAAAGACCCATGGTTTTTCGAGTTATCACTAACCGTTGCTGAGATATATCGATTTGAATGATCGAATGTGGTCAATACTTCAAAAACTTCATTTGGACGTATTTCAAAAGTGGGGGCTCAAAATAAAAAACGCCGAAATACGTGTCTCTTTATTTTCAACACATATTAATGGAAAAAATTGGGGGGCAAAAATTTTGACCCAACTGTCCGAAGTTGCCGAAATTCCCAGGAATACCCCATATACATTAGGGCGGCTTGAAAAAAAAACTTTTTTTTTTCTTTCAATAAAAATACATTCACGCCAAAGTATCTTCCATCAAGAGAGTCGTGTCCCAAAAATGAGCCCGATTGGACCATTTTTAGGGGTCGCGCAAGATTTTTCTAGTTTTCCCATTTGATTAACATGGGAAGGGCGTAAAGTTTCCATTCAAAAAATCGTAGCTCCGCCAATTTTATAGGTACATTGATCCCGTTAGTCCCATTTGAAAGCTCGTGAAAAACCGCTTAAAATGACGTGCGGACCTTTGAAATCCGATTGCAACTTCCGTCGATAATTTCTTACGAAACCACAAAATCATTGATGAAAGTTGAAATGGGATCCCAAAGGTCCGCACGCCATTTTAAGCGGTTTTTCAAGAGCTTTCAAATGGGACTAACGAGATCAATGTACCTATAAAATTAGCGGAGCTACGATTTTTTGAATGGAAACTTTACGCCCTTCCCATGTTAATCAAATGGGAAAACTAGAAAAATCTTGCGCGACCCCTAAAAATAGTCCGATCGGGCTTTTTTGGACACGATTCTCTTGATGGAAGATACTTTGGCGTGAGTGTATTTTGGTTCAAAAAAAAAAAAAGTTTTTTTTCATGCCGCCCTAATATACATACATATTTTTTTTTCTTTTTATTCTTCGGCCTGTTTCTGGGGTCCTGGCTGGTCGAGGGACGGCTGGTCCGTGGGATCGTGTGGGAGTACTTTCGTACTGCTGCTGCCGCTACGAGTGGGTGGGCGTTGTACCTCGCGACCGGCCTTGGTGCCTGGTAACGAGAGTTTCCATTTCATTACATTTTCTCCTCAGTGGGTCGTTGTAGCGTCGGTGATTCACCCGGGTGCTGCCGTTTACTTGTCAATTGGCGTTATTCCCTTCATTGTTTATTTATTTGTTTTTTTTTGTGTTGTTTATTTTATTTCTTTTACTTTATTTTAGCTTTATTTATTCTTGTCATTAATTTTTTTTTATTTTATTTTTTTTATTTACCTTCTCCGGAACTTCCGTCCTGATTCGAACCGCTAGCTTTCCATTCACCCGGCAGTATAGTGGTTCTTCTCGGCGTGGGAGGTGTTCGACCTTGGAGACTATGGGCATCTCCCGCATGAATTTGATTGGGATCCTTTGGGTCCCGCTCTTATACGCGATGTCCGGCTTGCCTTGCGCCGCATGTAGCTTGCGTTGCAGCTTCTCATCATCCTCCAGGTAACGGAGTTACAGCCTCTCCACCTGGCACCCCTTTCCTTTTGCGGGCTCCTTTACCCTTAGGTGCCGGTCCATTCGTCTCCAGGCAATGTATGGCCCTGGCGTGATTGCTACGCCCGTGTATGCTCCACTGGCTGTCGTTTACGTTTCAGCGTTCACTTTTGACATGTTCGATTTATACTGGCTACTTGCTCGGTGATCTGATTGTAAGCGTGAATTTTAGTATTCGCGGTCCCACCGGCTGCAGCGCGCGGATTATCTTTGCATCGTTCTTGTCCGCGGCCCCTCTTCACTCTCTCGTCTTGTCCTCGCTATAGTAGGGCCGCAGATCACACGTACATCCCTCTCTCCTTGTTTTCTTGTAGGTAAGAGCGAATGTGTGAGGTTTTATTGTATTTGCTTTTGATTTCGTATGGGCCCTCGTATATCGAGAGAAATTTTGCCATTTTTCTTAAGGCTGGATTTGATACATTGAACGCTCTTGCCAGTACTAGCTCTCCTTGCCGGCATTCTGTTAGTTTGTGGGACGTATTGAATTTCCCGGCCTGTCGTCAGTAGTATAATAAGGACAGTTCTGATCCACTTACCACGGTGACCTGCCTTGCGACGGTCGGTAAGGTAGATTTCTCTTTGACCAACGGTGGGTTTGTGTCTGATCCCTCTTGTACCGACGGTTGAGCTCTCTCTTACCGACAGTGCAGGTTATTTAGGTTATCGATAGTGCCGGTTATTTAGGTTATTTAGGGGTCTCGAAGATTGATCGTAAGGATGGTGGGTTTGAGGTTATGTTTTTAGAGAGGCGGGTTCTGGCCCACTTGCCACGGTGACCTGCCTTGAGCCGGTCGGTAAGGTAGATTTCTCTTTGGCGTTATCTGCCAATCCGGTAGATGGCGTTGTCAATCGATTTACCCGCTGCTCGATCCCGCTCAATTGAGTGTTCTACCTTACCGACGGCAGTCTCAGATGGCGTTATCTGCCAATCCGGTAGATGGCGTTGTCAATCGATTTATCCACTGCTCGATCCCGCTCAATTGAGTGTTCTACCTTACCGACAGCAGCCTCGGATAGCGTTATCTGCCAATCCGGTAGGATGACGTTATTTGCCCAATCCGGTAGATGGCGTTGTCAATCGATTTACCCGCTGCTCGATCCCGGGAGAACGGCATTTTCCTCCTCCTACGAATAACCTAAATAACCTAAATAACACACATTTTTTAACAACCCAAGAAATTTTTCATTTTTTAACCATCGAAATTTACGCATGAAAAACCATCGAAATTTTTTTAACCATCGAATTTTTTCAACCATCGAAATTTTTTAACCATCGAAATTTGAGAACCATCGAATTGTAACCATCGAAATTTACGCATGAAAAACCATCGAAATTTTTTTAACCATCGAAATTTTTCAACCATCGAAATTTTTTAACCATTGAAATTTGAGAACCATCGAAATTTACGCATGAAAAACCATTGAAATTTTTTTAACCATCGAAATTTTTCAACCATCGAAATTTTTCAACCATCGAAATTTGAGAACCATCGAAATTTAACCATCAAAATTTACGAATGAAAAACCATTGAAATTTTTCAACCATCGAAATTTTTCAACCATCGAAATTTTTTAACCATCGAAATTTGAGAACCATCGAAATTTAACCATCGAAATTTACGCATGAAAAACCATCGAAATTTTTTTAACCATCGAAATTTTTCAACCATCGAAATTTTTCAACCATCGAAATTTGAGAACCATCGAAATTTAACCATCGAAATTTACGCATGAAAAAACCATCGAAATTTTTCAACCATCGAAATTTGATTTTTCGATCTTTACGCACGAACGTTCGAACGTTCGAACGGTGAATGAAAAAATCTTAACGTATTCTTGCGGTATCAATTTCAACACGGAAAGATCTTAGGACGGGAACGGGCAGCGCGTGGGGAGAGAGCGAGACCGTAGGTTGAGAGAGAACGCAACGACGAGCATGCGGGTGATAGCGAGCGCGTGGGGAGAGAGCGAGAGCGCAAGCTGATGAGCGAGTAAGCTGAAGCGTGAACAAAGAGAACGCAACGACGAGCGGACGGAGAGCACGAGCTAGCAGACCGAATGGGTTGCAGGAGGCTGGAAAAACATGCATTTTTTACGCCAACGATGAGCATAAGATTTTAATGAAAAAAAAACCATCTATGAATACGACGACGACGACGACGACGACGACGACGACGACGACGACGACGACGACGACGACGACGACGACGACGACGACGACGACGACGACGACGACGACGACGACGACGACGACGACGACGACGACGACGACGACGACGACGACGACGACGACGACGACGACGACGACGACGACGACGACGACGACGACGACGACGACGACGACGACGACGACGACGACGACGACGACGACGACGACGACGACGACGACGACGACGACGACGACGACGACGACGACGACGACGACGACGACGACGACGACGACGACGACGACGACGACGACGACGACGACGACGACGACGACGACGACGACGACGACGACGACGACGACGACGACGACGACGACGACGACGACGACGACGACGACGACGACGACGACGACGACGACGACGACGACGACGACGACGACGACGACGACGACGACGACGACGACGACGACGACGACGACGACGACGACGACGACGACGACGACGACGACGACGACGACGACGACGACGACGACGACGACGACGACGACGACGACGACGACGACGACGACGACGACGACGACGACGACGACGACGACGACGACGACGACGACGACGACGACGACGACGACGACGACGACGACGACGACGACGACGACGACGACGACGACGACGACGACGACGACGACGACGACGACGACGACGACGACGACGACGACGACGACGACGACGACGACGACGACGACGACGACGACGACGACGACGACGACGACGACGACGACGACGACGACGACGACGACGACGACGACGACGACGACGACGACGACGACGACGACGACGACGACGACGACGACGACGACGACGACGACGACGACGACGACGACGACGACGACGACGACGACGACGACGACGACGACGACGACGACGACGACGACGACGACGACGACGACGACGACGACGACGACGACGACGACGACGACGACGACGACGACGACGACGACGACGACGACGACGACGACGACGACGACGACGACGACGACGACGACGACGACGACGACGACGACGACGACGACGACGACGACGACGACGACGACGACGACGACGACGACGACGACGACGACGACGACGACGACGACGACGACGACGACGACGACGACGACGACGACGACGACGACGACGACGACGACGACGACGACGACGACGACGACGACGACGACGACGACGACGACGACGACGACGACGACGACGACGACGACGACGACGACGACGACGACGACGACGACGACGACGACGACGACGACGACGACGACGACGACGACGACGACGACGACGACGACGACGACGACGACGACGACGACGACGACGACGACGACGACGACGACGACGACGACGACGACGACGACGACGACGACGACGACGACGACGACGACGACGACGACGACGACGACGACGACGACGACGACGACGACGACGACGACGACGACGACGACGACGACGACGACGACGACGACGACGACGACGACGACGACGACGACGACGACGACGACGACGACGACGACGACGACGACGACGACGACGACGACGACGACGACGACGACGACGACGACGACGACGACGACGACGACGACGACGACGACGACGACGACGACGACGACGACGACGACGACGACGACGACGACGACGACGACGACGACGACGACGACGACGACGACGACGACGACGACGACGACGACGACGACGACGACGACGACGACGACGACGACGACGACGACGACGACGACGACGACGACGACGACGACGACGACGACGACGACGACGACGACGACGACGACGACGACGACGACGACGACGACGACGACGACGACGACGACGACGACGACGACGACGACGACGACGACGACGACGACGACGACGACGACGACGACGACGACGACGACGACGACGACGACGACGACGACGACGACGACGACGACGACGACGACGACGACGACGACGACGACGACGACGACGACGACGACGACGACGACGACGACGACGACGACGACGACGACGACGACGACGACGACGACGACGACGACGACGACGACGACGACGACGACGACGACGACGACGACGACGACGACGACGACGACGACGACGACGACGACGACGACGACGACGACGACGACGACGACGACGACGACGACGACGACGACGACGACGACGACGACGACGACGACGACGACGACGACGACGACGACGACGACGACGACGACGACGACGACGACGACGACGACGACGACGACGACGACGACGACGACGACGACGACGACGACGACGACGACGACGACGACGACGACGACGACGACGACGACGACGACGACGACGACGACGACGACGACGACGACGACGACGACGACGACGACGACGACGACGACGACGACGACGACGACGACGACGACGACGACGACGACGACGACGACGACGACGACGACGACGACGACGACGACGACGACGACGACGACGACGACGACGACGACGACGACGACGACGACGACGACGACGACGACGACGACGACGACGACGACGACGACGACGACGACGACGACGACGACGACGACGACGACGACGACGACGACGACGACGACGACGACGACGACGACGACGACGACGACGACGACGACGACGACGACGACGACGACGACGACGACGACGACGACGACGACGACGACGACGACGACGACGACGACGACGACGACGACGACGACGACGACGACGACGACGACGACGACGACGACGACGACGACGACGACGACGACGACGACGACGACGACGACGACGACGACGACGACGACGACGACGACGACGACGACGACGACGACGACGACGACGACGACGACGACGACGACGACGACGACGACGACGACGACGACGACGACGACGACGACGACGACGACGACGACGACGACGACGACGACGACGACGACGACGACGACGACGACGACGACGACGACGACGACGACGACGACGACGACGACGACGACGACGACGACGACGACGACGACGACGACGACGACGACGACGACGACGACGACGACGACGACGACGACGACGACGACGACGACGACGACGACGACGACGACGACGACGACGACGACGACGACGACGACGACGACGACGACGACGACGACGACGACGACGACGACGACGACGACGACGACGACGACGACGACGACGACGACGACGACGACGACGACGACGACGACGACGACGACGACGACGACGACGACGACGACGACGACGACGACGACGACGACGACGACGACGACGACGACGACGACGACGACGACGACGACGACGACGACGACGACGACGACGACGACGACGACGACGACGACGACGACGACGACGACGACGACGACGACGACGACGACGACGACGACGACGACGACGACGACGACGACGACGACGACGACGACGACGACGACGACGACGACGACGACGACGACGACGACGACGACGACGACGACGACGACGACGACGACGACGACGACGACGACGACGACGACGACGACGACGACGACGACGACGACGACGACGACGACGACGACGACGACGACGACGACGACGACGACGACGACGACGACGACGACGACGACGACGACGACGACGACGACGACGACGACGACGACGACGACGACGACGACGACGACGACGACGACGACGACGACGACGACGACGACGACGACGACGACGACGACGACGACGACGACGACGACGACGACGACGACGACGACGACGACGACGACGACGACGACGACGACGACGACGACGACGACGACGACGACGACGACGACGACGACGACGACGACGACGACGACGACGACGACGACGACGACGACGACGACGACGACGACGACGACGACGACGACGACGACGACGACGACGACGACGACGACGACGACGACGACGACGACGACGACGACGACGACGACGACGACGACGACGACGACGACGACGACGACGACGACGACGACGACGACGACGACGACGACGACGACGACGACGACGACGACGACGACGACGACGACGACGACGACGACGACGACGACGACGACGACGACGACGACGACGACGACGACGACGACGACGACGACGACGACGACGACGACGACGACGACGACGACGACGACGACGACGACGACGACGACGACGACGACGACGACGACGACGACGACGACGACGACGACGACGACGACGACGACGACGACGACGACGACGACGACGACGACGACGACGACGACGACGACGACGACGACGACGACGACGACGACGACGACGACGACGACGACGACGACGACGACGACGACGACGACGACGACGACGACGACGACGACGACGACGACGACGACGACGACGACGACGACGACGACGACGACGACGACGACGACGACGACGACGACGACGACGACGACGACGACGACGACGACGACGACGACGACGACGACGACGACGACGACGACGACGACGACGACGACGACGACGACGACGACGACGACGACGACGACGACGACGACGACGACGACGACGACGACGACGACGACGACGACGACGACGACGACGACGACGACGACGACGACGACGACGACGACGACGACGACGACGACGACGACGACGACGACGACGACGACGACGACGACGACGACGACGACGACGACGACGACGACGACGACGACGACGACGACGACGACGACGACGACGACGACGACGACGACGACGACGACGACGACGACGACGACGACGACGACGACGACGACGACGACGACGACGACGACGACGACGACGACGACGACGACGACGACGACGACGACGACGACGACGACGACGACGACGACGACGACGACGACGACGACGACGACGACGACGACGACGACGACGACGACGACGACGACGACGACGACGACGACGACGACGACGACGACGACGACGACGACGACGACGACGACGACGACGACGACGACGACGACGACGACGACGACGACGACGACGACGACGACGACGACGACGACGACGACGACGACGACGACGACGACGACGACGACGACGACGACGACGACGACGACGACGACGACGACGACGACGACGACGACGACGACGACGACGACGACGACGACGACGACGACGACGACGACGACGACGACGACGACGACGACG
>OZ020176.1:2524939-2529939 GCA_963971145.1 Sussaba pulchella | reverse complement strand
TTATAACACTCCATCGTCTCCGGAGACTGGGATTTATCTTCAACAAAAAGATGAGCAAAACGTAAACGCTCCAATAGTTGAACGCCATTGTGCTTAGCTCGAAAAAACGTCAAAAATTCACGAACGATCGAACTGGAACTGAGCTCTGAACTCTCTCTGAACCTTATTGGAAATTTTCAAAGATTGGTGGGGGGTTGAAAAAAGACATAGGCTCCTTGTTCCGGGGCACAATATCTCTTGGACATAAACAAAACACACACACGCGCGCGCGCGCACACGCATAGATGCAACGGACCTGTTGAGCATAAACAGAACCCACAAACGCACATGGAAAGATTCTATGTACTTGTTGGGCATAAACAAAACACACACACGCAATGGACCACCAAATAATAAAAGTGAGATCCGTAGTATTCATAGAAAAACCATATCATGTTACAACGACCAAATTGAATGGTGTGATAAGATTATCACGCTTGATGAAAGAAGCGTACGTTGTGCGCAGATTTCTCGACCCCTGCCGCTTTGTTTGACAAGCGAGATATAAGTTAATTAAGTATGAATTATTGTGCCGCTAAAATAACCGCCAAAGAACACCATTTCCCAGAAGAGGTTCATGCGGGGGGGGCCAAGCCATTTTTGCGATCGGGTTGACTGCTGATAGGAGAAAACTTCTCCGAGAGGTAATCTGATATGTCTGCGGCGCGTCTCGCTAAAGTAAACATCCGCACGTCTCTCTCTCTCTCTCTGTCTCATTCCTCGTTTGACCCTTCCGCGGAACTATAATCATCGATAAATTCCTCGCGGAGGCTCAGTTGCGGTTTAATCATATTGGGTCAGTCTCTGTCGAAATGGCGGAGCGTAAAAAGCATCTTGCTGATCGAGCGATTGTGACATGCGAAAAACTGATCGATTTTATGAATCAAGCGCGTGCTAATGATAAATCATGTGAAATAGAACGGTGTATAAAGGCGGCTCCCCCGCCTTTATAAAATGTAGCGCTGTTGAGTGATATTTTACGTGAAGATGATTCGCTTACGGTTTATCAAAAAATGCGAATTCAAACGACTATATCAGCGCTCATATCTTTGACAAGAAAATTTCAAAGAAGCGGTGCTGGTGGTGCATCGAATAAAGTGGAGTGGCATGATACGGAGACAGCTTTTAAGCGACGTATAAGAACTGGATTGGTGCTCAACCTCGGTTACAAAGACGTCGGCAATTTTCTTGATGATGGAAAAGCCTTAATCATCCCTCAATTGATGAAAACAGTGAAAGAAATTGGAAATCTTAAGGTGAACGTGATTTTCTCGGGAAAATTCCATTTAACGAAAATTGATGGAATCGTGGAAGAGGATAGAAGTTTCAGAACTCCGAGTGAAGCAATTTTTCCCTCCACGAATCTCGAGAAATGGTTCAAAGACTTTGTGAAAGAACCTCTGATGAAACAAATTCAAGATCACGAGGCTAAGGGTTCGGGATGGAGTCTTAGTGAAATAAGCTATCTCACTGTCAACATGAATAAATATGTGCCGCTACGTGGAGGATTATCAACGTTCGTTTCTTTGCCTAAAGATATCCAGAAGAAGCACGCAGTCGTAAATATCATCAATAATGACGAGTATTGCTTCCTTTGGTCGGTGGTAGCAGCCCTCTCGCCTGCAACAACGCACAGCGAACGGAAAACATCGTATCCGCATTTCAAGGACGTGTTGACGTATGAAGGTTTGGAATTTCCAATGACTCTCAAAAATGTGCCACGATTTGAAAAGATGAACAATTTATCTATTAATATTTACGGTATTGCTGATCCGGAAAGACGTAAGAAAAATGAGATCGAACCTATTTATCTAAGTAAGCATCGGCCTGATCTATCAATTTCACCTACCATACATTTACTTATGATAAATACCACCAATGAATTTGACAAAGAGGATGACACTGTAATTCATCACTTTGCTTGGATTAAAAATCTTTCACGATTAGTTTCCTCTCAAATATCGAAGCACGATGGAAAAATTTTGATTTGTGATAGATGCTTGAGTCATTTTCAGACTGAAAGTCGTCTCGAAAATCATAAAATTGATTGCATCAATCATAATAACTGTAGAATCGTTCTACCAGAGGAGGGTAAATCGATCATGAAATTCAACAATTTTAAAAACAAGATAGCAGCACCATTTGCGATATACGCCGATCTCGAATGTCTTCTGCGGCCTACAAATACAAGATGCGGGAAAAATAGTGTCAGCTATCAAACTCATGTGCCTTATAGCATAGGGTTTTATCTTCAATGCAATTATTCCGATGTGATCTCGGGTTATAAATCTTTTCGAAGCGATAACTGCATACAATTATTCGTCGAAGAATTGAAAAAAATAGCTTTCGAAGTAGATGCGCGCTTAAAACAAATCGTAGCGATGGAAAAATTGACTCCAGAGATGAATCGGATTTTTTATTCGGCAACGGAATGTCATATTTGCGAAAAATCGTTTACGCCTGAAAATATTAGAGTACGCGATCATTGTCATTTCACAGGGAAATTTCGAGGCGCCGCTCATCAAGAGTGTAATTTAAATTATACAAATTCTCACGTCATCCCAGTGATATTTCATAATTTATCTGGCTATGACTCACACTTCTTGATAAGAGCATTAGCAACAACCTTCGAGGGTTCTATACAGTTATTACCGGTAAACAAAGAGCAGTATATATCATTCACAAAGTTCGTCGACGGTACAATTGTCAAATTTCGATTCCTAGACTCGTTCAGGTTCATGCCTGCTAGTATTGACAAACTCGCATCTTATCTACCCAATGATGAGAAACATGTAACGAGAAAGTATTGCACTAGCGCAACGGAGCTGAATTTATTGACAAGAAAAGGTGTTTTCCCTTACGATTATCTCGATAGATGGGAAAAACTTGACGACACAGAGTTACCGACGAAGAAAGAGTTTTTTTCGCGATTAAACGACGAGGAAATCAGTGACGATGACTATGCTCATGCGCAGAACGTTTGGGAAACATTTAACGTCCAAACTCTCGGCGATTATTCTGACTTGTATCTCAAATCAGACGTGTTACTGTTAACGGATATTTTCGAAAATTTCCGTCGTAATTGTTCAAGCACGTATAACTTGGATCCGTTGCACTACTACACTGCTCCGGGACTCGCGTTCGACGCAATGCTAAAATGCACCGGTGTAGAACTTGAATTAATCACCGATGTAGATATGCTACTTTTTTTCGAAAAAGGTATTCGAGGCGGTGTTGCACAATGCGCCAATAGATATGCGAAGGCTAACAATCGATTCATGCCTGATTACGATCCCAACGTAGATGAATCGTACATTATGTATTACGATGTAAACAATTTATACGGCGCGGCTATGAGTCAACCTTTGCCTCGCGGTTCGTTCGAGTGGTTGGAGGATCCGGCGGAATTGGATATACCGAATATCCCCGATGATTCTCCGACGGGTTATATATTTGAAGTGGATTTGGAGTACCCGAAAAACCTTCACAAAACACATAAAGATCTGCCTCTGTGCCCCGAACCTTTTGTCCCGCCCATTTCCGGGTGTAAAATACCGAAACTTATGACGACTTTGCTACCCAAACAGAAATACGTGATTCATTATCGTAATTTGAAGCAATATTTGAGTCTCGGTTTAATTCTCACAAAAATTCATCGAACATTAAAATTCAATCAAACACCGTGGCTAAAACAATACATCGAATTAAATACAGAATTACGAAAAAAAGCAGTCGATGAATTTTCAACAAATTTTTTCAAATTAATGAACAATTCAGTTTTCGGAAAAACAATGGAAAATCCGCGCAAACATAAAGATGTAAAACTCGTGACCAAGTGGGATGGACGGTTCGGGGCAAGAGCGCTTATTGCACGACCAACGTTTCACAGCTGTACCGTTTTCGACGAAGATATGGTGATTATCGAA
This sequence comes from Sussaba pulchella, assembly GCA_963971145.1. Classification (NCBI taxonomy): domain Eukaryota; kingdom Metazoa; phylum Arthropoda; class Insecta; order Hymenoptera; family Ichneumonidae; genus Sussaba; species Sussaba pulchella. Next base: position 2,525,974 of record OZ020176.1, on the reverse strand, counting down.
TTAAATAGACCGTCGGTTAAGTTTATGAAACCAATTTACGCCGGATTTACGATTCTCGATGTATCAAAAATATACATCTACGATTTCCATTATAATTACATGAAAAATGTATTCCGAGACAACGCGAAATTATTATACACCGACACCGACAGTCTCATTTACCATATATCCAATCAAAACGTTTACGAGCAAATGAAGTTGGATATACATAAATTTGATACATCCGATTATCCGATGCAAAATCAGTACGATATGCCGTTGGCAAACAAAAAAGTTTTGGGTCTAATGAAGGATGAAAATAACGGTAAAATTATGGCCGAATTCGTGGGTCTTCGAGCAAAATTGTATTCTTACATTGTGATAGATAAAGCCCCGAAAAATGTAAAAAAACGCGCAAAGGGTATAAAAATGTCTGCGCTAAAAAAAATCACGTTTGACGATTTCAAAAAATGTTTGCTGCATCACGCTAATATAACGAGAACACAATGCTTGATACGCAGTCGAAAACATAAGGTCGAAACAATTCAACAGCAAAAATTATCGTTGAGTTGGAATGACGATAAGAGAGTCTTGCAACTTGGTTGTACCGACACCTTGCCCTGGGGGTATGAGAAGGATTAAACTGTCAGATGTGTAAAAAAAATTAATCTTTTAGAAAATCATACTGTAAAATAATTTTAATAAAAAAATCTTTTATCTGTAACATGTGTGCGTAAAAATGACGTTTTTTATTTCATCGACATTTTCAGTTAATAGTTTCGCAGGAGCGTTGCAGGTTGACCTGCTTTCGAGAGAGAGAGAGAGGGAGAAACGTGTGAATGGATACTCTGTGGGTGTAAGTGAGCTCTGAACCAAGGGCTTAGGTCGAGGAGGAGCGTGCTGACGCGTGACCGGGTGGCGAAGAGCGAGAGCGTGGGAGAGAGAGAGAGCGATCGGGAAAGACGCCGATGTTTACTTTAGCGTGACACGCTGCGGGCGGTCGCTGTAGATCACAATAGCCGAAGGTCTGAGTCTCCTGACCTGGGCTGACCATTA
>OZ020176.1:2514939-2519939 GCA_963971145.1 Sussaba pulchella | reverse complement strand
TCGTCGTCGTCGTCGTCGTCGTCGTCGTCGTCGTCGTCGTCGTCGTCGTCGTCGTCGTCGTCGTCGTCGTCGTCGTCGTCGTCGTCGTCGTCGTCGTCGTCGTCGTCGTCGTCGTCGTCGTCGTCGTCGTCGTCGTCGTCGTCGTCGTCGTCGTCGTCGTCGTCGTCGTCGTCGTCGTCGTCGTCGTCGTCGTCGTCGTCGTCGTCGTCGTCGTCGTCGTCGTCGTCGTCGTCGTCGTCGTCGTCGTCGTCGTCGTCGTCGTCGTCGTCGTCGTCGTCGTCGTCGTCGTCGTCGTCGTCGTCGTCGTCGTCGTCGTCGTCGTCGTCGTCGTCGTCGTCGTCGTCGTCGTCGTCGTCGTCGTCGTCGTCGTCGTCGTCGTCGTCGTCGTCGTCGTCGTCGTCGTCGTCGTCGTCGTCGTCGTCGTCGTCGTCGTCGTCGTCGTCGTCGTCGTCGTCGTCGTCGTCGTCGTCGTCGTCGTCGTCGTCGTCGTCGTCGTCGTCGTCGTCGTCGTCGTCGTCGTCGTCGTCGTCGTCGTCGTCGTCGTCGTCGTCGTCGTCGTCGTCGTCGTCGTCGTCGTCGTCGTCGTCGTCGTCGTCGTCGTCGTCGTCGTCGTCGTCGTCGTCGTCGTCGTCGTCGTCGTCGTCGTCGTCGTCGTCGTCGTCGTCGTCGTCGTCGTCGTCGTCGTCGTCGTCGTCGTCGTCGTCGTCGTCGTCGTCGTCGTCGTCGTCGTCGTCGTCGTCGTCGTCGTCGTCGTCGTCGTCGTCGTCGTCGTCGTCGTCGTCGTCGTCGTCGTCGTCGTCGTCGTCGTCGTCGTCGTCGTCGTCGTCGTCGTCGTCGTCGTCGTCGTCGTCGTCGTCGTCGTCGTCGTCGTCGTCGTCGTCGTCGTCGTCGTCGTCGTCGTCGTCGTCGTCGTCGTCGTCGTCGTCGTCGTCGTCGTCGTCGTCGTCGTCGTCGTCGTCGTCGTCGTCGTCGTCGTCGTCGTCGTCGTCGTCGTCGTCGTCGTCGTCGTCGTCGTCGTCGTCGTCGTCGTCGTCGTCGTCGTCGTCGTCGTCGTCGTCGTCGTCGTCGTCGTCGTCGTCGTCGTCGTCGTCGTCGTCGTCGTCGTCGTCGTCGTCGTCGTCGTCGTCGTCGTCGTCGTCGTCGTCGTCGTCGTCGTCGTCGTCGTCGTCGTCGTCGTCGTCGTCGTCGTCGTCGTCGTCGTCGTCGTCGTCGTCGTCGTCGTCGTCGTCGTCGTCGTCGTCGTCGTCGTCGTCGTCGTCGTCGTCGTCGTCGTCGTCGTCGTCGTCGTCGTCGTCGTCGTCGTCGTCGTCGTCGTCGTCGTCGTCGTCGTCGTCGTCGTCGTCGTCGTCGTCGTCGTCGTCGTCGTCGTCGTCGTCGTCGTCGTCGTCGTCGTCGTCGTCGTCGTCGTCGTCGTCGTCGTCGTCGTCGTCGTCGTCGTCGTCGTCGTCGTCGTCGTCGTCGTCGTCGTCGTCGTCGTCGTCGTCGTCGTCGTCGTCGTCGTCGTCGTCGTCGTCGTCGTCGTCGTCGTCGTCGTCGTCGTCGTCGTCGTCGTCGTCGTCGTCGTCGTCGTCGTCGTCGTCGTCGTCGTCGTCGTCGTCGTCGTCGTCGTCGTCGTCGTCGTCGTCGTCGTCGTCGTCGTCGTCGTCGTCGTCGTCGTCGTCGTCGTCGTCGTCGTCGTCGTCGTCGTCGTCGTCGTCGTCGTCGTCGTCGTCGTCGTCGTCGTCGTCGTCGTCGTCGTCGTCGTCGTCGTCGTCGTCGTCGTCGTCGTCGTCGTCGTCGTCGTCGTCGTCGTCGTCGTCGTCGTCGTCGTCGTCGTCGTCGTCGTCGTCGTCGTCGTCGTCGTCGTCGTCGTCGTCGTCGTCGTCGTCGTCGTCGTCGTCGTCGTCGTCGTCGTCGTCGTCGTCGTCGTCGTCGTCGTCGTCGTCGTCGTCGTCGTCGTCGTCGTCGTCGTCGTCGTCGTCGTCGTCGTCGTCGTCGTCGTCGTCGTCGTCGTCGTCGTCGTCGTCGTCGTCGTCGTCGTCGTCGTCGTCGTCGTCGTCGTCGTCGTCGTCGTCGTCGTCGTCGTCGTCGTCGTCGTCGTCGTCGTCGTCGTCGTCGTCGTCGTCGTCGTCGTCGTCGTCGTCGTCGTCGTCGTCGTCGTCGTCGTCGTCGTCGTCGTCGTCGTCGTCGTCGTCGTCGTCGTCGTCGTCGTCGTCGTCGTCGTCGTCGTCGTCGTCGTCGTCGTCGTCGTCGTCGTCGTCGTCGTCGTCGTCGTCGTCGTCGTCGTCGTCGTCGTCGTCGTCGTCGTCGTCGTCGTCGTCGTCGTCGTCGTCGTCGTCGTCGTCGTCGTCGTCGTCGTCGTCGTCGTCGTCGTCGTCGTCGTCGTCGTCGTCGTCGTCGTCGTCGTCGTCGTCGTCGTCGTCGTCGTCGTCGTCGTCGTCGTCGTCGTCGTCGTCGTCGTCGTCGTCGTCGTCGTCGTCGTCGTCGTCGTCGTCGTCGTCGTCGTCGTCGTCGTCGTCGTCGTCGTCGTCGTCGTCGTCGTCGTCGTCGTCGTCGTCGTCGTCGTCGTCGTCGTCGTCGTCGTCGTCGTCGTCGTCGTCGTCGTCGTCGTCGTCGTCGTCGTCGTCGTCGTCGTCGTCGTCGTCGTCGTCGTCGTCGTCGTCGTCGTCGTCGTCGTCGTCGTCGTCGTCGTCGTCGTCGTCGTCGTCGTCGTCGTCGTCGTCGTCGTCGTCGTCGTCGTCGTCGTCGTCGTCGTCGTCGTCGTCGTCGTCGTCGTCGTCGTCGTCGTCGTCGTCGTCGTCGTCGTCGTCGTCGTCGTCGTCGTCGTCGTCGTCGTCGTCGTCGTCGTCGTCGTCGTCGTCGTCGTCGTCGTCGTCGTCGTCGTCGTCGTCGTCGTCGTCGTCGTCGTCGTCGTCGTCGTCGTCGTCGTCGTCGTCGTCGTCGTCGTCGTCGTCGTCGTCGTCGTCGTCGTCGTCGTCGTCGTCGTCGTCGTCGTCGTCGTCGTCGTCGTCGTCGTCGTCGTCGTCGTCGTCGTCGTCGTCGTCGTCGTCGTCGTCGTCGTCGTCGTCGTCGTCGTCGTCGTCGTCGTCGTCGTCGTCGTCGTCGTCGTCGTCGTCGTCGTCGTCGTCGTCGTCGTCGTCGTCGTCGTCGTCGTCGTCGTCGTCGTCGTCGTCGTCGTCGTCGTCGTCGTCGTCGTCGTCGTCGTCGTCGTCGTCGTCGTCGTCGTCGTCGTCGTCGTCGTCGTCGTCGTCGTCGTCGTCGTCGTCGTCGTCGTCGTCGTCGTCGTCGTCGTCGTCGTCGTCGTCGTCGTCGTCGTCGTCGTCGTCGTCGTCGTCGTCGTCGTCGTCGTCGTCGTCGTCGTCGTCGTCGTCGTCGTCGTCGTCGTCGTCGTCGTCGTCGTCGTCGTCGTCGTCGTCGTCGTCGTCGTCGTCGTCGTCGTCGTCGTCGTCGTCGTCGTCGTCGTCGTCGTCGTCGTCGTCGTCGTCGTCGTCGTCGTCGTCGTCGTCGTCGTCGTCGTCGTCGTCGTCGTCGTCGTCGTCGTCGTCGTCGTCGTCGTCGTCGTCGTCGTCGTCGTCGTCGTCGTCGTCGTCGTCGTCGTCGTCGTCGTCGTCGTCGTCGTCGTCGTCGTCGTCGTCGTCGTCGTCGTCGTCGTCGTCGTCGTCGTCGTCGTCGTCGTCGTCGTCGTCGTCGTCGTCGTCGTCGTCGTCGTCGTCGTCGTCGTCGTCGTCGTCGTCGTCGTCGTCGTCGTCGTCGTCGTCGTCGTCGTCGTCGTCGTCGTCGTCGTCGTCGTCGTCGTCGTCGTCGTCGTCGTCGTCGTCGTCGTCGTCGTCGTCGTCGTCGTCGTCGTCGTCGTCGTCGTCGTCGTCGTCGTCGTCGTCGTCGTCGTCGTCGTCGTCGTCGTCGTCGTCGTCGTCGTCGTCGTCGTCGTCGTCGTCGTCGTCGTCGTCGTCGTCGTCGTCGTCGTCGTCGTCGTCGTCGTCGTCGTCGTCGTCGTCGTCGTCGTCGTCGTCGTCGTCGTCGTCGTCGTCGTCGTCGTCGTCGTCGTCGTCGTCGTCGTCGTCGTCGTCGTCGTCGTCGTCGTCGTCGTCGTCGTCGTCGTCGTCGTCGTCGTCGTCGTCGTCGTCGTCGTCGTCGTCGTCGTCGTCGTCGTCGTCGTCGTCGTCGTCGTCGTCGTCGTCGTCGTCGTCGTCGTCGTCGTCGTCGTCGTCGTCGTCGTCGTCGTCGTCGTCGTCGTCGTCGTCGTCGTCGTCGTCGTCGTCGTCGTCGTCGTCGTCGTCGTCGTCGTCGTCGTCGTCGTCGTCGTCGTCGTCGTCGTCGTCGTCGTCGTCGTCGTCGTCGTCGTCGTCGTCGTCGTCGTCGTCGTCGTCGTCGTCGTCGTCGTCGTCGTCGTCGTCGTCGTCGTCGTCGTCGTCGTCGTCGTCGTCGTCGTCGTCGTCGTCGTCGTCGTCGTCGTCGTCGTCGTCGTCGTCGTCGTCGTCGTCGTCGTCGTCGTCGTCGTCGTCGTCGTCGTCGTCGTCGTCGTCGTCGTCGTCGTCGTCGTCGTCGTCGTCGTCGTCGTCGTCGTCGTCGTCGTCGTCGTCGTCGTCGTCGTCGTCGTCGTCGTCGTCGTCGTCGTCGTCGTCGTCGTCGTCGTCGTCGTCGTCGTCGTCGTCGTCGTCGTCGTCGTCGTCGTCGTCGTCGTCGTCGTCGTCGTCGTCGTCGTCGTCGTCGTCGTCGTCGTCGTCGTCGTCGTCGGTCGTCGTCGTCGTCGTCGTCGTCGTCGTCGTCGTCGTCGTCGTCGTCGTCGTCGTCGTCGTCGTCGTCGTCGCGTCGTCGTCGTCGTCGTCGTCGTCGTCGTCCGTCGTCGTCGTCGTCGTCGTCGTCGTCGTCGTCGTCGTCGTCGTCGTCGTCGTCGTCGTCGTCGTCGTCGTCGTCGTCGTCGTCGTCGTCGTCGTCGTCGTCGTCGTCGTCGTCGTCGTCGTCGTCGTCGTCGTCGTCGTCGTCGTCGTCGTCGTCGTCGTCGTCGTCGTCGTCGTCGTCGT
>OZ020176.1:2512299-2514739 GCA_963971145.1 Sussaba pulchella | reverse complement strand
GTCGTCGTCGTCGTCGTCGTCGTCGTCGTCGTCGTCGTCGTCGTCGTCGTCGTCGTCGTCGTCGTCGTCGTCGTCGTCGTCGTCGTCGTCGTCGTCGTCGTCGTCGTCGTCGTCGTCGTCGTCGTCGTCGTCGTCGTCGTCGTCGTCGTCGTCGTCGTCGTCGTCGTCGTCGTCGTCGTCGGTCGTCGTCGTCGTCGTCGTCGTCGTCGTCGTCGTCGTCGTCGTCGTCGTCGTCGTCGTCGTCGTCGTCGTCGTCGTCGTCGTCGTCGTCGTCGTCGTCGTCGTCGTCGTCGTCGTCGTCGTCGTCGTCGTCGTCGTCGTCGTCGTCGTCGTCGTCGTCGTCGTCGTCGTCGTCGTCGTCGTCGTCGTCGTCGTCGTCGTCGTCGTCGTCGTCGTCGTCGTCGTCGTCGTCGTCGTCGTCGTCGTCGTCGTCGTCGTCGTCGTCGTCGTCGTCGTCGTCGTCGTCGTCGTCGTCGTCGTCGTCGTCGTCGTCGTCGTCGTCGTCGTCGTCGTCGTCGTCGTCGTCGTCGTCGTCGTCGTCGTCGTCGTCGTCGTCGTCGTCGTCGTCGTCGTCGTCGTCGTCGTCGTCGTCGTCGTCGTCGTCGTCGTCGTCGTCGTCGTCGTCGTCGTCGTCGTCGTCGTCGTCGTCGTCGTCGTCGTCGTCGTCGTCGTCGTCGTCGTCGTCGTCGTCGTCGTCGTCGTCGTCGTCGTCGTCGTCGTCGTCGTCGTCGTCGTCGTCGTCGTCGTCGTCGTCGTCGTCGTCGTCGTCGTCGTCGTCGTCGTCGTCGTCGTCGTCGTCGTCGTCGTCGTCGTCGTCGTCGTCGTCGTCGTCGTCGTCGTCGTCGTCGTCGTCGTCGTCGTCGTCGTCGTCGTCGTCGTCGTCGTCGTCGTCGTCGTCGTCGTCGTCGTCGTCGTCGTCGTCGTCGTCGTCGTCGTCGTCGTCGTCGTCGTCGTCGTCGTCGTCGTCGTCGTCGTCGTCGTCGTCGTCGTCGTCGTCGTCGTCGTCGTCGTCGTCGTCGTCGTCGTCGTCGTCGTCGTCGTCGTCGTCGTCGTCGTCGTCGTCGTCGTCGTCGTCGTCGTCGTCGTCGTCGTCGTCGTCGTCGTCGTCGTCGTCGTCGTCGTCGTCGTCGTCGTCGTCGTCGTCGTCGTCGTCGTCGTCGTCGTCGTCGTCGTCGTCGTCGTCGTCGTCGTCGTCGTCGTCGTCGTCGTCGTCGTCGTCGTCGTCGTCGTCGTCGTCGTCGTCGTCGTCGTCGTCGTCGTCGTCGTCGTCGTCGTCGTCGTCGTCGTCGTCGTCGTCGTCGTCGTCGTCGTCGTCGTCGTCGTCGTCGTCGTCGTCGTCGTCGTCGTCGTCGTCGTCGTCGTCGTCGTCGTCGTCGTCGTCGTCGTCGTCGTCGTCGTCGTCGTCGTCGTCGTCGTCGTCGTCGTCGTCGTCGTCGTCGTCGTCGTCGTCGTCGTCGTCGTCGTCGTCGTCGTCGTCGTCGTCGTCGTCGTCGTCGTCGTCGTCGTCGTCGTCGTCGTCGTCGTCGTCGTCGTCGTCGTCGTCGTCGTCGTCGTCGTCGTCGTCGTCGTCGTCGTCGTCGTCGTCGTCGTCGTCGTCGTCGTCGTCGTCGTCGTCGTCGTCGTCGTCGTCGTCGTCGTCGTCGTCGTCGTCGTCGTCGTCGTCGTCGTCGTCGTCGTCGTCGTCGTCGTCGTCGTCGTCGTCGTCGTCGTCGTCGTCGTCGTCGTCGTCGTCGTCGTCGTCGTCGTCGTCGTCGTCGTCGTCGTCGTCGTCGTCGTCGTCGTCGTCGTCGTCGTCGTCGTCGTCGTCGTCGTCGTCGTCGTCGTCGTCGTCGTCGTCGTCGTCGTCGTCGTCGTCGTCGTCGTCGTCGTCGTCGTCGTCGTCGTCGTCGTCGTCGTCGTCGTCGTCGTCGTCGTCGTCGTCGTCGTCGTCGTCGTCGTCGTCGTCGTCGTCGTCGTCGTCGTCGTCGTCGTCGTCGTCGTCGTCGTCGTCGTCGTCGTCGTCGTCGTCGTCGTCGTCGTCGTCGTCGTCGTCGTCGTCGTCGTCGTCGTCGTCGTCGTCGTCGTCGTCGTCGTCGTCGTCGTCGTCGTCGTCGTCGTCGTCGTCGTCGTCGTCGTCGTCGTCGTCGTCGTCGTCGTCGTCGTCGTCGTCGTCGTCGTCGTCGTCGTCGTCGTCGTCGTCGTCGTCGTCGTCGTCGTCGTCGTCGTCGTCGTCGTCGTCGTCGTCGTCGTCGTCGTCGTCGTCGTCGTCGTCGTCGTCGTCGTCGTCGTCGTCGTCGTCGTCGTCGTCGTCGTCGTCGTCGTCGTCGTCGTCGTCGTCGTCGTCGTCGTCGTCGTCGTCGTCGTCGTCGTCGTCGTCGTCGTCGTCGTCGTCGTCGTCGTCGTCGTCGTCGTCGTCGTCGTCGTCGTCGTCGTCGTCGTCGTCGTCGTCGTCGTCGTCGTC
>OZ020176.1:2412299-2507299 GCA_963971145.1 Sussaba pulchella | reverse complement strand
GGATAGGATCGCGCGTGGTTTTCCGTATTTCGAAAAGTAGTCCTGTTGGATGCTTCGCCACGTGCTATCTGCTGTGGCTGCGCGAAATGGGTAGAGTTTGGTGAGTTTCGAGAAACGTCAGTGACGGCCAGAATGAATTTACCCCCGTATTTCATGGCGGGCAAGGGCCCGTAGAAATCCAGGGATACTAGGTCCCCGGGTTTCTCAGGAATGATCGACTGCATCTCGGCGAAGACTCCAGGTGTTGTGTAACAATATGGATGGGGGGTAATATGGGGTAAATAATATTAATGCTGGTTGTTTGAAACGTGATATATATATATTTGTAAAAACGAAAATAAAAACGATGATAATGAATCGATGCGAAGTAGCGTTACAAGAAACGACGATAATAAAAACGATATGCCGTGGTGGCTAAATGAAGGTGGTTATAAATAAAATAAAGAATTGTGGATGCGTCTAAAGACGGGGAAGCCTGGTGGGCGAGTTTGCGACGTCGGGAAGCTGCGTCCGGCGAGGAGCGATTGGAGGTCTTGGCCGGGTGGCCTTTTGGGTGGGTATATAGTCTCGGATTTTGGGTGTGGAATTTTCCTTCGAGTGGACGAGGTTTATAGGGTGACGCGAGTATTTTAAATTAAAAGTCTTTTTAATAACGAATTAATCATTGTTTTTCTTCAAGATGAATATTTTCCATAATAAATTTCTAACAAAAACGTTGTTTTTTAAAGATTTGATAAATCATTGACTCTAAGTCAGAAATAATGCACTAATTTTTGTTTCCATGTAACCAAACATGCTTACGACTGAAAAAAAAACTAGAAAAATAGTTTTAAACATATTTTTGCTGATGGAAACTCAAATTAGTATAAATTTCCCTGAAACTCATAAACTAAATTAAAATTTTCCGAACGATGATTCAAAAACTGTTAAAATTAGCGTGCATTGAAGTGCGACGATGAATATCTTTTAAACGCTTAATTTAATCGAATATTCATAGGAAACCATTTTTGTAGCGCGATAATTTCCTAAAAAACTAAGCGTTGCGCCTTTCATAATGATTTTTCGTTAACGAGTTATAAAATTCATAAGCAAAAGAGAAATTTGTCTAAAAATGATCAAACTTTAACCTTTAATATCTCTCAAACAGTGAGGTTTGCGAAAAAATTGTAAGAGACCTTTTTCGTAGAGCGATCAATTTCCTACAAGTATATAGGGGGGGGGGATATTTTTAACGAACAGTTGATAGAGCGATATGAATTTTTTTCTTCTAATACTGCAGAAAAAATAAAAAACTGTACGGCGGAGGACCTTCCCATTGAAATAAGAGAGATCTTGAACAAATTGCGAAAGCAGCTTGAAGAGGAACGTCGCGCGTTCGAAGTCCTACAGATCGCACAACAACAACGCGCGACTAGCCCAGTTGGTCAAGGCCCGCCAGGTGTAAACGCGGACAAGATGGCAGCGATTATAAGCAAGGTACATACAAATGCCGAAATTGATATCGAAATGCCTAAATTTAAAGATGAATACGAGTTAAGTTCTTTGAAAAGGTGGAAAAATTATTCAAAATAAAAAATATTAAATCAGAGCGACAATTATTTTTCGTGGAACATTCTTTGGAAGGTAGGGCGAGTTCATGGATGGATTTGGAAGACGATATGAAGGATTTTGAAGATTTTAAAGGAACATTTTCAAACGCGTGTAAAGAATCGATGCAAACTTACTTTTATCGACAACTTAAGGAGACAAAATATTTTATGCCAAAACTAACGGAATACGAAATTAATTGCGAAATTATTAGGCACTATCCCACATGGGTGAAAAAAACGCTGCCGACTGTCGATAAAAATAATACTGCCATAATTGGCCAAACTCTAGCGGATTTAGATGAAATTCGTAGAGATCCGGGTCGGGAAAAAAAGTTCCATCGCAAATGGGTAAATCGTGAACCACCACGTTATTCTGGTCAAAAAATCCAACAAATTGAATATCGCGAATCGAATTCGTATAATCATCGTCGAAATAACGGACAATACGAGGATAGGCGGGGTGCAAATAATTTAACTTACAGGAACTCGGCGGGTCATACAAATTCCTATTCGCAAGATTTCTCAAGAAGTAGACTGCCCGACACTCAGTTTCCCCCGCCCATTTACCGCCCAATTCCTAGGTCATACTATACGAACTGAAACAGTATTAACGAACCGAATCAAAATAATCAACTGAATCTTGTCCCTCACGAATCAAACGTAAACAGTAATGCAAATACTCAACCCAATTCCAATAGTTTAAACTAAATAGCGGCGCGTTGCAAGTCGGTCCGTCACCGTGCCGTCGTGATTCTAGTTTTATTAAGGATTTGTTTGTTGGAATTGAAGGCGAAGAGGATCGAGCAAATAACATAGGATCGCGAGGTTTAGCTAGAAGCCCGCAGGTACGTATTATCGTTTATGATGATGATGATGATGATGATGATGATGATGATGATGATGATGAAGGTTCAAGTGACGTTCACATGTTTAATTTATAGTCAATGGAATTGTCGTTGACAGGCATTCAATTATTATCAATACGACATTGACCGTTTTGGTTCTTGACATAACATCAGCTTGATGTTGAACTCTTGAAAGTGATAATCTGTCTGTGAATTGTATTGACTCATTATAATAGTATTCAGTGGCGATAATCGAATTTTTAGAAATTGAAGAAATAGAATTGAAGGAATTCATAAAAAAAAGGTATTGTGTACATCTGGTTCACGTGTTATAAACATTTATATTTTACACAGATTAGCATTTGACAGCGCAATTGCTGTTCAATTAAAGTATACATTTAATTTATGAAATAACCCCGACAAAATATTCAAAACATTGATCGATAGAAAAAGATATAACGATTCATTTATTTTCGAAAAATGCGAAAATGACATTTTGCATAACAAATTAATAATAATACAGTACAACAATATTCACTAAGTCAGAAAAATTAAATGAGTAATAAATTCAATAAAAAAGTAATAATAAATTAATAACTAATAACAACAACAACAAAATGAATAAGTTTGGAAAAATAAACAATACATGTAAATGAATAAATAAATATAACTAATTAATAAATATCAATAGATAATAAATAGCAATAATGCAATAATAATCAACGATAATCGAAAAGAAACGACTTCGCGAGCTGAACGCACGTCAAACGTGTACCATTATTTTATCTCATTTCAATAAACGTTTTGTTCACGTCTTCTTCATTGTGTTTCTTCTCACGTCCGATAAATAAACACTACAAAATTGGGGGCTCGTCCGGGATAGTGAGACGTGACACGAGTGAAATGTGAACAACGAACGACGAACGAGAAAAGGATTGCGGAATAGATCGAGTGAGAATTCCGGCAATTGTATACGACGAGTGTGTACGACATACGACTGAACGATACGACGAAACGGCGTTCAAACGACGAATGATACGCGAAGTGAAGTTCGATGGATGAGATCGATCCGAAGACTTTTACCGTGTCTGAGCTGAAGGACATTTTAAAGCCAAAAGGTCTACGTACGGTTGGATTAGAAATCGATCTTTTGAAACGGTTGATAAACGACGATCCGAGTGGGGACTGGTTGAAAACGATGAACGGAAATGACAAAGACGGTGAAGCTGCCGTCGGTAATGGTGAGAATACACGTAATTTCGTGTTACCTCGCGGCGACAAAGAATGTTCATTCTCCCTCTAACCACAATTTAAATTCGATGAATTTTGCCCGCTGATGTGGGTTCATTAAATGAAACCATTTTCTTATTAGTGGCATCATAACCTTTAAAAAATGGCCTCGGAGGCTCTGCGCGGTCCTGTGATGCATGGTCCGCCGCTAAAAAAAGATAAAATCAGTATTATTCATTATATATGAGGCATTCCATGCGGTTTCGAACGGTCAAAAAGTTGTCCGGTCTCAAAAAAATTGAAACTTCGTCACATTGTTTAATTATATGAAAGAGAGTAGTGTACATTTTTTCAAAATTTTTGGATCGCATTTTTTTGAGTTTTTCAAAATTTCGAAATGTTCTAAGTACGTAAGTTAGTAAGTATATCTTGAAAGCGTACGATTGAGCAGAAAAATGTTTCAGACAAAAAAGTTGCATTTTTGAATAAGCTTCGTGAAAAAAAATTTTTCTGAATTTTTCGAGTCTAAAAAATGACCATTTTCATCAAAAATATACGAAAATAATTTTTTTCGGTCGGTATGTCATTTTCGATTCATCTCAAAAAATTTCAGAAAATACTCCGAAATGTGCACAATAGACACGTATTTTTTCATGATGGCTCGATAAGTTGTTCCAGAGATATACTTTATTTTATAAATAATATATATATATATTTTTTAAGAAAAATCGATTATTATCGAAAAACATACGCTCCCAAATTGTTTCTCTCAAACTTTGGTTACGTAGATGGAACTCTACTGAACTCGTTCGAGAGCTACGCTCTATAATCACTCGTTCTAAAAATTCAATGATTAAATTAATAATTTTCTGTCCTAACATAATATTTTTTTCTTATTGTTTTAAACATCAATCACGATACAAGAACTGGGAAAAAGTGAAGCATGTACAGATCGTTTTTAGTTATTTAGTTTTCCACACTCGGTGAGTTACGAAGTCCGCGGCGAGCGAATATATTTTGCATTGTCGAATCCCAACCAGTTCTGGGATAATGCAATAGTATTTTTGGGTCTTTGGTACAGCTTTCACTTGCTTAAATCGCGATTCCAACATTGCTTTTTGCGAATTGTAATCATCAGTAGATGAATAGAGAACGGTGATAGCAGGAACATTCGCGGGTTGAGCTGCCCATTCGTGAAGATCTTGAAGAGTCAAAATCTGTCGATCGCTATCGTCACACCCTCAAGCTTGTTGCTCCGTCGTTCGTTCTAACGCAATGCACTCCAGAAACCACCAAGACAATTCAAAGGAAGCGTATGGCTTCTCAACTCGGCTCACCAAGCTAGTGTGAATAAATCGAAACACGCTGAGAATGACGGTAGTATTTTGGCATGAAAGGAGGAATATGTTGACAAACAGAAGGAAGTAAAAGACATTGGAAGCAATGGTTACATTGGGCGGCTTACGATACTTTGTATCACATTTTTCATGTTGGACGACGGACTTCACTTTGTATCGCAAGGTAAACTTTGGATATCTCACCGATAATTTATGATTAAGCTCAAAAAAATTATTATTTTTATCGACGTTTATTGCCTAAAAATGTGAAAAAAATTTGGCAGAGAATAGTTTTTAATAATAATCGATTTTTCTGGAAAAAAAAAAAAATGTTATTAATGAAATAAAGCATAGCTCTGGAACAACTAATCGAGCCATTATGAAAAAATACGTGTCTATTGTGCACATTTCGGAGTATTTTCTGAAATTGTTTGAGATAAATCGAAAATGACATACTGACCGAAAAAAATTATTTTCGCATATTTTTTATGGAAATGGTCATTTTTCAGACTCAAAAAATTCAGAAAAATTTTTTTTCACGAAGCTTATTCAAAAATGCAACTTTTTTGTCTGAAACATTTTTCTGCTTAATCGTACGCTTTCAAGATATACTTACTAACTTACGTACTTAGAAAATTTCGAAATTTTGAAAAACTTAAAAAAATGCGATCCAAAAATTTTGAAAAAATGTACACTACTCTCCTTCATATAATTAAACAATATGACGAAATTTCAATCTTTTTGAGAGCGGACAACTTTTTGACCGTTCGAAACCGCATGGAATGCCTCATATATTAATTGTGTTATATTCAATTTGCGTCTTACCCCGCTTGACCCGTCTTGCCCCGCTAAAAAACGACTTACGTGGATTGCGCGAAAGTCCTCCCACAGTTGGTAGCCTCCTGGCACGAGAGTTCGGATGTTTTCGAATTGGAGGAGAAAATCGATAATGCGTCGGTCCTCTTCCCTGCTGTAGTTAGCGCCCCTAAAATTAATCAATAAAAATTATTCAAATATATAAATATCACAGCGAAATAATGCGACTCACCGGCCTCGCCCGTTCGGTCGCGTGTTGCAGGTGAAGCGTTGCCGCCAGCCGCGTGCTCGAATTATGTGATTCCTGAAATTCAACAAAACAAAAAATTTGCGATTTTATGATATTTTGAATTTTCCGAAAAATCTACATCGTCTTTCTATGTACTGTTAACTTTAACAGTAGAACTTTAACGTTAATCAGACCTCCGTAAATTCGAAAAAAATGCTTACACTCCCGGTTCGTAATTTCCTGCGACGCGTCCTACTTCGACGCGGGGGCGTCGAGGAACCGGGATCGGTTGTTGGATCGGTTGTTGGAGGCCACGTGCCGCGATTTCGTCTGCCGGCTGGATCTCGGCTGGCCCCGGGTACCCTAAACGAATAACCGGTTGCTAACGTCATGGTATCGACAGCAATAGGAAAAAAGGCAACGTCTATAAAGCGTTAAGTTTTGATTGATGTGGATTGAGGATTAAATATTAGAATCGGTTTTATTGGTCGTCCCACATTTAACTTCCGATGTTCTATTGGGACACGATTGGTTGTCGAAAAATCGGATTGTCATTAATTATGATCAAAATAAAATAACAGTTCGTAGAAAGCGTATTACGGAGTCATCGGTGATGTTCGAGCGAAGCGCTTCGGAGACGCTGATTTGTTCCCCGAGAAACGAAATGACCTATGTCTTTGTGATTAACGTTCGGGATATATCGGATGATGCGTTTCCATATTATACGAAAAGAATGGTAGACCCAATAATGTGCGGTACCGGCGCACAGTGGGCGAAAAGCCTGAAATCGTGGCTAAAACCTCAAATGACCTTTGATGGGGATAAAAATTGGCATTCAAGGGTTTCGAAGGTCGATGATTACGAATCCGAAGTCCAAATTATTGTGAACAAAATGGCCGATCCAATATGGCGGGCATGGATGTTGAAAAGGCGTTAGATCTTAACAAAAATTGGTATATGCGGGTTTTCAAGGTCGCTGATTACGAATCCGAAATCCAAATCATTGTAAACAAAATGGCAGATTCAATATGGCGGACATGGATGTTGAAAAGGCGTTAGATCTTGACAAAAATTGGTATATGCGGGTTTTCAAGGTCGCTGGCTACGAATCCGAAATCCAAATTATTGTAAACAAAATGGCGGAGGTGAAAAAAACTCATTTCGATAAAAATGATTATACAGGGGTTTTCACGGTCCCGTATTACAGCTACTGATGCGCGTAAGAAAGTATCCAATTTATTATAACAGCACTTTTTGAATATTGCAACAATTATTATTATTTGTAACAATTTGTCATCGGCATTTGTAACTATTTTTTAGTATACTATCTTTATTCGTGACACAAAATATTATAAATCTGTCGAGTATCCTGTTAAATAGAGGTCAAAAAGTAACTGTTGCGATTCAGAAAATGATTTTATAATACAACGTAATTACGCGAGATGAGATATAATATAAAATATAATATTCATAATAAAATAATTGCGAGCAGTGCATTTTAGGCAATATATTGCTTTATTTTCAAAATACATTAGGGAATGATCCCGACATAGTGAAAAGGAGATGACAATTCTATTTTTAATCAAAATAAGTATCGGAGTCGGAGTCTGAATCATCGTCCGAGCTCGTATCTGTCGTAAGGTCAGGTTCGATTTCAATCTTAGCGCTAAATTAGTCTGCTGCAGCAGTGACTGTGGGAGCGAGTAACTTTGCTACAGCTTCCGGCGACAAACTCTTCAGTTTTTTCTGAGGTAGAAGAAATTTCATTTTTTGTTTTATTTAACTTTTAATTTTTCATTTATAGTAAATAATTGTTACATCGTGTAACGTATAGCGCGACAGACCGTTGCTGCTCCAACGGCCTTATGGCCACCGCGGTCAGATCCGAAATGATCGAAGAAAATCGATAAATAAAATAGACTAACGGAAACGAAGGAATGTGACAAATAATACGTTGGGTCAACGCTCCAAATAATTCCGAAGTTATAATATAATCTGGAATTATCTCCCGTGTAAAACATGTGAAACGTTACCGGTAAAATCAACAACACCCCAGCGGCCTTCGAGGGCCAACGACCCGAAACTTTGGCGCGTGGCAACGGACAGGACACCGTCGGAGGAGGGGACTCCGACCAATCAAAGGACGAAATCGGATGATCGAAGGCACCCGAATTCGTATAAAAGGAGCCACCCGAGAACCAGGAAGACAGTCATTTTCTCTGTTACAGTAACCACGGACCTCCAGCCACCATCGAACCAGCCGCCGAGAACCGCCGCCGAAACAGCAAGGGCAAGAGGGAAGTTCGAGAGAGCAGCCAAGAAGATAGACGGAGGAAGCCGCGAGACCGAAGGAGGGAGAAAAGCACCGAGAAGTCATCGATTTATGTTGGAAATCGTAAAGATTCCAAGTTCCCTCCTCGTCTGCTAATCTGTTATAGCATAAAATCCCGTGGAGGCGCATCGGAAGCGCGAGCAAGGGCAGAAATCATCGATCTATCACCGGCCGAGCGAGAAGAGCACCCCTGCTCCTAACGGGATCCGCTGACAGATCGATACTGACGTTTCGGCAACCAGAGCACCGCGAGAGCCCGGTCAGCCGTAGCTAGGCCGCACAGAGGGGGTACCGAGAGCACCGAGGTATCGACCATCGATCGAGCGTCGAACGGCAGGAGAGGGGCTACCCCTATCGCCGTTGCGAACACCAGCGCGCCAGCTTCGTGAGCCCGCGGGGCGAAGAGAAACGTCGCATCAAGAAAGACAACGCCCGTCCTACCCCACGTCCCCCACAATTTAAAGAGCGAAGCGACAGGTGTATGTAGGGGAGGCGATCAAACCAAGACTGTACACACTCAGCGGCGAAATAAAAACGATTTTACCTATTTTCTCGTGTCACGAATTTTCTTACGTGCTCTTGGCCCAAAATTAATTACTGTAGCGATATCTACCGTTACATTTGGCGCCCAACGTGGGGCCTTGAGTACAAAAAGATAAATACCGAGAAATAGGGAAATAATAAAATCAAAAGATGCCGTTCAAATCTCGCTTCGCTCGAAGATTGTCGGAGGGAGATGCGTTATCCGGGGAGCTGGATGACAGCACCGGTGATGCATCGTTGATATGGGAATCGACAACGGCAGATGCTCTGTTACAGAACCTCAGAGGTCACCCGAGAAGAACGGTCCACGACCTCTCGGACGTCAGAGAAACGAGCCGGGAAGACTCCGTGATAGAGGGAAATGCGACGGCGACGCCCAAGACACCGACGTTAGAATCTCGAGTGGACCGCGTACTCGAGATCCTCGAAGGGATGAACGAGAAACTGGGAGCGCGCATACAAACGGAAACGACCGAACGCACCACCGCGTTGGAGAAGGAGAGGAAGACCTGCGAAACGCAGGCGGCGACTCTGCGCGATAATTTAGTGCATCACGTAAACTCGGTGGTGACAAGAGAAAGAGAGAGGACGGAGGAGAAAATCACGGAGGCAACGAATCAAATCCAGAAAGAACAGGAGGCGATAAACAACACCCTAATACATCAAATAGGGGAGACGGAGACCGCGACGGAGAGGCTACGGAGACTCGTCGAGGAAGCGCGGGAGAAAAGTAGAGAAAACCGGGCGACGATAGAAAATTATGACGTTCGCATTCGGAAGCTGGAGCAAAGGCCGACGACGGTTAACGACACGACGGCATTTGGCTTGACCTTCGGGAATGCGACCGGAGTCGCGCGGATACAGACCGTGAAGCAGAAGACACCGGTATTCCGCGCGGACGGGAAACAGCGACCAATGGCTTTCCTACATGATTTCGAGGCGTACTGCACGGGTACCGGGGTGGAGGTAAGAAGCATCTTACCGGAAGCCCTCAAAGGTACAGCAGAAGATTGGTGGCACCTGATTCGCGACGAGGTGCACGATCTCGAAACTTTCAAAGAACTTTTCATTTCCCGATACTGGACTCGGGAAATGCAGAACAAAGTTCGGAGAAATCTGGAATTCGGATGCTACCGCGCGGATGAGCAGCACCGGACACGGGCCGAGTATGCAGCCTTAATGCTCGGCAATGCACGGGACCTCGCCGAAAAACGCACGGACGAGGAAATAATTCGATGCTTGGCGAAGCATTTCGATGATGAAATTTTATGCGCAGTTCGGATCCGACAGATCCGAACTGTGCGAGAATTTTTAGAATTGCTCGAGAGCATTGATCTCTCCGGTCCAGTGAACAATCGGAGACGAGAAAACCGTCCGTACGGACGCCCAAGCTTCCCAGCTCCACACCGAGAGAGGAGGGACGATGGACCGCCGCAACAGGGACCAAGATGGCGACCACCGGAGCAAAAGCCTCACCGTGATGGAGGATTCCAGCCTCCGAGATGGCAAGGGCAGATAATGCAACAGCCATCGATGCCAACTCCGCAATCTCAACCGATGGGGTGGCAACCACCAACTGCACCGCCGGTCCAGGCGATGCAGATGAACGGGGGGGCAGCTCCGTGGATGGGACCGGGGCCATTTATCCCGCATACGACAAGCGCGGGGGATGCATCAGGAGCCGGCAACAACAACAACCCGGGAAACGCATAGCCGTTGCGTCCGGAGCCTCAGGAAGAGGGGAAGAAAAGGAGAGGGGGGGCGCAACGGGCGTTGGAAAAAATAAAAAGGAAGGAGAGAGAAAGGTGAAGAATAAAAAAAAGAAAAAGCCGAAAGAAGACGCGAAAATAGAAACAAATAACGACAAAAAGAAAACGGATGAAAATAAGAAAGAGGCGAAGAAGGTGCAAGAAAAGAAGAAAGAAGCAGAGAAGACGGAAGAAAAGAAGACAGAAGAAAAGAAGACGGATGAAAAGAAGACAGAAGAGAAGAAGAAAGAAGAAGAGAAGATCGAAGAAAAGGAGATCGAAGGGAGAAATGAAGGAGAAACGAGGAAAGAAAATCAGAGGGAGAAGACGAAAACGAGACGAGGAAAGCGGAGCAACGAGAAAGCATGCAACGCCGTACAGGATCTTCCGGAGGCACGTGTCAACACCCTCCTCGACGACCCACGAGAATTCCTGTGTGAGGAATCGGAGCGTCAAGGGCGAGGGTGGTACAGCAATGTGCACCCACGGTGCCCGGAAATTCTAATCGATCTAGCGGGAGTAAAAACTCTCTCGCTCATCGATAGCGGCAGCGAAGTCAGCTGTATCTCAGAGGAACTTTTCGAACAAGAAAGGATAAGGTTCGAAAAGTTGCCGATCCTCCCCGTGACATGTGCCAAGGTTGTAGGTGCATTCGGTGGGGAAACAACGAGAATAAAAAAACAGCTCGTCGTCGAAGCTAGCGTACAGGGTATGACCGGGCAATGCCACATGCTCGTTATCCCGAAGTTGCTCCGTCCCGTGTTAATCGGTATCGATGGTATGGCAAGCCTCGGTATAAAGATTGACGCGGAAAAAAGAGAGGTCACCGTTAGAGTAATTAGGGTGGCCATACTCGAAGATGGAGAATGGAAACAGACCGAGACGGGGAAGAAAGAAAACACAACAAGAAGATGCAACGCGATCGAGGGAAGAGATGAAGACGTAAAGTTCGAACTTACGGAGAAAGAGTTCGACGAGAAGATGGCGGAGGAAGGAGGGGTCGAGGAAAAATGGCGTCAACAGTTCAAGGACGTCGTTTTTCCATGTCGAGAGATATTCGACAAAAGACCGGGCCGGATGACGGCATACGTGCACAAACTCGAGCTGAAGGACGCAAAGCCTTACTTCCACAGGGCTTACCCGGTACCGCTAGGGCAAAGGGAAAAAGTCCAGGAAGAGCTCGAGCGTATGCTCAGTTATGGGGTGATACAAAAGTCACAAAGTACTTTTATCAACCCATTGATGCCGGTGACGAAGGGCGATGGGAGTGTGCGACTGTGCCTCGACGCTAGGGAATTAAATAAGTACCTGGTGAACGATTACAATAACGCACCTCCGATCGAGGAAATTTTCCAGAAATGCGGAGCGAAAACAGTCTTATCAACTCTCGATCTGACAAGCAGTTTTTGGCAAATCCCGCTACACCCAGAGTCACGAAAATATACCGCGTTTCAACATAACGGAAAGTGTTATGAATTCACGGTTACACCATTCGGTCTCAAAACCAGCACCGCCAGTCTCATACGAGCCCTCGATATCGTTTTAAAAGGGCTAGATTTCGTCATAAATTTCGTCGACGATCTCTTAGTTCTTTCGGAAAGCTCCGAGGAACATTTGAAGCACCTGGAACTATTATTCCGACGATTTAAAGAACACAAAATGACGCTGAAATTTAAAAAATCTCATTTCTTTTGCAAAGAAGTGACGTTTCTCGGACACATCTTAAACATCGAAGGGCTGAAACCAGACCCGGAAAAAATCAAGGCGATCCACGAATACGAAGCTCCGAAAAACATCCGACAATTACGAGGATTCTTGGGCTTGATCAATTTCTATACGAAATTCACCAACCGTCACGCCCATGAGACCGCGCCATTGCTCGAGCTGTTGAGAAAAGGTGTTCGATGGAGATGGGGGGAGGAGGAAGACAAACATTTCCAGAAAATAAAAAATTTATTCACGGAAACAGTCATCCTCCGATACCCGGACGCTCGAAGAAAATATTTCCTTGCCACCGACGCCAGTGGATACGCCCTCGGAGCATTGCTGGAGCAAGAAAACGAGGACGGGGAAAAACAGATCGTCGCATGTGCAAGCCGAACATTGAAAGGTGCGGAACTCGGCTACATGACTACGGAGAAGGAGCTTCTGGCGATTGTATGGGCCTTAAAGAAATTTCGGACGTACCTGGCCGGCGCCAAAATAAAAGTGGCAACGGACCATAAGGCACTGACTTTCCTGCGAACGTGTCGTTTTTCATCGGAGAGATTGATGCGATGGGCTCTATCCATACAAGATTATGACCTCGAGATCGATCACATCGAAGGAAAACAAAACATTATCCCGGACACGCTCAGCCGACCAGTGGAAGGATCGAGGAGCATCGGAGGTCATCCAAAGGACGTCGTGATAATAGCAACGGCGCTGGCGAAGAAACCATCGAAAACGCTCGTGCAGGCAATAAAAAACATCAGAAAATTGCAACGAGCGGACGAAGGGTTGAAAAGCATCATCGAGCAGACCGAAAAGGGCGAGAAAGGAACGAGATATCGACTCCTCAAGGGAATTCTTCAACGTAGATCGAGGGAAAAAGAGTGGAAGAACGTGGCTCCAAGGCAAATCATCGACCAGCTGATCACCGAGTGCCACGAAATGTACGGGCATCTCGGAACAAAAAAATGTTTCCGGATGCTGGACGAAGATTTTGCCCATCCACATCTTTTCAGACGCATCCGGAAAATCCTCGCATGCTGCGACACGTGTCAACGGAACAAGGTCGCCGTACAAACCAGCCACGCAGCAATGCAGAATATAATTCCGGAGGGACCTAACGATCTGCTCTCTATCGACTTCTACGGGCCGCTACCCACATCGGTGGGCGGAGTGAAACACATCCTCGTGACGATCGACGCATTTTCAAAACACGTCGTGCTATTTCCAATGCGAAAGGCAAACACGGCCACGGTCGTAAAAAAGATTTTTGAAAATTACATCCCGACCTACGGCAAACCGGCACGGATGCAGTTCGATCACGGGACGCAATTCACTTCGAAAAGCTGGCTGAAGAAATTAGAAGAAGCCGGAATAAAAGCGGTGTACTCATCAATCCGACATCCGCAGGGAAACATCGTCGAACGAGTAAATCGAGAGCTCGGACGTTTCTTCCGTACGTTCCTCCACGAGAACCACGGGGGCTGGTACAAGTGGGTGCAAGTGGTGCAAGACTGCATCAATGAAACCCACCACGAAACCACCGAATATACACCGACGGAGCTACACACGAAGAAAAAGCCGCTCCGACTGTGGAACAAATGGATGGGCTTACCCGAAGAGGAACAAGATGACGAAGAAACGTACAAAAATAAAATAAAAATCGCCAGAGAGAGAATAGAAAAGAAAGGCCGTGCACGGGCAGAACGGTACAACGAAGGAAAGAAATTCACGACGTTTGAGGAAGGAGAAATGGTGCTCGTGAAAGCGCTCACTGTCTCCGACCCGGCAAATCAAATAATCGCGAAATTCTTGCCACTCCGAGAGGGACCGTACAGAATCAAAAAAATAATCGGGCTAGCAACGTATCTACTCGAAGACCCGGCGACGAAAAAAATCCGTGGCAAGTTCCATGCGAATTTGCTGAGCCGATATCACACCGAGAACATCGAAGATGACGCGACATCCATGGAATAAAGAACGACAACGAGGGGAGGAGCAGCGGGCGTAGAAAAAGAAAAAGACGAGTCGATAAAACAGAAGAGAGAAGACAAGGAGACGGAGGAGAAGAAAGAAGAGAAAAAAAATAATGAGCTGGATGTAAGGGCCTAGCCTGATTTTCTGTGCCAAAAGTCACAGAAAATGGGGGGGCAATGTAACGTATAGCGCGACAGACCGTTGCTGCTCCAACGGCCTTATGGCCACCGCGGTCAGATCCGAAATGATCGAAGAAAATCGATAAATAAAATAGACTAACGGAAACGAAGGAATGTGACAAATAATACGTTGGGTCAACGCTCCAAATAATTCCGAAGTTATAATATAATCTGGAATTATCTCCCGTGTAAAACATGTGAAACGTTACCGGTAAAATCAACAACACCCCAGCGGCCTTCGAGGGCCAACGACCCGAAACTTTGGCGCGTGGCAACGGACAGGACACCGTCGGAGGAGGGGACTCCGACCAATCAAAGGACGAAATCGGATGATCGAAGGCACCCGAATTCGTATAAAAGGAGCCACCCGAGAACCAGGAAGACAGTCATTTTCTCTGTTACAGTAACCACGGACCTCCAGCCACCATCGAACCAGCCGCCGAGAACCGCCGCCGAAACAGCAAGGGCAAGAGGGAAGTTCGAGAGAGCAGCCAAGAAGATAGACGGAGGAAGCCGCGAGACCGAAGGAGGGAGAAAAGCACCGAGAAGTCATCGATTTATGTTGGAAATCGTAAAGATTCCAAGTTCCCTCCTCGTCTGCTAATCTGTTATAGCATAAAATCCCGTGGAGGCGCATCGGAAGCGCGAGCAAGGGCAGAAATCATCGATCTATCACCGGCCGAGCGAGAAGAGCACCCCTGCTCCTAACGGGATCCGCTGACAGATCGATACTGACGTTTCGGCAACCAGAGCACCGCGAGAGCCCGGTCAGCCGTAGCTAGGCCGCACAGAGGGGGTACCGAGAGCACCGAGGTATCGACCATCGATCGAGCGTCGAACGGCAGGAGAGGGGCTACCCCTATCGCCGTTGCGAACACCAGCGCGCCAGCTTCGTGAGCCCGCGGGGCGAAGAGAAACGTCGCATCAAGAAAGACAACGCCCGTCCCACCCCACGTCCCCCACAATTTAAAGAGCGAAGCGACAGGTGTATGTAGGGGAGGCGATCAAACCAAGACTGTACACACTCAGCGGCGAAATAAAAACGATTTTACCTATTTCCTCGTGTCACGAATTTTCTTACGTGCTCTTGGCCCAAAATTAATTACTGTAGCGATATCTACCGTTACAATCGATGCAATATAATCATGAATATCTTCATCGTATAGAGCGTGCGAAAACAAGGAGAAAACGGATATTATTTTTCAATTTGTCATTAACCATGGTTGAGATATATTGATTTGTTTAACCGGCGAACTCGTTAAAAAGCTATAACTTCCGGACGAAGCGTCGGCCCAAAAAGTTCAAGGTGGCTAAATTTTTCTTTTCGTTCAAGAAATTTATAAAAAAATGAATTTCAAAAATTCAGGGTATATTTTTTGTTTTATTTAACTTTTTATTTTGAATTTCATTCATTTTTCATAATCGTAAATGATTTCATTGTATAGAGTGTCGAAAAACGAAAAAAAATACCATTGGTTTTTCAATTTATCACTAACCGTTGCTGAGATATATCGATTTGAATGACCAAGCTGCTCAATGGTGCCGCGTGCACGGTCGGCAACCGCACGATGCAAAAAAAATCATAATAGCCATAAACGCAGTTTTTCGCAGCTAGTTGTTGTAAATTTTGCAAGCTTATACAGCATACTAAAGGCCTAGACTTTGAACTTTGCGGAATCTGTTGGAATCTATAACTTTTTGAATAGTTGAAAATATAAGTTTTCAAAATTCTCTAATTTTATTAATGCAGAAGCTTATACTACATTTCAATAATTTACACGTTAAGTTTGGGCTCTATTAATGTAAAAATATTTTCTACGTACCTCCAGAAGTCGTATCCATGTCTCAGAATTGAAATCGAACACTTCACGTGAAAATTATTGTGTTTAGAAGTAACCGTAGATTTCGTTCCTTTAGCGCGCCCGGCGTACACTCTCCACGAAGGCTAACTTCCAACTAACGCAGCGACGAAAGTATACAGTCAAAACGCTTCCCCTTTCACAATGACACGCACCCATTAATCCTCTACCTGACTGACTGGTCAATTGTCCCCATTTCGAAAAAAATTTTATTGGGGTTTTGGCCACGATTTCGGGATTTCCGACCACTGTGGCTCGTGACCAATCAGCTCGAGATTCGGAAATGCAGTATAACTTTGCACCACGTCCGAATCCCTCGCAGGATGGCAACGCATGTATGTTGGACGTTTTGGCTCATGCTATGCGCTCGTTAAAAATAGATATGAAACCACCCAAATTTGCCATTGACGCTAATAGCGATCTCAAAGAATTCCTCGAACACCTCGAATGATATTTCGTGGCCAAAAATATACCATCCGAAGCCTGTAAGGCGCCGGTTATAGAGAACGCGTCAGGATGCCGCGCTAAGGTGTGGTTTTAAACTAAATGACGATTCAGTGTTCAATATGACAGTTTCAAGATCGCCTTTTCGGAGGCATTTTTTTCAATTCCTGTACTCAGCCGTTTAAAAAGCGAGTGGACTGCGCGACGATATGGGGTTTCAATAGACTCCTTTTAAAGTTATTTTCTGAAACAAAGTACTGAAGCCGAGTATTTTGCCCCCCCCCCCCCCCCCATGAACGCGTACCAGGTAAATTATATGGTCGTTCAGCAACTCCCAATTCGCATTCGAGATACGCTAGTCACGGTGAACTTCACAAACTGGAATGTTATATCACAGGCACTGGCGCAATGAGACATGTCGTACGACGGTCGTACCCTGTCCTGCATATTCCGCGGGAAGCATAGGCAAAGAAATTGATACCATATGTTGCGAGAGGGAATCATCGGAATATCCGACAGTCCATATTGCAATCCGCTGCGAGTCGTACAGCGAAAAAACGGTCGCCATCGAATCTGCCTCGATGGGCGATTCCTTAATCAAATAATAGACTCCGACAATGAAATTTTTCGAAAAATTCGAAATCCTGTAAAATCTGAACTTCTCGATGAATTGAACAAGACAGATATTATAGAGCTGCACTTGCCTGCAAAATTTGGAGTCTGTAGGTGGAACGGTTCCCGAGTTAAACACGTTTGAAATTTCGAAGTCCATTACACACATACGAGGTGGTATTCCTCATTTGTCCAGACTTTAAAAGTCACATTTTTTTATTGGCTTCAAATTTGCAGGGTATGTTTGTCTATACAATGAGCAGTAACCCACTAATTTTTAGACCTCTACGATTATCTCTTTTCGTGTTACAGCGGATAAAAGTTCCAAAAACATCAATTTTCAACGCTCACTCAAGAGGTGTTTTGAAAAGCATTTTGTATCTTTCAGGCTACTTAATTTGATTCAAATTTTGTTCACATTTTCATAAACAAATTGCAAAGTGAAATGTTTAAACAATTTTTTTCGCTCTTCGGGCACTTTTTTTAAAAATATTTTTAAAAGAAAGCTTGGTTTTTTTCGCATCGAAAACATATTTTTTTATCGTGAACACCGTAGAAGTGTGGGGGTTGTACGGTGCTATCGGAGTGGAGGTGGTGCTCACGCGCTCGGACGAGTCGCCCAGGGACCCGGATCTGATATTTCATTGCCGAAAAAGTTACGCTCTTCAATGACATTCGACGTAATCATTCAAAATAATACTCGGGTCACTGTAAACGAACAGCTTTGACTTATGTATATTAGACTGGTCCTTATTGGAGGTTGAAAAAAAAATCCATATTTCATCCCCTCCAATCGGTTAAAAATCCTGAAAAAAAAATTCCCTTATTTTTTCAGATTTTTATTTCATTCCTTTTGTCTCCCTATCTTGGAGTGAAGTTTCGAGCTGAGGATTGTACGATATTCATGACGCCACGATTTGATGCAATGAAAAACATTTTTTTTTACCTCGCTCAGATTTCGGGTTATCGAATTTTTTGTGTTATATTATTGTCCGAATTTTTTTTTTCTTGTTTCTTGTCCGATTTCTTCGATGCACTTTTTGTATAGTACACAACAAAATAAGAAGAAAAACAAGAACAAATTTTTTTTATATCTCGCTTAGATTTCGAGTTATCGAATTTTTTTGATATAATTATTACGATTTCAAAATTCAGTCAAGAATAAAACCAAAAAAATTCGATAACTCGAAATCTAAGCGAGATAAAAAAAAATTTTATTTCGGTTTTTCTTCTCATTTTGGGGTGTTCTATACGAAAAGTGCATTAAATCGCGGCGCCATGGATATCGTACTATCCTCAATTTGAAACTTCACTCTAAGAAAGAGAGACGAAAGGAATGAAATAAAAATCTGAAAAAATTAGGGAATTTTTTTAGGATTTTTAACCGATTGGCGGGGATCCAACATGGATTTTTTTTCAACCCCTAATAAGGACCAGTCTAATCTATATAATAAATGAATCCCTGTTTCCCTTGGTCACGCCATAACTTGAGAACGACTTCACCGATTTTATTCATCTTTTTTTTTCAAGTTCTCTCATACTTTCTCACGGAAGAAGCTTCTCACGGAAAGAAAAATTCAGAAAACTTAACGACTATTTCATTTTCGTGCGTTTGACAGTTCGCGGGTTTGATAAATGTGAATCTAGCAGACAGCTGTTTTATTTTGTAACAAAAGAATTCTCTATGGATTTTTATAAAATTGACAGATGTTTGCTACATTGACACTCATCGCGTTTGACAGTTCGCGCGCCGCAAATGTCTCTTAACAACTGCATCGGTCGGCAGTTTCCAGTTTGTTCAGTGACTTTTTTTAGAAGTGTCTGTTCATCGCAGTTAGTTCACCGCAATTACGCTTTGTATTAAAAGTTTTATTTAATATCTCGTTACAAAATGCCACCAATTAGACGTACCAACTTAGGTCGCAGAACTCGCAATGCTGCAAGTCAAAGATATATACGAGCAAGTCAAACTGACGAGCAACGCGAAGCACGAAATGAAGTTGAACGGAATCGATGGATTCGAAATCAACAACGTAGAAATGTTGCGTTTAATCCGCATCGAGCTGCATTCAATTATAACGTGGCAATCGATTACAGCTCACAGCAAATCGTTGCTATTGGACCAATGAACGATGTGCGTCGACGATAGATGAAGTCGCTATTGTCGTCTCGGGTGAACATTTAGAAAACCGAGATATTGTTTTACATCGGCGGAACAATCAACTGCAGCGTGTGTCCGAAACACATCGATCGTATGATGCGTTACAATCTCCTATCTTATTTTGGCAAGGTGAAGATGGGTATCATTTTTTAATGAAGATGATAAATCCAGTTACAGGCGAAAAATCAATCTACCTTTACTACCTTAATCACAACTGTACTTTATCTTACTTTATCTTACTATCTTACTTTATTAACACAAATATTGATTCACAGGCTCCGAAACTAACAAAAAAGTTAGTCCAATGAATTATCCATATATAAAAAACTTTTCCGCTACTGACTGACTGACAGACAATGCACACCCTAAACCCCTCGAAGATAAAAACATGAAATTTGGAACATATGTCCCTTAGAGAGTGTAGCGGTCCACTAAAGAAGAATTTTTTAAAAATCAACCCCTACGGGGGTGGAATGGGGTGTGGGCGTTAATATCCATTATTACTGTATCTCTGGAACGGCAATAGATAGAGAGTTGAAATGGTGGTTCGGGTCACGAAGCAGGTGCTCACTTAGAAAGGATTTTCGAAACTCAACCCCTAACGGAGTGGAATAGGGTGTGGGCGTTCGTAACCGTTGTTACTGTCTCTCGGGAACGGCAATAGATAGAGAGTTAAAATTTTGCATGGAGGTTCGGCTCATACAGTAGGTGCTCACTGCAGACGGATTTTTCAAGAATCAACCCCTAAGGAGGTAGAATAGGGTGTGGGCGTTCGTAACCGTTGTTACTGTATCTCTGAAACGGCAATAGATAGATAGTTCAAATCTTGCAAGGAAGTTCGGGTTACACAGTAAGTGCTCACTAAGAAAGGATTTTTCGATAATAAAATCCTGAGGGAGTAAAATGGGGTGTAAACGTTTGTATGGAAAATCGTATTCTCAGCGTCTCCTCTCTGTGGTGATCTTCGTATACTGTCTCTTTCTTATTGTTTTCGTATTGTGGTTCGACGGGAGTCGACGGGGGGTCGCGGCGAAGGGCAGGGTGGAGGGGTGACGGGAGGAGGGGGGTAGACGTATCGGTCGTCGGTTTGAAACCGAAATCTACGCGGACGAAGTCGCGGGTAAGAGCGAGTCAGAAATAAGAATCACCGTTCTTATACCACTACAAATCCCAGTTATGATTTGGAACGGATTCAAATTGTGTTACTTTGTCTCAAACTGTGGATCTAGATATTGCGTTTATAACAATGAAACGGATTTTTCTAATAGGTGACCAAGGATTTATTTTGAAAGATTACGTCGAATGTCATTGAAGAGCGTATCCCTGGACGGCTCGTCCGAGCGCGTGAGAACCGCCTCCGCTCGGATACCACCGTACAACTCACAAACTTCTACGGTGTTCACGATCGAAAAATATGCTTTCGATAGAAAAAAAGCTAGGCTTTCATTTAAAAATATTTTCAAGAAAATCGAAGGTGCCCGAAGAGCAAAAAAAATTGTTTGAACATTTAACTTCGTAATTTGTTCATGAAAATCTCATTTAAAAATATATATATAGTTAATAGTTCTAACCAACATAAAAATCGCTTCTCAAACCACCCCTTCAAAAGTCCATTTTGCTCTTTTATAAAGGGAGCACGCCGGAGCGTGGCAAGCACGATTTCTGCTTGGATCGAACCGTCCCCCACACTTCTACGGTCTTTACGATCAAAAAATATGTTTTCGATGCAAAAAAAGCTAAGCTTTCTTTTGAAAATATTTCAAAAAGAAAAAAGTGCCCGAAGAGCGAAAAAAATGGTTTAAACATTTCACTTTGCAATTTGTTTATGGAAATGTAAACAAAATCAAATTCAATAACCTGAAAGGACGTACAAAATACTTTCCAAAACACCCCTTGGAAGTCAATTTGAGTCTTCCGGAAAGGGAGTTACGGCCCCTCGAAGTTACGGGTGCGAGCGTCGAAAATTGACGTTTTTTCAACTTTCATTCGCTGTAACTCGAAAAGAGATGGTCGTAGAGGTCTGAAAATTGGTAGGTAACTGCTTATTGTATGGGCAAACATACCCTGCAAATTTGAAGCCAATAAAAAAATGTGACTGTTAATGTCTGGATAGATGAGGAATACCGTCTCATCATCACACACACACATACGCACTGTAGCGTAAAAACCCGACGTTTGCCGCTCTAAAACTCAAGCTCGGCGGCGCTCCCTCCCCTTATTTTCTTTTCCCCGGGCGCCAGGTGCATCTGCACCGGGGAAGGAGAATGCCCCGAGCCAAGTTATTTGCCCCGACCAGCCGCAGCCCCGTTGCCGGTAAAGTGGCGGGATCCGCACTCCACCGCGCAGGTACACAACAGGAAAAAAACCCAGGATAAAAAAACCAAATCGAACACCGCGAATAAAGAAAAATCCGTCAATTCACAATTTATTCGGACAAGTATAGAAAATTCCACGATTTCGGCACAACGACTCGCCACGTCGCGCTTGCACGCACACACACCGCTCCTCTCCCGCTTTCACACACACCCGCGCTCGCGCTCCCGCCCGCGGTGCAATCCGGACGGTTCGCGTTCGATCTTTCACGCCCACGCACACACTCACACCCGGAAAAAACAAATTATACAAAAAAAACCTCGCGCACACCCTCTCCGATCGCGGCTACTCAATTCACCGCTCCAAAGTAAAATAACAAAAAAACAATACCGAAAATAATAAGCTACCGCGAAAACACAAACTTACGCACGCGCACTCACACTCGAACCGTCCAGATCTCCCGCGCATCCCCGGAAATGACGCAGATAGGACGCGACTGCGACAGAAAAAACATAAAAAAACCCAATGCTCCCGGTACAACACCCTCCCGGAAAGATTTCAAAAAGGGGGGGGGGGGGGAACCCACCCTGGCTGCCTCCGGAGAACGGTATCTCCGGCCAGGCCCACGGAAATCCCTAACGGTCACGAGACCGCGTGCCCAACCGCCGCCGCGGTTGCACGAATTCAAAACGGGAAAAAAAACCCGAGCGTTAACACCGCAAAAGAACACAATTTTACACAAGAATCAAAATAACGATTCGTCCCGAGACGGACGCAGAGAACAGAAGTTAGGAAAAACCACCCACCGGTAAACAGCAGCCTGCAGCGTCAGCCCAGAACGCACTTCCTCTCCTCCCCGATATCTCCGAACTCTCCGGTAATACAAAATCTGGATCCACTCTCCGGTAATACAAAATCTCGATTCTCGCACCTCAACGACCTCCGCAAGACAGCCCAGACAATTAACGGCTCCCGCGGCCCGAGGCCCTCAATCCCCACTTTCCGGCACGCGCCGTCGGGGGGACAGGCGACCAACTCTGACCCCACCCGACGCCTAGCTTTAGGTAATTCGCACGGGGTCGCGGTAATGCGGAATTCGGCCCAGATAGGTGGCCCCGCGCATCAATTGCTTCGCCGTCCGGCGGGTGGCCCTCCTCTCAGGCGCTTCTCTTCTTCTTCCTCCTCGATCTTCCTCCAAACGCGCCGGCCCTCGTCTCCGGAAAAATCCCCTCAACTCGGGACAAATATCGCCCCCTCGGGACGATTACAAATATGAAAAAAAAAATTTTTAAAAAAATAATTAATAAAACGCTCTTTTCCCCCCATTCGACCGTGGGCCAGCCGGTGTCGCCGAGGTGGAAGTCTCGCCGGAGAGTTCGGAGGAGCGTCAAAATATTTCGCGCTACAGCACATACACACATACATCCGGACATTGATTCCAAATGTGTTTTCTCGACGTTTTAGCACATTCTGAACATAATGACATAAGGATCTCGAAAAAAAAATGTTCACCATAACATAGCTTCCTCTATCAGGAAACGAAAGGAAAGAAGAAAAAAAACAAATTGAGTCGGAATGACCAATATGGCTTTTAAGATCAGTATTTGTAATTTTAGGATTGATATTTCAAATGTAAAAGGTTTTCTGACAAAATTGTCGGTAAACAAGAAGAAACCGAAAAACATATTTATATATCGGCGTGGAATGACCCATAACCACCTTAAAGTCAAACCGTAAGATTTTTTTTATGCACAAAGGTGCCACGGACTCATTGAGATATTTCTTGGATTTTTGGGATGATTTTAAGAGACCGAAATAGGCATATTACTAGCCCTAGATGGGACATATTCTTTCTCAGACCTTCATCGGTACATCTGGGGTAACGAGTAACCCAATTGCGATCCGACGTGACAATCCTTCCCATTTGTCAGAAAAAGATTTAAATATACATCATTCTCTTTGTTTTTCAATAACGAAGAGAATGGTGTATCCCACGAAAAACACAACGTGTAAAAAAATTGAGACAAGTACATTTACCGAAGCGGGTACCAACGCGTGCAAAAAAGTGTGAGATCAACTGGAAACATTGAGTGCAGATATTTACAGCAAGTAGGGGAGAGTGGGGCTAATTCGGACAGTTTCAATGAATTCGCTGTATTACAAGGACTAATAGTATTATTTGAAAAATTCCATGACAGTACTCTTTCTCATTCTATTGACGAGGTTCAGTATGTTTTTAAAAATTGTTATTCAACTATTTTGGCGAAAAATTTGGAATGAATGAAAAAACTTTTTTGTCCGAACCTACCCCATCGGGTGGGTAAGTTCGGACATCAGAAGGGGTAGTTCCGGACAGAGTCGGGTTCTTTCGGCCAATGTAAAAAGAAATCAATAAACGTCGACAAAAAAACTTTAATTAAAATTACAATCACAAATTATCACAATTGATCCGCAATCACAGCTCAGGTGAATTATATTTATGTTAATATATTAAAATGAAAAATTATAATAATTAAATTGATTTCTAACCGGTCCTATGGCATAATCCTAATTGACCATTTTGTAATGTCTTACGCGACAATGTCTTGTGGAAAAAAAGACAGCAAAATTAAAACTTTGCCGCCTTGAGAACACCGTGAAACAACAAATTCCCTTCCTCCGACTCTTC
Source organism: Sussaba pulchella (assembly GCA_963971145.1). Classification (NCBI taxonomy): domain Eukaryota; kingdom Metazoa; phylum Arthropoda; class Insecta; order Hymenoptera; family Ichneumonidae; genus Sussaba; species Sussaba pulchella. Next base: position 2,482,707 of record OZ020176.1, on the reverse strand, counting down.
CCCCACCGCCGGAGTTTCAAGTCATGTATGAAATATCGTGCCTGGGACGCGTAAACTAATGAGCAGGTTCTGACAGCGTATTTGGGGGGAAAAATGGCAAATTCGGACATGTCCGAACGAACCGCACTGCATGTCCGAATCATCCCGATACTTATATTTTCGAAGAAAAAAAATGTACATTTCATACCATTCAAAACAGCGCGTTCGAACTTTGTAGGTCAGATTATGACAGTTCTAGTGAATTATTAGACGAAGAATCAAATCCCGAAACGTCCGCTTTGTGCCTCAATATCGAATCAAAAGGTGACCGAAAAAATGATCAGAGGAAGGCGAAAATAGAAATTTACTTACCTCACGCCATGTGGTGTAATCAAAACCCCGGAAGAAAGTGACGCCGTTTCCTTGATAACTTAAGAGTTGAAAAAACAAATGCGCGATATTTTTTCATCGATAGAGGGGGAGTACCGCGGCTGTATAAACCTACCCGCTGTCCGAATGAGCCTCGCTTTCCCCGACATATTGCTTTAAAAACATATTTTGAAAATGTATGAATTTAAATTTAAAAAAAAATCACAGCAGCACTTGGCGAGTTCATATGTTACTGCGCGTATTCAATGATATATCTAATTATATACGTACATTACTACTCAATAATAAAATGTCTGCTTTGACTTTGAAAATAACAGATCCAAAAAAGCCAATTTTCGAACCGGATCTAAAGGCTTAATCACCTGGTGCCCAAGTAATTAGTGAGAAGGTTTAATTGGTTGGTCGTAAAATGTCGTGCAAGTCGGGAAGCTCTTTGCACATCATCAGATACGAAACAGCAATATTGGAACGGTCCTTGTGAATGATTGAATGCTATCCCATTATTATCTGTGGAGCGTGCCAGTTACAATAACCCAGCAGTCAATAATTACCGGCAGCGGCACGTGTCTTTATAATTTGAATTAATAGTTCGATTTCGCTTCCACCACAAAGCTCTTAGAGAAAATATTTATACGAATAGCGATGATTGCAGGGTTGGGCCGGAAACCCTCCAAGCAATTATTACTCTCCAATGAAACGTGTAAGCCCCGTATTGGAATTATATAACGTACAAATTAGCTTCGGCCTCGGCTTTGACCGTTTTAGCATCGTTCAATGTCAGTATCCGTCGAACTATCGAGTACCCAGCTCTTGATCCACAGCGCAATGGGACTTCAACTCAGTTTCGAGAAGGTTCTGAGTTTAACTAAGTGGAGCGTTTATCTGGCATGCACTTGGCCACCGTCGAACTCGGCCACTAAATGGCAAATTATCAGATACAATACCAGATGGTGTATGTCATTCATCAACGTATCTTGGATCTTCTTGGGTTTAGTTTTTTCGATTTACAAGCATCGCGAAGACTTCCGTGTTGTCACTCAATCAGCTTGTTTTGCTGGATCCACGGTTTATTTGATGATTGTAATGATCGGCTACAGGATACAATTGAAACCCACCCAAGTAATATTCAATTAATTTATTTCACACGTGTGTCCCGCTCATCAATTGCTTCTTCGTTCTCTTCTTTGATACAGGCACGGATTGAGGAAATGGAGGATTTTTTAAAAACCGCAAGACCGGATGAACGATCGGTTCTTCGACGTTACGCAAAGAAATTCTCAATATTGCACATTGCCATTGGTGTTATCACCTATCTTGTCGGGTCTATGGTGACATTTGCCCCGTTATTGCTTCATCATCAACAGTTCCCGACGATGGCGGTTTATCCATTTTCGGTAGACTCCGATGTCGTCAGGAGTTTCGCTTTCATTCAGCAGGGCATCGTTGCTTATCAATGTTCATCGGGTGTTGGCGCAATTTGTCAAGCGACGGTAATGATGTGGTTCGCCGGAGCCAGACTCGAACTTCTCGCCGCAGAAACAGAAAGTCTTTTGAAAACCAGAGGATGCCCGGATTTTGTGGAAAAACATAAAAATCTACTGGCTTACGCTGTCGACGTTTCGAAGGGAATGCGCTACGTTGCACTCGGAAGTTCGGCGGCCGGCGGGCTTGAAGCTATCATGAGTTCCTTGCTGTTCCTCAGTGTGAGTATTTAACTAATGATCGGTTTGAAAGCATTTTGAAATATTTTTTTCTAATCAAAGGCTTGAAAAATAGAGCTTAGTCGACGACTCTTTCAATAAATTTGAAAAAAAAACAAACGAATTCACTGTTTCGGAAGAAAGAATAATTTACGATTTCTGGAATCACACCCACTCAAAAGATAGTTTTGTGATTAAAGATTCGTGAAAAACTATAACGTTCTAAAAACAACGAAAATTACGTAGGCCTACACTACCGGTGGAAATTATCAGGCTACTAACGAGGCGTGCTCGCACAAATCGCTTTTGTCTTTAAACCTCGACAACTTCGCGACACAGAACGGTAGAAACTTTTTCTCAGCACTACTAGAAAGCTTATGAATATATTATTCCAGTAATATTTTTTCAATAATTTTTTCTATCTCTAATTTTTATTTCTAAGCACTAAGATAAGCAATAGACAAAATCGATAAAAAAAAAATCGGATTTAACTGATGGCCCGCGCTTGATTCACACACGTCCGCACAATTTTTAACTCCCGACTGCCCGCAGGGCAAAAGACGGGTGTTATGAGTTTCGTCGAGTCAACGTAAAAAATTGCGCTGAAGTGTATGGCGAAACGGCTTTTTCACTTCTGACAGATTTTGGCACATAGATTCTGTGGATCACAGAGATTGTTATAGGATGGTCATATATATGATCGGATGCAAGCTCGTAGAGATTTTTGATGTTCAAAAATATCGAACCCATTCAAAATATGTACATAACGCGTTCGACCAATCGCCAGAGGGTCAGAGTGACCAATCGTGGGGGTTTCGTCATATAGAGACGTCTCTGACGTTTCTGTCACTTGTCGCCAGTGACAGGAACGTCAGATAATTCAGAAGATAACAAAATATATGAAATATATAAAAAAATACGTAATTCAAAAAAAAATATATATACGAGTGTATTTCGAAACAGCTTAACGGTAAGCATAACTAAAGTTTTTTTTTCAGATTAGATTTTTGTGCAGGAATGTAAATTCATCATTGAACAACTATTTTAATCTAAGAAAACGTATTGAACCTCATCGATAAGATGTCTTACAGGGTTAACTTCGAATTGATTGGACCTCAGCAGTTGTGCAAGAATGTAAATTCATTATCGAACAACTATTTTAACCATCGCCTGAAGAGGACTCGATGGACCTCATCGATAAGGATGTCTGACAGTATATACTTGGAAATTATTCGAACTCAGCGGTTATACATAAATGTAAACTCGAGATACCTGTGTTTCGCTGCGATTTTCAGGGGAAGCCACAACCGTGAAATTCCGGAAACAGCAAGTAGAAGAGAATCATGTCAACGAGCATTTTAATTATCGAACAACTGATTTGAGAAATAGTTTCATTTTTTACAACGATATTGGTTATCTGTTCTTTGAATCTAAGTAATGATAAAAATGGTGGACGCGATGAATCTCATCGATAAGATTTTTGTGTAGTGTTAATTTTGTATTGATTAAAATTCAGAGGTTGCACAAAATAAATCTTAGGTTTTTTTTCAGATTTATTCTGTACAACCTCTGAATTTCAATCAATACAATATTAAACACTGCTCAAAAATCTTATTAATGAGATTCATCGAGTTTACATTATTTATCATTACTTAGATTGAAAGAACAGATAACTTATATCGTTGTGAAAAAAAAATATTCCTCAAAATGGTTGTTCGACAATTAAAATGCGCGTTGACATGACTCTCTTCTACTTGCTGTTTCCAGAATTCAACGGTTGTAGCTTTCCCTCCAAATCGCAGCAAAACACAGGTATCTTGAGTTTACATTTAAGTATAACCGCTAAGTTAGAATAATTTCCAAGTATATACTGTCAGACATCCTTATCGATGAAGTTCATCAAGTCCTCTTCAGGGGATGGTTAAAGTAGTTGTTCGATAATGAATTTACATTTCTGTACAACCGCTGAGTTTTAATCAATTTCAAATCAACGCTGTCAGAAATCTTATCGATGAGGTTCATTGAGTTTTCCTAGATCAAAATAGTTGTTCGATAATCTTAGATCGATAGGGAAAATTTTTTAAAATAAAAAAACGTAATGAATTTTAAAAAAATGGAAAAAAAATAAAAAAAATTCAAAAACTCCCGACTGCAAAAAATCTCGGACGTGAAAAAAGAAACAAAACTCAAAAAAATATATATTATAACAAATATGTTATAAAAAAATATTTTTAATAAAATAAATTTAAAAAAGATGAAATAATTTAAGGCATCTTTTTAGTTTATTCATAGTTTAATTTATGATCGGTCATTTTGGTGATTTCGATATTTTGAATTGTAGTAATTTCTTTACTTCTCGCAATTCAGTCGGGAGACGTCATTAATTAAACATAAAGATGATATGGAATATAAATGTTTGACGATGCGAAAGGAGACGTCTCTCGACTGAATTGAGAGAAGTAAAGAAATTACTACGATTCAAAATATCGGATTCACCAAAATGACTGATCGTAAATTGAACTATGGATAAACTAAAAAGATGCCTTAAATTATTTCATCCTTTTTAAATTTATTTTATCGAAAAAAATTTTTATAACATATTTTTCATAATATATGGGGTATTTCTGGGAATTTCGGCAACTTCGGACAGTTGGGTCGAAAATTTTGCCCCCCAGTTTTTCTCATTAATATGTGTTGAAAATAAAGAGACACGTATTTCGGCGTTTTTTATTTTGAGCCCCCACTTTTGAAATACAGTCAAATGAAGTTTTTGAAGTATTGACCAACATTCGGTGATTCAAATCGATATATCTCAGCAACGGTTAGTGATAACTCGAAAAACCACAAGTCTTTTTTTTCGTTTTTAAACGTTCTATACAATGAAAACATTTACAATTATGTTACACAAATTCAACAATTATTTATAAACAATTCAAAATTAAAAATGAAATAAAACAAAAAAATACCGTTAATTTTTTTAATGTTTTTTTTTTTTAATTCCTTGAACAAAAACGAAAATTTAGCCACCTTGAACTTTTTGGGCCGACGCTTCGTTCGGGAGTTATAGCTTTTTTTGTCACAAAAAACCCGTAAATATACGTATTTTATTAGTAAAAATTTGCATGGAAAAAAAAGGTACCCTTAATTATTGAAATCTATTTTTTTTTAATTCCTTGAACGAAAACGAAAATTTTGAGACTCTGCCGGAATTGAGCCGACGCTGCGTTCGAAAGTTATAGCTTTTTTTCTTAACAACCGGGTAAACATTTACGGGTTTTTTGTGACAAAAAAATCTATAACTCCCGAACGAAGCGTCGGCCCAAAAAGTTCAAGGTGGCTCAATTTTCGTTTTTGTTCAAGGAATTAGAAAAAAAATACATTTCAAAAATTAAGGGTATTTTTTTGTTTTATTTCATTTTTAATTTTGAATTGTTTATAAATAATTTTTGAATTTGTGCAAAATAATCGTAAATATTTTCATTGTATAGAGCGTTCAAAAACGAAAAAAAAGTCCTGTGGTTTTTCGAGTTATCACTAACCGTTGCTGAGATATATCGATTTGAATGACCGAATGTGGTCAATACTTCAAAAACTTCTCATTTGACTGTATTTCAAAAGCGGGGGCTCAAAATAAAAAACGCCGAAATACGTGTCTCTTTGTTTTTAACACATATTAATGAAAAAATTGGGGGGCAACAATTTTGACCCAACTGTCCGAAGTTGCCGAAATTCCCAGGAATACCCCATATATTTTTTTGAGTTTTGTTTTTTTTTCACGTCCGAGTTTTTTTGCAGTCGGGAGTTTTAAAAAATTTGTAATTTAAAAAAAAGGATAACTCAAGAACCAGTAGAAATGTTTATAGTTTTTGGATTCAAATTGAACATAAAGTTTCAGAGAGTGGGCGCGATACTTTCCAAATGAAAGAATACTTCCTAACTCTCGCTGTAAGTTGAAGTCAAGAAAGGAAATTTCAGGGAAATCCGATTGTTTTTCAATCTATTTTATACGCGATGTCAATGCTTAGTGATGGAAATATTATTCAACAAATATTAATGGATTCGAATATTTATAAGCTTTCCATTGGGGCTTTAAAGATTATTCTAGCTTTTTTGTCGTAAAATGGCCTGATAATTTTCGTCAGTGGAGTATATTATTTTTTCAAAAGCAGAATGGTAAAAAAATGCCATCATTTCAAACTATGACAACATCCGCTCGGTTCAAGTTAATGGTTTTTTTCTTCCATATCCATTATTGACATTGCGAAGGACCAACCCCTGGTCGAGAAAATGCAATTCGCGCTGCACGCGATTGTCTCCGGCGGAAATCTATTCATGTGTGCCTGGCCAGCGGATAATTTAATGAATATGGTTAGTATTCCGTTTTATTTGAGTCCAAATTCCGTATGAATCGAATAATACTTTACGTCGGAAATTTACGAATTAGTGTAATTCACTGGGAAACGCTGTGTACAATATTGCTTGGTACGACTTGCCTGTAAGCACGAGAAAAAACTTGCTCATGATCATCCAGAGGAGCCAACGACCGATAATCGTATCAGTTGGTGGACTGCTTCCTACTGTGTCATTGCGATCCTATGCCGCAGTAAGAATTACGTAGATGCGAAAGTCACCAGTTATTTTAACCAATTTATCTGAACAATAAAACTTTTTTTCCTTTCTTATTTTCAGTTTCTGGCAGCAGTATACTCTTACATCACGGCGTTGCGTGCTATGACCTCAGATTAGGCGAAACGATCAATTTGCTATAAATGAACGAGGCATGCAATCCTTGCACAGAAAAAAATAAGTTGAATTAACAATTGACAAGATTACAAAATACGGAAATAACAAGTTTGATAAGCCATAATCAATAGAAATTATTATTATTACTATCGACATTATTATTCCCATTTAATAAAATGATAAAAATCGTAGAAAAATGCTAGCACTGATTATGTTAATTTCACGAATATCATCTAACTTCGATCGTTACTGAATATATTATTGCTTTGGAAACAATTCCTGGAATTTCTAATCAGAATATATGGACCGATTCGTGGATGACAAGATACGAATCGACGACATAATTGACGTCTTATCAAGAAAAATGTAGGCGCATCGATGTACCAAGGATTCGAATTTCACAATATCTGCACCGAAGGAACTGGCATCACTACGTTCGACCAGAGGTGCAGAGAGAGCTTGCCGTTGAGGCCTATTCTTTTGGTTTACAACACTTCCTATTCGTTGAGGCAAAACTGAGCGAGGCAATGTCCCACGCCGCAATGTCCCTCCTCAAGAGACGCTATCTCCGGTATATCGGGTAGCACTCTCAACGAACGGGACAGTTCGAGCGCATTACTAACAACCGAAGCTGCTCTATCAAATTTCACGCGCGGTTCAGCGTTCGTACAGCAAGCTTTGATCCATAATAATCAACTCCTGCTGCAAATTTTTGAAAGTCGTCAAATGGCTCAAGCAATCCCTGAAACAGTTTTTTCCCCGACGGTATAGTACTGTAGATTTCTCTGGTACGGTAGATTTGAAATGATAGAACGCACTATTTAGGTTGTTCCGAGAGAAAAAAGTTGCCGTCGTTTTTTCTCTTATCGAAATGTTAATAACACAATTCGCATACAGCTAAATTCAATAAAATTATTTCAACTCCATTATATTTCCGATTTTTTTTCAATTGGAAAATTTTTGTTTGACCATTTCTCTGTCTCGTACATTATCATACTAATGGTAGAAAGTTGTAATCGTACTTGATTCGTTCAAGCTTCGTAGCAAGTGTTTATATTGTTAAAGCAAAGTATGACCCTGTGTTTTTAATAAAAATTATACGCTGAATACCAAAGAACACTAATTCTCGAGAAATTACAGAAAAATACAAAACGGGAATAATTGTAGTTTCTATCTAATATAAACGTAATAATTAACCATAACATACAAGATGATAACCCTGGTGGAGATCGAAATCTTATAGTTCAACGGAAATCGTTAAATAATTACAGGAAATTACAAAAAATGACGGAATCCGCGAATTTTGTCAGAATATCGCATAATTTTTTGAAATACGAGAACTTATTTCAGAATCATGTCGACATATTATAACAAAATGCGCCATGTAAGGTCAGGTCAGTAAAACATCATACGTGGCGAAAATTGGATATTTTTTGTCAGAAAAATGTCAAAAGTTATAATTTTTCATTAAAAAGTAATAAAGTTCCAATTGACGATAAAAAGACGACAAATTGTGATAAAAAAAAGTCAATTTTTAATATTATATGATACATTTTGAGGGGATTCGACGAATTTCCGTAAAAATGTAATATTTTATAACAAAATTGATCCAAATTTGAAATGCATATTTCCATCCGGGAACCAAAAAAAAAACTTTTCACGAACCTTTTAATTTTCAAGCGCGTCTAATGATCAGTTTTCAAATTTTATCTTGTACGATATGTTGTGCCGGTCCACCCTGTGATTGAATATTGATGGGACAGGATATTTTACACAGGGGAATAAATATTGCAGTACGCTCCTTTGCGTGGTTCAACGAGAAGTAAGTATCTTTTATGTATTCGCTCGACGCTCGCAGGCATCCGGTGAGTATATCGATATGTTATGTCGATAGCAAGATGGCGGACAGCGCCGCCCGTGGTAATGTAGCGCGGGAGTTTGAAATTCCGAGTTTACACTTATAACATATGGACTATTCCTGGGAATTTCGGCAACTTCGGACACTTGGGTCAACATTTTTGGCCCCTAATTTTTTTCATTAATATGTGTTGAAAATAAAGAGACACGCATTTCGTCGTTTTTTATTTTGAGCCCCCACTTTTGAAATACAGTCAAATGCAGTTTTTGAAGTATTGACCACATTCGGTCATTCAAATCGATAAATCTCAGCAACGGTTAGTGATAACTCGAAAAACCACCGGTCTTTTTTTCGTTTTTGAACGCTCTATACAATGAAAACATTCACGATTATGTTGCACAAATTCAACAATTAGTTATGAACAGTTCAAAATTAAAAATGGAATAACACAAAAAAAGTACCCTTAATTTTTGAAATGTATTTTTTTTTAATTCCTTGAACAAAAACAAAAATTCAGCCACCTTGAACTTTTTGGGCCGAGGCTTCGTTCGGGAGTTATACATTTTTTTGTCACAAAAAACCCGTAAATGTTTACCCGGTTGTTAAGAAAAACTGCTATAACTTTCGAACGAGGTGTCGACCCAAGTCCGGCCGAGTCTTAAAATTTTCGTTTTCGTTCAAGGAATTAAAAAAAATATATATTTCAATAATTAAGGGTACTTTTTCTTCATGCAATTTTTTACTAACAAAATACGTATATTTACCGGTTTTTTATGACAAAAATCGCTATAACTTTCGAACGAAACGTCGGCCCAAGTCCGGCCGGGTCTCAAAATTTTTCTTTTCGTCCAAGGAATTTGAAAAAAAATCAATTTCAATAATTAAGGGTACTTTTTTTTTCATGCAAATTTTTACTAATAAAATACGTAAATTTACGGGTTTTTTATGACAAAAAAATCTATAACTCCCGAACAAAGCATCGGCCCAAAAAGTTCAAGGTGGCTCAATTTTCGTTTTTGTTCGAGGAATTAGAAAAAAAATACATTTCAAAAATAAAGGGTATGTTTTTTGTTTTATTTCATTTTTAATTTTGAATTGTTTATAAATAATTGTTGAATTTGTGCAACATAATCGTAAGTGTTTTCATTGTATAGAGCGTTCAAAAACAAAAAAAAAAAGACCCTTGGTTTTTCGAGTTATCACTAACCGTTGCTGAGATATATCGATTTGAATGACCGAATGTAGTCAATACTTCAAAAACTTCATTTGACTGTATTTTCAAAACGGGGGCTCAAAATTAAAATCGCCGAAATACGCGTCTCTTTATTTTTGACACATATTAATGAAAAAAAATTGGGGGCCAAAAATTTGACCCAACTGTCCGAAGTTGCCGAAATTCCCAGGAATACCCCATATATAAAACTGTTGCGTGACTGACTGACAGACAACGCACAGCTTAAACCGCTGAAGATAAAAACATGAAATTTGGATCATATGGTCCTTAGAGGATGTAGAGGTCCACTAAGGGAGGATTTTTCAAAAATCAACCCCTAAGGAGGTGAAATGGGGTGTGGGCGTTTGTAACCATTGTGACTGTATCTCCGGAACGGCAATAGATAGAGAGGTGAAATTTTTGCAAGATGGTTCGGCTCATACAGTAGGTGCTTACTGAAAAAGGACTTTTTAAAAATCAACCCCTACGGGGGTGGAATGGGATGTGGGCGTTAGAGACCATTGTTACTGGATCTCTGGAACGGCAATAGATAGAGAGTTGAAATTTCGCATGGAGGTTCGGGTAACACAGTGGGTGCTCTACGAAAAAGGATTTTTCAAAAATCAACCCCTAAAGGGGTGAAACCGGGTTGTGGGTGTTCGTTATCAGTGTTACTGTATCTCTGGAATGGCGATAGATAGAGAGTTGACATTTTGCATGGTGGTTCGGGTCACGAAGCAGGTGCTCACTTAGGAACGATTTTCGAAACTCAACCCCTAAGGGGGTGGAAAAGGGTGTGGGCGTTCGTAACCGTTGTTACTGTATCTCTGCAACGGCAATAAATAAATAGTTTAAATCTTGCATGGAGGTTCGGGTTACACAGTGGGTGTTCTGTAAGAAAGGATTTTCAGAAAATAAAATCCTGAGGGAGTAAAATAGGGTGTAAACGTTTGTATGGAAAATCGTATTCTCAGCGTCTCGTCTCTGTGCAGATGTTCGTATACTGTCTCTTTTTTATTGTTTTCGCATTGTAGTTCGACGGGAGTTGACGGGGGGTGGGGGCGAAGGGAGGGTCGGAGGGGTGACGGGAAAAGGGGGGTAGAAGTATCGGTCGTCGGTTTAAAACTGAAATCTACGCGGACGAAGCCGCGGGTAAAAACTAGTTATTTATATTATATTTATATTATATTATATTGATTATCTCATTCGCAGAATAGAATTCAAGTTATAAGGATGAAAGTCCTCCAATCAATGATTTGTGTAGCTTGCGTATCATTCGATGAATGAAATCCCATTTTGATACCTGGGTAAGACTTTATTTTCCATGCATGATTTTTTTTCTTCATGAGTAATGGAATGAGTAGGACGTTCAGCGGTTTGGGAGTTTTTTTTTGGCTACGTCATTGGTGAATAGAAATTCAGTCGCTTCCCTGTGCCGAAGACCTTTTATGAGATATTATGTTGTACCTTACGTCACATTCGATGAAAGGAATTTCAATTGTGCCCATATGTTACACTATCTACAATATATGATTTTGTATCTTGTGTCCTATTCAATTTTCTGTCATTTTCAGAATAGAATTCAAGTTATAAAGATGAAAGACCTTCAATCAATGATTTGTGTCGCTTGCGTATAATTGGATGAATGGAATTCCAATTTGATACCTGCGTAAAACTTGATTTTCTATGAATGATTTTTTGCTTCGTACACCATTTGATGAATGGAGTTTCGATTTGTTACCTGCGTTGAATCCATTTCCGATCAATAATTTTGTTGCATCACGTACTTTCCAATGACTGAAATAACTTCATATTACAACTTTAGTTATAATATGATTCGTGATCCGCAGTGCTATCAGATGAATACAGTTTAATGTTTATACAAATTCTATAGTTGATTTGACATATAATTTCCTTTTCGGTTACATACTTTAACGATTGGAAATTATTCCAGGTTCCTTGAGAATACACTGATCATAGATTCATTCAATTTCATTCTGCTTTTTATTAATTTTACTAGACATAAATAGTCATCCACCTCGAGCTACATTATCGAAAAACTTCTTACTTATAGACATCGAAAAAAAAATTATATTATCATTTGTATTTTTTTTTTTTTTATACTTATATTGTCAGTTATAATATGTGTATCATTTGTAATAGCCATTTCTTTTTGGTTATTAACTGGTTAACGACAACGAACTGTTAGATTCACTTGACGTTATTTCGGTACGTATTCACTATCTCTATCTTCATGTCACAGCTGGTTTCGTATTGAAGGTTGACTGATCATCACTGACCGTCATCACTAGCAGTGCTGAATACGGTAGAAAATTCGCATCTGATCTGACAAGCTGACTGACGCTCCGACTACTGAAAAGTGTGCGACAGCTCTGAAATCGATTTTGGTAAAAAACGTCGAAAACACGATTTTAATCATGAACATAATTAGATATCTCCCGCATAACAGCACCTACAGCATTGGTGTTGGTCTCAATCGGAATATAATTTTTTTTGCCTCTAACTGCAATTAAACATTTAGGAATAGGGCTCTGAATTTTCAAAAATAGTACAAAGTTAGGTTAATGTTCGAGAAGTTTGGAGAATAAGATACTGCAGTCGCGTCTCCATAGGCGGTCGGTATGGTAGAAACCAGTATGGTGGTAAATGTACTTGTCTCGAGACGCTACCGCGTCTCTTGATATAACATTTTGTTTTATTCAAGTAAAAATACTGAAAATATTGTTTAAACCTGAAAAAGGGAACAAGAACTGGAAAAGTCGATTTTTTCACAAAAAGTTGCGCCATTTTTTTGTAATCGAGCAATTCGAAATTTCAAACTGCATTACGAAACAGATGAATAGCACTCCAAGCTGATATGGGTCATGATTGAGTTCTTTCCAAAAGGTATATTTATTTGAACGTATGAAGTTGGCAGAAAAGTGAAAAGTGAGAAAGTACGAAAGTGAAGGCAGAATCCTTATTATTCACAATAAATTGACTTTTATATAGGTCAATCTCTTCGTTTTTCGATCAACAATAAAATGGAATAAGCCAAATTTTCATAAAAAAATATTCAAGCGTTATTGTTATGAAAAACTGTTGTAAAAAGTTGAAAGATGAGGATGGGAATGTGAATTTAATATACAATTTGTCCGGAAATTATTTTATATTGTAGGAAAACATGAGAATTTGTTACAAAGCGTTTAAATTACAAAACTAATCCGTTTTGTCGCAAATTGTACAAATCGTATCTTCTTGACATTTTCTATCCGGGAAGGAAATTTTTGTTACTCTTTACTTTATTATACACGAATATTCTTATTTACTATTATTCATTCATTATTTTTATAATTTATATGATTATATAATTTACAGATTTATTATTTATATCCATTAGGGTTGTCGTTATTTGGGGTCAAAATTAATTTTACCCTTTCCGCCCCTTAAATTGGTTCGAAATACGTAAAAAGTAATGCTGTAATTTTTTCAGATTGAAAAAAATGCTTAACCCTTGCCCACGGGGGTTAAAGTTTTCCATTTGAAATACATGAAGTTTTCTTGCGTTTGCAGTCACTATTTACTGTGCGCCTAAATATGTTTGTAAAATCTCGAAATTTGCAGAAATGAGATTACAAACATGTTGCTACATAGACAAAATTTCCCAAACCCCTACCCTTAAAATCTTGTATCACATTATCAATATCATTATTAGGTCAAAATTGATTTTGACCCCAAATAACGACCACCCTAATGTTCATATTTTCATTCAAGAGACAAAATCATTCATTTCTGTATTATTTATCGTTATTATCAGCCTGCATCATTCAGCATTCATTAATTTACATTATCTTTTGGAATTCATGAATTTTATAAAAAAAATGGAAAAAAATACAAAACAACACGTGGATATAACATTTTTGGAAATTTTGGCATGAAACATAACCTAAAATTACCTAAAACAATTTAAAAAATTGAGAAGTCATCATATTCTGTGAAAATACTCTAAAAAGAACGATATTCATCAAAAATATAAAATAGACTTACCAGTGCAAAACTCGAACGTAACGGGACATGTGGGGTAACCGTGCACCCCAGACGCGCTATGGATCCTTCTCGTTCGGCAGATACAGAGCAACTGGCACTACCAACCACGTCACCCCACTCTAGGATAGTCAAAGTGAATTATGGTTAGGGTCCGGACCCAAAATCTAGGAATATTTGTTCAGGAGAGGGAAATGAATTTTGCGTGGGGTAACTGGTTACCCCGTATGTCTCGTCTAGGGCTAGGGAGTCGAAAAATCCTGTGAACTTCAGAGCGGAAAAATGACCCCTGCTCCTAATAGCCGGTTCCGAAGATGGCGGGCTGCCAGTTTAGGGAACTTTTTTTCAAATTATTCGGAGCCAATCTGGCGGGGGAGGGCGTGTTAAAATTCATCTGAGCCTTATATAAGGACCACCCTAGTACGCATTTATCTCGGATCACAATGAAAAGAAAAAAATCGCAACCGTTCGCACTCTTGAGGGCTTCTTTAGAATATTATCACTTCATTCATTATATTTAAAGTAATCCAAGTGGTACAAACAAACAGTCCTGAGAACGCAATTCTTTACCGTTTTTTGAATCAAGCTTCTCGCCTCGAAATTTTTATTTTTGTCGATCAATAAAGAAACTATGTTTGTTTTTTCTCATAGAAAAAACAAACTCAACGAATTCTTTGAAGCTTTCAAAACGCTACTTTGGTTTTTTATACGATCCCTAGTACCCGAGTTGGGAGTAATTAAATTAGAAACGTCTTTTTTTCTTTTGACAGCTGATAAATCGACGACGAAAAATCTGAACCACTAAAATCTAGCCACTTGAATTCACATTGATTCACATCCGAAGAACATAAAGTTTCCAATCGAACAATCGTAGCTCCGGGTATTTTACAGCTACGTCGATCCCGTCAGTTCCATTTGAAAGCTCTTCAAGAACCGCTTAAAATAGCATGCGCATCTTCGGAATCCGATTGCAATCTCCGTCGAAAATTTCTTACGGAAAAACAAAATTCAAGCTTTAAAATGTTTTTTTATTCATTTCAATACGACAATTTTCGCAAAGTTACAGCCACGCGAAAAATCACGTAAAAATGGAAAAATGTCCATTCCCTTAATTTTCTTGATGCCTGTATTTCATTGAACGTATGCTTGTTCTTTTCTCGAGACATGTCTGCGTACTTCAAGGGAAACGGAACAATTATTTCATTGTACAAATCGATCCGAAATTGTGGCGGCTGCGACGCTAACGAAGACCAGATCCAAAAATGGTCACTTTCCGTACCGGCGGTTACAATTCGATTAACTGGTCGTAGAAGGTCGTATAAGTCGTTAAGCTCTTCGACCATAATAAAACGATTTTCCATTATTTATCGTAGAGGATAACGATGACAAGAGCCCAGCCGTCAATAGTCACCGTCGTCGCAACGGGACCTTCTTCGACAAACTTGTTGTTCTATCTTGCTTCCACTACAGAGCTCTGGCAGAAAGTATTTTAATTGATACCGATGATTAGAGGGTTGGAACGGAAGAGACCTGGCAATCATTAATATCGGAATTCTATGATATGCGAATGAGCTTCTCGTTATTCGTCGACTTGTTATCACTCGTGGCTTTGAAAGTTTTCGGTTGGTACAACGTCAGTGTACGTCGAGCCATTGAGTTAACAACTTTGGATTCGAAGCTCAATGGGATTTCAAATTGGTTTCGATAAAACTCTGCGGTTTACAAAGTTGACCGTTTATCTTTCATGCACTTGGCCCCCACCGAGCTCAGCGACTAAATGGCAAATTATTAAATACAACATCAGATGGGGTATTCTTTTTATCAACGCAGCGTGTATTTTTTTTGGAATGGTTTATTCCATTTACGAGTATCGCGAAAATCCTCTTATCCTCACGCAATCGGCGTGCTTAGCGGGTGCTTTGACTAGTTTAATGATCAAAATGATCACTTACAGAACGCAATTGAAATCCACCCAGGTAATATTCAAATAGATCAATATGCAACTCAAGTAATATATTCAATTCACTGATTCCACATGTGTGTCGCGGTTATCAATGGCTTATTTTTTGTTTGTTTTTGATACAGACTCAAATTGAAGAGATGGAACATTTTTCAAAAATCGCAAGACCCCATGAGAAACAAGTTTTTCGAAGTTACTTAGCGAGGTTCCAAATGTTTCACATTTCAATCGCTATCCTGGCTTATCTTACGGCGACTTTGGGGTTGATTGCGCCGTTATTGCTTCGCCATCAACTGTTGCCAACGATGATGGTTTATCCATTTTCAGTGGATTCCGGTATCGCCAAAAGTCTTGCTTTCATTCAACAGGCCGTCGGTGCTTATCAATGTGCAGCAGGTGTTGCGACCATTTCTCAAGCGGCTGTAATGATGTGGTTTGCCGGGGCCAGACTCGAAATCCTTGCCGAAGAAACGAAAAGTATTCCGGACGTCAAAGGGATCCCAAATTTTGTGGAACGACATGAAAATCGACTGGCATGCGCTGTCGAGGTTTCCAAATCCATGCGCTACGTTGCACTTGCAAGTTCCATGGCCAGTGGTGTTGCAGCTATCATGGGCTCCTTAGTGTTGTTGTCTGTAAGTATCTAACAAATTTACCAGTGCTTTAACTATCGGTAAACTGTTCTTTTTTTCTCAATTATTTTCATTGAGCCCAAAAATCGAAAATTAGGTAACGACTATTTTCATATTAAAAAAGAAAATAAACTAGGGCGTTAAATGTTCTAAAAAAATTGTTTACAAACTCGTGAATTTGGCACACTCGGAAGATACGTGCAGTTTTCCTATTATGTCGTAATTATATTGGCAGAATCATTAATTTTACCTAAAAAATCCAATATCGTATGAGATTAACGGCCATAATTCCTATTTTCATGAAAAATAGATTTATGTGGGTCATCTTACCACAGTTCAACACCGTTCTTCAGAAGAGTCTCATGCAATTCATGAACAGTTTGAGCATGATGGATATATATGATATAACCGATATATGTTAATTTTTTTGTAAAAGGATTAAACCCAGGGATGGGCTCAAGCGATTTTGCGTCGCCGAGAAACCACGATATTTTTTGATTCGCCATCTTACTCGAGCCAAAATATAAACGTGCCGTGATTTTGTATTTCGTCCGGCTTAAGATCCACGGCATGTTTACACTTGTATTTGACACCGGTCGAAATTCCAAAGCCTTCGTGATTTTGTATTTTCGCTAGCATGAAGTCTCAAATACATTCCCATGCGTGCTTTGACGCGGGACAAAATGCCAAATACATCGTCAGTTTCTATTTTGTCCGACCCAAAATACAAAATACATGTGCACTTTTCCGAATTTTGAGTACTTTCTGGTTTATAATACCGAAAATCACATGAATAGTTGAAATTTCATTCGTTTTAACATTCGGTAAATACTATTAGGCATTGAAAATTGTCATGACTGAATTAATAAATAGATAAATAGAAATTTTTTTTTCGTCTCTTTTTACAAAGGTGCACGGGTACGTATGGATAAATAAATTGATTATAAAAGGAATTAATGAAAAAACATTTTTTTTTCTTTTTGGAGTGTGCGAGTCTGTGCGATTGTATGCGGGTGCGTGCTACTGTGTGCAAGTGCGTACGGATGCGTGTCAGTGCGAGTCTGTGCAAGTGTGTGCGAGTGTGTGCAAGTGTGTGCGAGTCTGTGCAAGTGTATGCGAGTGTGTGCGAGTTTGTGCGGATGTATGTCAGTGCGAGTGTTTGCAAGTGCTTGCGACTATGTGCGTGGGCGTGCGGATGTGTGTCAGTGCGAGTGTGTGCGTGGGGGTGCGGATGTATGTCAATGCGAGTAAGTGCAGAGTGAAAAACGTCTTTACTTATTCCTTCAATTTTTCATTCATATGTACTGTAAAATTTCCACCCATCCACTACAAAGCTAAAGTCCCGTGTACTTTCCCCTTTTTGTTTTACCCTGAGCGCCAGGTGCAACTGCACCGGGGACAGCTGGGAATCCGGGACTAAGCTGGTTGCCCGGCCAGCCGCAGCCTCGTCTTCTCGTAGAGTGGCGGGATATCAACCCGAACAACACAATCCCTCTCTCACTCTTTCACACTCGCGCTCGCTTACTCCCCCGCGGTGCAAGCCGGACGACCGTCACCCGTCACTTTTTTAGCACACTCTCACGCACACACGGGTAAAAAAAAATATACAATACAAAATCGCGACACATTCACCCCGGGTGCGGCTATTCGGTTCACCGCTAAAGAGAACAAATTAAAACAAGAATACAAAAATAATAATCTACCCGCGGTTCATTCGTTACCCTACTCCAGCACGCGCACACGCACACACGGTCGTCCATCTTACCCGCGCAATCCCACGGAAGACTCGATATTTTCGGGAATGGGAACATTTTTTACACTGGGACGCGACGCACGTGATTTTAGCTGAAATTCCCGGAAAATACAATTTATTACAAAACAATGACTGTTCTGGGAATGAGGTTCCCGGCAAGACCCACGGGAACGGAAAAGACTTGATCGTGAGACCGCGAGGACCAACCACCGTAGCGGTAAGACTCATTCTAATTTTCTCGGTAGAATTATTTCATGTAAAAGAAAACGGATAAAGAAACAAATAAGACAAAATTCGTCCCGAGATGGTGGAGAAATGAAAAGACGAACTCACCGGAACGCTGGGGCTATTTTCCTCGACAAAATCTCGGACTCCTGGTCCCGATCTGGAACTTCTCGTCTCGCTAATACTTTTCCGTGACCCCATATTCCTCTCAAAAACAACGCTCTGACCTCGGCGACTTCCTCGGAACAGTCCCGATTCCTACCGCGTTACGCGGCAACTCTGACCCCCGCGACACCTACTGTCGGGGATTTCGCGCGCGGTCGACGCAACGCCGTTTTAGCGATCGGTTTTGTCAACCATCGCACGCCGATTCCTCGCCTCTTTCTGTGACGAATGGCCCTTACTTCGGGCGCTTTTTCTCCTCATCCGGACCGTCCAGAATGTCCGGGCCCATCTCCTCGTTCCGGAAAAATCTCGTCCTCCCGGGACGATTACAATCATGAAAATAAAAACAAATGAAACAAACAAAATTTATTAGAACAACGCTATCTTTCCGTCTATCGACCATGGGCCTGGCGGTGTCGTCGTCACGAGAGCACTGCCAAGGAAGCTTCGAGGCATACCGAGTTTTTCACGCTACCCATGCACCCTCATAAGAAGAGACAAAAGAAAAAAAAATTATTTATTTGCTTATTCTAACTATTCATATGTACCTGACGCGTTCATGTGAATTAATATATACATTTTTTACTCTGCATACACTCGCACACACTCGTACACATTGAGCTCGTAATATTTATTCCTTTTAGAATCGGTTGAATCTGGCACACCTAAAACGTGACGACGGCTTAGACCGCGTATCTCCGGAAATCTCTCAAAAAACGTGGGATGTTGTCCTTGATAACATAAATATGATTGATTTTTGGGATAAATTCCCCCATTACTTCGGCTGTAACTGTATCGAGCATTCCGTGATGTGTTTGTTTTTTTTAAATCCAATTTTCCAGTATCTTATCGAAAAATAGAATTTACAATAAAGAAGCATATTTGAGAATATTTCTTCGAAATTTCCGATGAAAATATTGATTTTTATTTTGGATCAACAGAAAGCTCAAAAAATCGAGTTTAAACAACAAAAAGAAATTCCGAAGGCGTAAAAAAATATATCTATTCCTCTTAAGTGGAAAGTTACACTTATGTATATTAGGGCGGCTTGAAAAAAAAACTTTTTTTTTTCTTTAAATCAAAATACATTCACGCCAAAGTATCTTCCATCAAGAGAATCGTGTCCAAAAATGAGCCCGATTGAACCATTTTTAGGGGTCGCGCAAGATTTTTCGAGTTTTCCCATTTGATTAACATGGGAAGGGCGTAAAGTTTCCATTCAAAAAATCGTAGCTCCGCCAATTTTATAGGTACATTGATCCCGTTAGTCCTATTTGAAAGCTCTTGAAAAACCGCTTAAAATGGCGTGCGGACCTTTACGATCCCATTTCAACTTTCATCAATATTTTTGTGGTTTCGTAAGAAATTATCGACGGAAGTTGCAATCTGATTTCAAAGGTCCGCACGCCATTTTAAGCGGTTTTTCAAGAGCTTTCAAACGGGACAAACGGGATCAATGTACCTATAAAATTGGCGGAGCTACGATTTTTTTAATGGACACTTTTCGTTCTTCCCATGTTAATCAAATGGGAAAACTAGAAAAATCTTGCGCGACCCCTAAAAATGGTCCGATCGGGCTCATTTTTGGACACGATTCTCTTGATGGAAGATACTTTGGCGTGAATGTATTTTGATTGAAAGAAAAAAAAAGTTTTTTTTTCAAGCCGCCCTAATGTATATATTATGTGTATATTATTATATGTGTGTATTATGTGTATCATGTGTTATTATGTGTATATTTATAAGTGTAACTTTTTTTCTACAAGATATTCAAAGTGTGTTGAAACATTGCATTCCTGTGTAAAATACATGGGAAACTTAATTTGCAAGTTGAAACTTGCAAATTGCTTCCTCAGAATTCAAGAACGCTAGATGTTTAAATTTGCAAGCGCTCCCCCAGAACTAAAGATCTTGGGGGAATCTTCCTCTATGAGGAATTTATCTATATCAACTTTGGCTTCCTCATAGAGGAAGATTCTCACTAGATCTTCAATTCTGGGGGAGCAGCTTGCAAATTCAAACATCTAGCTTTCTTGAATTCTGAGGATGCAATTTGCAAGTTTCAACTTCCAGCTAGTTTCCTATGTAACGTTTTCGTGTTAATTTATAGTCTATACATGTAGCGAGTTCGGGTTCGATTGGTGTATGCTGTTGTGAGTTCGAGCGAAGCGTCACTTGTTCAAAAAATTCAAAGTCCTATAAAGTTCGATCCTCTTTACCTATCATGACAAAATTTTATGCAAAGTACAGTCAAATAATGTTTCATACATGTAGTGAATCCGAGTTTAATCTGTTGAAGCTGTCGTAAGTTAGCACAAAACGTAAATTTTTCGAAAAATTCGAAATCCCGTAAAATCTGAACTTCTCGATAGATTTGGCCCAAATGCAATACCAACCAACCTTGGGTACAAAACTATTTGTAAATAACTATTTAAACGGATATCTCGAAAATTGCGATCGCTATCGTGTAAACGTCCTTTTTTTGGTAATTCGAAAACGACATAAAATCTGAACCGCAGCTTTTATCATGACTACAATTATAGCCAAGATACATATTATAGAGCTGCACGTGCCTGCAAAATTTGAAAGCTGTAGGTGGAACGGTTCCCGAGTTATACACGTTTGAATTTTAGAAGTCCGTTACGCACAAACACACACACCACACACACCCACACACACACACACACACACATACATCCGGATATTTCCACCAAATGTGTTTTCTCGACGCACATTCTGAACATAACGACATGAAGATCTCGAAAAAAAATGTTTTCACCATAACATAGCTTCCTCCATGAGGAAATGTTTTCACCATAACATAGCTTCCTCTATGAGGAAGCAAAAGAAAAAAAAATTGAAACAGTTGATAGCGCATGATCATTGAACATAAATTGAAAGAAGTTTAACTTTTCAATACACAAAAAAAATTTAGTTTATTCCATTTCAATTTATTTTCGCCATTTTCGCAGAGATCCCAAAATGGATCTGGCATATTTCACGTGAAATTTGTTCAGCTTTGCAAAAAAACTGTTAAAAAAATCGTACGACTTGGTTAACGTTTTGAAAATTGCTTGCTGTATTTGGTGTATTGTTACGTCCTAACTACGGATATAATAAAATATCCGCTCGGACACAACCCAGCTTTTGATCTCGTTTTTGAGTCAGGGTTTTACCCCTTTACTCGGGGACCGCGATCTGGCCTAATCGTGATTGAAATTTATAGCACTTGGTTTTATCTGCCGTCCCTTGTTGGTGGTTCGGTCTGGATGGCTGCGGATGGTTGGCGTTGCAGGTGGTCGTCTTCCGTCCTCTGGTTATGCTGGCTTACTGACCCACTGCAAAGGGTCAGGTAGGTAGGAAGAAAGTTCAACACCAGAGATTTGCCACGCACGCACAATCTTATGTATTTTCAGATGTAAAGTGTTTCGGAATACAGTTCAACTTAGTTCACATCAATTGTTACACAATTTACAGTTTCACACTGTTTGTAGGCGCTCGAAATGTAAGGTCGAAAGGTTTGTTATAATTATTGTCTGAAGCTGTCGATTGACGCGCGGGTGGCCACCACCGCAATGGTAAATTCACGGGTTAACGCTTATTAAAGATTGCGGGCGTATTATCTTGTTTTCGTTTACTTCAATTGCCCTTCTTCGGGCTTTCAATCATTTAGATTTCACGCTGGACTCTACGGTCTCTTAGGCGTGTGTATTTATTTATTTCTTAATTTTTCAAGGCTAGACTTCGTGGTCTACAGCTTATTCAAGAACTCGCGGACTTTTAGTTATTTATCTATCTTTTCATCACTCGCGGACTTTTGGTCGCGGACGTATTTATTCATTGCTTCTCAGTTTATCTAATTCGTAGATATTTTTTGGTCACGCGGTTAACTTTGGATATTAATATTATTTACGCGGTAAAAAAGGGCATAGTCAGTTGGGTATCCGTACCTCCGCAGACTTTAGTATTTAACGGTCGAGGGTTAACCTCGCCGACCGCGAAACTCTACCTAGCTGAACTGAGAGTCAGGTGGTTTTAAAAGATTTTAAGAACGATCGCGTAAACGATTCTAAGTTCAAACCGTAAATGAAACGCCGGACGCAAAGAGTCGAAGTCCGGTCGCGAAAACGATTTTAAGTCCAAACCGAAATAATGATCGGTGGACACAAAGTTTCTAAGTCCCGTTTGGGCAGAGTAACGGTACTCATTCACGTCGCGAAGACGACTGTCGTGGGCGATTTACATTGTGAACTGAGACTCCTTTAGGGTGAAAACCATGCGCTTATATACTATTTTCCAGGGGTGTGATGTCGTAAAACCCAAAAAAAGATCGGAGACAGAGAGAGATTTAGAAAAAGAAGAGAAATAATTTCCAGGAAGAACCGGGGGAAAAAGGATGAACATTAGAGAGAGAAAACATTTCAGACAGAGAAAGCAGATAAGCTCGGGAGGGAGGAGGGAGAATATTAGAGAGAGAAAACATTGCAGACAGAGAACACAGATAAACTCAGAGCGAGAGAGTCAGAATATTAGAGTAAGAGAACATTTTAGACAGAGAACGCAGATAAGCTCAGAGCGAGAGACGGAGAATATTAGAGAGGAAACCATTTCAACAAGCAGGTGGGGAATTCCGGGAAGAAAACCTTATAAAAGGGAACGAGATAGGGCGCGGCTCTCGTAGCCGGTGAAAGCGAGTGAGATAGAGCGCGGCACGAGTAGCCAGTGGAAGAGAGAAAGGGAGAACGCGTCTTGAGAGGATTTCCTCGGCATCGGGACGCGTTGCCGTCCATCGGGCCTTTCCTTATTTTATTTAAGAAGAATGCAGGGACGTAACAGTATAACTTTGGTTCTGCCGTTTTATTTATAGATGGCTTCAGCGGGAAGTAGCGGACAAAATGAGCGGATCGTAGCGGTCATGCAATAACCTTGGTTGACCGTGGTAATACTTCAAGCTCAATTTTAAGAACTTTTTGTTGGTCCAAATTAAAGTTAATATTTTTTTTCGAAAATTGCAGATAATTGTACATGACTTTGCACTTTGAATGGTGATTTTATTTTTTGATAAGATACTGTTACGTCCAGACCCGGATACTATAAGTATCCGGGAAACAAAATACACGAAGGGGTGGTTTTCTTTTTAAGTCAATGCGTTAGCTCTTTACTACAGAGACGGAGACTTCGCCTTGTCATGAACGAATTGATGACTTTTACCTGGTGCTGGTGGAGGAGCGGTATTCAATTACAACCGATCTCCACTTGTAGACTACAATTTTCTGGATCTTGTTGAGACTTGATCGAACGACTAGACGTTGAGGGTCAGATTCGAGAGGTTTTATGACAGACAACAATTTTCAATGTTCGACTTTAGAGTCGAAATACCGTTTCAATTGTCGGTCGCTTACACAGTTGGTTGAACAATTTCAATCATCAAATTGAATGTAGTATTTATCACCTTATTCGAAAGGGGCCATTGCCACGCTTGTAGTATCAATGTTTGAATCACGCCGCTTGTCACCTACGTGAAAAAACACACTCGGGTCTTATTGTACCGAAAATCACAATGTTCTTTTTAGTATTTTCACAAGATAGACTCATTGCTCTTTTAAAGTTATTAACCGACACCGTAGACGCTGAAGTCTTTTTAGTGCAGCTTTCAAGAGACTCTTGGTCCTTTATATATCAATTTTATTCAATTACTTGGACTTTTTATTCCCTTTGTAATTGTTTCATCCGTTGAATATTCATTTAATTCAATTATCTGGACTTTTTGGACCCTTTGTAAATGTTTAACTTTGATGTGGTTTCCGATACTTTGGTGTTAGTCATTTACCCGATTTGGTTTTTATTTAATTTAAGTTAGTTTGGGTTATACAATATTTATTTTATCGTCTGTAATGAGTACGAGGGTCACATCCACTTCCCAAAGTACTTATGTGGACTGCGTCAACCGTGCTGAGTCCAATACTACAAAAAAGATTCTCAGTCCGGTAATCAAAACGGAGTCCAAACCGCAAATGAAACGGTGGACGCAAAGACGGGATCCCGTTCCTGCAGAGTAACGGTACTCTTGATAATCGACAATACATGCGAACCGATCATATTCTAAGAATTAAAACAAATCTCAAACACGCGACGACTACATTAGCCTTCGTGTATCTGGGAGTGAGAGGTTGATGGACGCGTGGCAACTACACGCGATCCCCTGCGTATAGAGAAAATACAGTCTGCCTTTGTTCGTCCAGCCCGAGAGCGATTCCCCCCCTTTTCGGTCGCTAACAAGCGTTAGATAGGAGCAAGGACGTGACAATACTAAAAAGTTTAATTTTAACAAAATTGAAATGTAACGGAATGCCCTATACAATTACAGCCGACACAATGAAAAAATTCATTCGAAAAAAAATGAAGGACACGTATTATGTTATTAAGGGTAACATCCTACATTTTTTCCGGAAATCTCCGAAGATAGACGGTCCAATCCGTCGTTTTGATTTAGTGAAATGGCGTATAAACTTTTTTCCAAAGTAGCATTGTTAAGAAATGGTTAGAATTTCTAATTATAATATCAATCGCTTGACTTCATTCTACGGATAATTTCTTTTATTTAATATTGACGTTTCAAAGAACCAACCCCTTGCCCAGAAGATGCCCTACGTTCCGGTAACATTTGTGGGCCTGGTGAATCTATTCATGTGTGCCTGGCCAGCGGATAATTTGATAGATGTGGTTAGTATTCCGTTTTATCTGAAGGTGAATTAGAAGTGATTCGAACATAATATCAAATCGAAAATTTCCAATCTAGTGTCATTTGTTGGGAAACGCTGTGTACAACATCTCTTGGTACGACATGCCCATGAGCGATCGAAAAAACTTGCTCATGATCATTCAGAGGTGTCAACGACCAATAATCGTATCCGTCGGGGGACTACTTCCTACCGTGTCATTACGATCTTATGCCGCAGTAAGTATCCCGTAGATTCAAATTCGAAATAAATTTTCATCTAGTTCGCAAATTAATAATTTTTTTTTTAGTTTCTGGCAGCGGTGTACTCCTACGTTACGACGTTGCGTGCTATAACGAAAGATGAAACAGATTGATCAATCCGTTCTAAATGGGCAAGACAGAAGCACGAATTTCCTCGATAATTCGAGTCACTATACCCGGGCCCTGCACATTTTCTTGAAAATAAAAATCCCCACAAAAAACACAATGTGTAAAAAAATAGAGACGAGTACATTTACGCGAGCCCGCTCCAACCCATGCAAAGGGGTGCAAGATGGACTGGAAACATGGAGCGCATGTATTCAAAACAAGTACATGTTAATATAAAAAAGAATTATTTAATATAAATCATTAGTATTCAAAAAAATGTATTGTTCAAATTTGAAATTTTTTTTAATAAATTTGAATTGAAGCGAAAAATCACAGCAGTACTTGGCGAGTTAACATGTTACGGATTCTAATAAATGATAGAACGTCCTATTGTATTTTGTAGAACTATACAAACTATATATTTAATTACTATTCAATAATTGAACTACTATTACTATTTAATAATAAAATGTCTGCCTTGACTTAGTAAATTACCGAAGGTCGTTCGCTTGAAGTCCGTGAGCGATCGCGCCATTTTCGCTCTCTACGGAAAAAGGAAAAACGACTGAGCGAACGTTCTGCTTGGTCTCAAAAGTTGAATAATGTCAGGGAACATATTGTAACTAATGTAAGTAATTTATCTATATCAAGTCCATACAAATTCCATAGTTTTATATATATATTACGGTTTAATAATAAGGTTGCGGCCTTGACTTTCAAAAAAACTCGCCAAATACTGCTGTGATTTTTCACTTCAATTCAAATTTATTCTTAAAATTCTCGATTTTCGACAATACATTTTTCCAAATACTAATGATTTATATTAAATGATTCTTTTTTATATTAATATGTACTTGTTGTAAATACATGCGCTCCATGTTTCCGGTTCATCTCGCACCTTTTTGCATGATTTTTTTACACATCGTGTTTTCTGTGAGGATTTAATTACTTTTTGCAAACATGTTGTACGCTATAATGTATATATATATGAGCAAGTCCACCAATTCGAGTACCGGTTTTGGGCGTCGATATCAGCGATCTTTTTGTAACTTTGAGAAATGGAAGCTCCCATTGAGAAATGGACTCTGATTTTTTTTTAGATTTTTCCTTTGGTTATTTTCGTTGCAATTGTATGGGTAATTCTGTGAGTTTGTCATGTTTTTCTTGTTTTCATTAATTTCTCAATGTGTTTTAATAGGAGAAAAAATTAAACGCGACCACCTTTTCTTTGTGAAAAAAGCTCAGCTTTGCGAAAAAAAATACGAAAACATTTTTGGGACTTAAAAAATTACTTAAAATCGCATTTGAAATATAAAAGTCGATTTTTCTCAAATGTATATCTTTTAAAAATTTTGAAAGTATTTTTATCGAAAAGCTGAGAAAATTTCGCGTAATATATGTAGAAATCAAGTTGGGACCTCTGTAATAACTCGTTGAATTACCAAATGTGTGACAAAATAACTAAAACCTCAATTTATATTTTTTTCATTTCCAAATGATTCGTATTACTGTTTCTAAATACATGGAAACCATATGATCAAAGATGAAACTTAGCGTCATGTGGTGACGCTGTTAGCTTTGCAAGTGCACCATCTTCAACTTAAGGGCGGGGTAAGGTTAGTTCAATATTAAAAAAAGGATATTTTTGATAATTTTTCTTGACGATACAGTTGATATACATTTATTGATATAATGACTAACTCAATAACGTTACGTTTGAAGAATATTCTATAAAATTTTCATTAACTTTAATGAACAACTAAGCAATTGACGGAGAATCTCTGCAGACGTCTAAGAAAAAAAGTTGTATCGCGGTGCCCATTATAACTAATTACTGGAGCATCTGAGACGAAAAAACCGGAGTGATTTCAGTAGCTGCTAAGTTTCTGCAGGGGATGAAGGCAAGTCTTTATTTTCGAATTGATTTTTTAATTTTTTACAGCATTTAGAAGTCAAAATACTGGTTTTTCATTAAAAAAATTGAGAATGTTTCCATTTCAAAATACGATGAAATAAAAAAACTCGACGTCATTACCTGCAGAAACTTGTCAACTAATCAAATTATTTCGGTTTCTTGATCTCAGTATTACGAATCATTTGAAAATGAAAAAATATTAATTGAGGTTTTAGTTGTTTCGTTATACATTTGGTGATTCAACGAGTTATTACGGAGTCCCAACTTCATTTCTACATATGATACGTGAAATTTTCTCAGCTTTTCGATAAAAATACTTTCAAATTTTAAAAAAAATATACATTTGAGAAAAATCGACTTTTATATTTCAAATGCGATTTTAAGTAATTTTTCAAGTCCCAAAAATGTTTTTGTATTTTTTTTCGAAATGCTGAGCTTTTTTCACAAAGAAAAGGTGGTCGCGTTTAATTTTTTCTTCTATTAAAACACATCGAGAAATTAATGAAAACAAGAAAAACATGACAAACTCACAGAATTACCCATACAATTACAGCGAAAATAACCAAGGGAAAAATCTTAAAAAAAATCAGAGTTCATTTCTCAATGGGAGGTTCCATTTCTCAAAGTTACAAAAAGATCGCTGATATCGACGCCCAAAACCGGTACTCGAATTGGTGGACTTGCTCATATACATTCTCGGATAAATTCATAGTAAAAGAAGAGCACGGCAATCTATAACCAGGGCCCCTGCCTTATCGACGGCAGGGGAAAGATAAAATCAGCAGAGGCAAACTGACATGGTCAAACTGACATGGTCAAACCGACATGGTCAAACTAGCATAGGCGAACGAGAGAGTAGTCTCGTGGTCGGCCGCGATGCGGCGCCGAGGCACTATTCTCTCTCCCACAAGCGTAAGGCTACGGTCATCACTATAAGTCAGCGACCCTCTGAGGGATTATTCAGTCGATTAGAGATTCGATTCGGACGTTCTATTCATTAGTGTTCTTATTTTTATTAGTGTATTATTCGCCGATATTCACTGGATCACGAAAATCATCAGACGAAGTTTCGATCAGATTCGATGTTTACTCGAGAATCGATTTTAATAAAAAATGGGAAAACGCACCAAAGAAGCGCTCCGCCGAAAACCCAAGCGAGGAAAATAATGATAAAAAGCAAAACATTGACAAACCAGCCGTCAACAAACAACATGTTTGATCCCGACGGATCATAGCGAAGCTCTCGATATACGCATTGAAACTATAAACGACGTAGATTCCGACCACCTGCCAATTCTACTTGCAATAAATGACACTCCCCTGAAAAGAGTAATTAAAAAGTTATTAAATTAAAAAAAAGCGGACTGGAATAAATTCTCGAAATACTTAAATGTTAACATAATCCTGAAACCAAACTTAAAATCGAAACAGGACATTGATGTATGCGTGAAAAATCTTACTGAAATAATCACCAGAGCAACTGCAATAGCTATCCCAACAAATAATAATTCGCCTTCAGCACCCACGTTACCCAAGGAAATTAACAACCTAATCAGAGCGCGAAACAAAGCTCGCAAGCTATTTCAAACCACGAGAAACGATATATACAAAACAATACGGAACATGTTCTCAAACCAAATAAAAAAACAAATAAGAGAACATGAAAACGCGACTTGGAAATCAAAATTAAAAAGCCTGAATATTCAAGACAATTCCATTTGGAAAATGGCCAAAGCGTTTACTAAGCCTTCTGCAAACATGATACCCACACTCCACGGCACACAAGGCATGGCGATCAGGAATAAAGATAAAGCAAATGCACTAGCGGAGAACTTTGAGAGAGTCCACCACCTCACCGAGGATTTAGGTTGTGATGGCATAGTTGTATGATAAACGCGAAGTATAGAAACATATTAAACAATGAGACTGATATTGATAGTATTAAACTTGCGACGCCGACAGAAATCGAATTTGCAATTAAAAAAACAAGACAAAAAAAAGCACCGGGCCCGGGCGGGATGCAAAATATTATTCTTAAACATCATCCTCGTCAAGCACTAATTCAGCCAGCATATATCATTAACAATAGCTTCAAATTATCCCACTTTCCAACCAGCTGGAAACTCGCGAGTGTTCTAGCCTTCAACAAGCCAGGCGAAGATAAACTTTTCCCGCAAAATTATCGTCCGATCAGTCTCCTCCCAACCTTGGGGAAAACTTTCGAGAGCATCATCCTTAACAGGTTGAAAGCACACGAAAAAGCGAATAAACAAATCATACCCCAGCAATTTAAATTTCGAAAGGGGCACAACACTCCAACAATTAGCCCGACTAACAACCCACATGAGTACAAACTTTAACATCAACAAATCAACGGCAATTGCCCTTCTTGACATTGAAAAGGCCTTTGATACAGTCTGGCACAAGGGGCTCATATTTAAGCTAAACAATTGGAACATACCACTATACCTAACGAAGGTCATACAGCAATATCTAACTGACAGAACATTCGCGGTGATAGCTAACGGAGAGACATCACAAAAACAAAATATTGCCGCTGGAGTTCCACAAGGCTCGATCCTAGGCCCGGTGCTCTTCTTACATTATATCAACGATATTCCGACAGCCCCAACTACCCGAATAGCTCTTTTTGCCGATGACACGGCCATATATTTCAGTTCATGGAGTAAAAAAGTAGCTCAAACACATGTACAAAAACACACCGAACAAGTACTTACGCGTTTCCACCTGTGGAAGATAAACTAGCTGCAAGTGGAAACTTGCAAATGCTTCCTCCGTAATCCTCCGCACTTGAGCGAATGGACGAAATCCTTTATGAGGATGCTCATGAGTACCTTTTTCTTTATTAATTCTGGCTCCCCCATGAAGGATTTCGTCCATTCGCTCAAGTGCGAAGGATTTGGTCCATTCGCTCAAGTGCGAAGGATTACGGAGGAAGCACTTTGCAAGTTTCCACTTGCAGCTAGTTTATACCGGATGTCCGTAGATCCTTCCCACCGTATAAAAACAGACTCAAACGTATATAAAAATTCAATCTTTCCTGAAATTCGATCGCGTTCAATTGCTATCGAATCTAGTAACAACCTAAGCTGACTGTTAGTTTAAGCGTGTGTATGAATTTGAGCACGTTCCGTCAAGTGTTTTTGAATTTGCAGGCGTTGGAACTTAGAAATTAAGAACGGCACCAGAACTCGATCTGTGCGGCTGATCTCGGCCAAATTTAGACTGTATTACAGCACAATTATATCATAAGCTTGCAGATTTATGGTTTAATTAGTTGAAGTCAACGGCAAATAGAGCAAAAAAGTCGGTTCATTGAAAAATTCAAGAAATCATCTATATATATAAAAATCTCGAGTCACGGTGTTTGTGGTCGCACTCCTCCGAAACGGCTCGACCGATTTTTATGAAATTTTTTTTGAATATTTGGTAGGTAGGAGAATAGGAGGTATATTTCATACCGCTAGGTGATTAGCGTGTCCTTATATCAAAAATGTTTTTCTATTTTTTTGACGAAATTTTTTTTCGTTTTTTTTTTTAGATTTGGGGCAGAACAACGTTTGCCGGATCAGCTAGTAAAATATAAAATCATTGCCGCATTCGGCTCAAATGCAATACCGAACATCCTTGTGCTCGATTCTATATTGCAAAAACTATTTAGACAACTATCTGAAAAATTGCGAACGCTAGAGTGCGTACAGACATTATTTGGAAATTCCAAAATGCTTTTAAAGCCGAGCGTATACGTCAATTATTGCAAAAATTATAGAGAACATAGATATTATGAGGCACTACATGTGTGTGAAATTTGAGTACCGTTGCTTAAACCGTTCTTCAGTTATGAACGTATAAATTTTGGAGCTTGATTGCACGCACGCACGCACGCACGCACGCACGCACGCACGCACGCACGCACGCACGCACGCACGCACGCACGCACGCACGCACGCACGCACGCACGCACGCACGCACGCACGCACGCACACATATATCTGTATATCTTCGTTGGTTTTTAGCCAAGCATGCTTATAATAATGCGGGCAACAAATCATCAAATTAATGTTTGCAGTTCATATCCGGTATCTCATTAATAATGAATGTATCATGCAAATTATGTTTTTACATTTTTTTGAAATTCAATAGTTGTCATGTTGTGATAGTTCATAATTGAAAATAATGTCATGATTCATAAAACATTATTATAACCATGTTTGTTTCCGAGGTGCACCACGAGGAGGTAAACCAACACGCACCTCAAAAAAATATTAAAATGAAGTTTGTTTCCATTTTTTGCTTTTCCCGGAGTAGTTAATTATGTTATTTTACGTTTCGGTGAAAGGCGTCTGCATAATTAATATCGCTACATTCTTAATATTTTATCTTCGTGATGAGAGTGAGAATAATTTCTACATTACTAATGTTATTGAATAGCAATCTTTTTAAGATTAATTTTTCTTTATGTATCGTTGATTCTGCTTGCTACATCGATTCTCAATGAATTCATTCAGGAAGTAAAATTACCGAAATGATTTAATACATAAACAAAATTTGCTACTCAATACCATCGATAATAAATAATGCTCCCATTCCGACCCAGAGGAGAATCTTATGAATATAACTATATTACAAATAATACAGTCACTATTCACCAAATCTTTAAAGAAGATAAGAATACAGTGTCGTTTTGGTTATAACGATGACAAGCTAAAAAAATTTCTCTAGCCGAAATCGTTTATTATTTTCTTTTCCATTTTAGCAAAGTATTATTAATATCGCTACGTTCTTAATATTTTGATCATCGTGATCAGAGTCGGAATAATTGCTACATCACCAATTTTATTGAATAGCAATTTTTTCACGATTAATTTTTTACTAAAAAAGGGTGCAAAGTCGAACCTTGCACATTGTTTCCTCATAATTTTTTTAATTTGCCAAAGCTTCCTCTATGAGGAACTGTGTCGATTAATTTTGGCTTCCTCATAGACTAAGTTTCGGCAAATTAAAAAAATTATGAGCACCTTTGTTCTTACATAAAATCAGTTCGTAAATCGATCTAGTCCAGAATAAATATATGGTGAATTCCATGTCAAATCTGAAAAATTGAAAGTCGTATCAAGTTTGAACGCCTAGATAGATTTTGCCCAAATTCAATACGACACATCTTTCGATGATAGTGCGACTTTGTACCAAATTTTGATCTCATATCTCGAATTTGTGGCAGCTGGAGTGCGCAAGTCGATTTTTGAAACATTCCCTAACGACAAAATATGAATGGCTCGATGGATTTCGCCCATAAATTCAATCCGAAACGTCTCTCGATAATAGTGCAGCTTCGTACCAAATTTTTTTTCGGTATCTAGAAAATTGTGCCAGCTAGAGTGCGGACACCATTTGTTTACACCTTTTAAAGATTCTTAAAACAAAAGCACTGCTTGGATTTTTTTCCAATTCAGTAACGAGCATCCCCCTGTAGTCGTTCAACATTATCCTGAATTTAAGCTCGATATCTCTAAAATTTCCGAAGCTTGAGACCAGAAATAAATTTTTGAATTTTTTTAAAATCGCGTAAAAACGAAACAAACTGCATGGATTTTTCTACAATAATTGGTGGGTTTTTTTACTGATTCCCCGAAAGATTACAGGGCATTTTTCTTCTCCCAATACCGTCCTGATACTTATTTCCAACCGCTCTCTCGACTCCCGAGACTGGAGCTTCATCGCGACACGCTAGATGGCCTCAACGGGCATCCAGCTATAGTCGTAGATCGTACGTCCGATAGCTGGAGCTTCGTCCATGCGCCTTGTTGTGGTTACCAGCGGTACAACAGTCCCAAAGTCGAAATTGCGATAATAAGCCTGGTAGCCTTTTTGGATTGCCAGACCAGGACGCTACCTTCTTCCTGGACCTACTTTTTATAGTGGAATCCGAACCACTACCAACGATACCGAATGCCGATACAGTCGGTCGGTCATTTGGTTCGCCTCCCGGCTACCGCTACGTCCTTTCGGCGAGAATGTAAATATTCTCACCGAAAAGTACGCCCGCACCGGGACTCGAACCCACGACCTTCCGATGCTCAGGCTAGCAGGCCACTGACCCAAACCACTGAGCCAAAGCGTCGGTTGGATTTTTCTACAAAGTAAATCATGCTATGCGCCGTTAACCCTCTACATGTGTGACAAATTTCAGCTTGATATCTCGAGCCGTTCTCAAGTTATGACCGCTCAACCAATGTTACATACATACATACACACACACACACACACACACACACACACACACACACCACACACACACACACACACACACACACACACACACACACACACACACACACACACACACACACACACACACACACACACAGTGGTTTTTAGATGTTTTGAGACACTGAACACGTTTGTATTCCTCTATGAGGAAGCTAAGCATATATACAGTGGCGTGCAAAAGTTTCGGGCCACCCTATTTTTCGTACACATTGCACAGAAATACGATGGTCAGAGAAATAAGAACGATTAATCATAATGCGTATTCACTTATATTTGAAAACAATGGGTTATATACATTGATATTACTTGTAAATAATTATTTGTTTAACATTTTTTTGTTAAGAACTGTGCAAAAGTATCGGGCCGCATACTACTGCGTCGAAAAAATCAGAAAGAATAGAGGAGAATTAAGGAAACATGTCTTGTCTTCTTCACTCGACTCAATACTTTGTTGCCATGCCCTTGGCAGCAACGACTGCAGCACACCGACGAGGCATTGATTCAATTAATTTCGAGATTCGTTCTTCTGGCAATTTTTCCCACTCATGTCGCAAATGGTTCCACAATTCCGTCTTGTTGGAATGATTTTTCGTTCCAACACGGACCTTCAGGTCTTGCCACAGATGTTCAATTGGATTCAAATCCGGTGACTGCGACGGCCAGGCTAAGAGGCGGACTTTTCGGCTCTGAATAAAATTTTTCACAAGACGCGAAGTATGTTTGGGATCGTTATCGTGTTGAAAAACCCAACCACGAGGCAAATTCTTCGTTGCAAATGGAAGCATATGGTCTCGCAGAATGTTCTTGTACATTGCAGCGTCCATATTGCCGTGAATTTTCACCAGCGGACCAACGCCATCGGCAAAAAAAGCTCCCCAAACTTTGATGTTCCCGCCACCGTGTTTTACAGTAGGAGTTTGATACCTTACATTATATCTAGTACCTGTTGGGAGTCTTACGTACTTCCGACCA
Organism: Sussaba pulchella; assembly: GCA_963971145.1. Taxonomy (NCBI): domain Eukaryota; kingdom Metazoa; phylum Arthropoda; class Insecta; order Hymenoptera; family Ichneumonidae; genus Sussaba; species Sussaba pulchella. The sequence continues at coordinate 2,447,777 of OZ020176.1, read as the reverse complement.
TCACTTCCAAACGATTGAAATTTTGATTCATCAGAAAATAGCACTTTCCGCCAATCTGATGCCGTCCAGTGCTGATATTTTTTCGCGAAGTCCAACCTAGCCTTCTTATTTTTTTTGCTAATTAATGGTTTCTTTACACCAATCCGTCCAATCAGCCTCACAGCCTTCAGACGTCGAGACACCGTACTCCGACTAACATCAGCGAGATTTTCACTTCGTAATTCCCGTGAAACGTCGGCTGCGCTTTTTCGTGGATCAACAACACACTTCCTTTTTATAATTTTGTCGACACGCTTCGAAGTTTTTCGCGGCCTGCCGCTCCGTTTTTTGTCACACAGTAAGTTTGTTGATTTATATTTAGAAATAATACAATTGACAGTACTTTAACCAACAGATAAAGTCCTTGCAATGGAACGAGAACTGTTCTTTTCTGCTGGAAGTTTTAGCACGATTTCACGAACCTGAATATTCGTGTGTTTCGGCATCGTCACCAAAATAAGACTGATTTTTTCTCCATCTAGCATGTTTTGAAACCGGCGAGAAGAAAAATGTAAACAAGCCGTGGCGAGTAGTGGCCCGATACTTTTGCACACCGACGAAAGTCATTTCACGTAGTACACGTAAAGTATGATATGAAAAAATATAATATTTGATGTTACTGTGTATATTTTAACTCTTTCAAATGTTTTAAACAACAAACGAGTGGAGGAATAAAATATTTTATCAATTCAATGGAAAAAATAGGGTGGCCCGAAACTTTTGCACGCCACTGTAAATCAATTAGATTAAAAAGAAAGTAAAATCTATTATTTATTCACTCTATTTTAATGTCGATTAAGTACTGATTTAATATAAATAATAATCAGCTTTGATGGTTAGATACTTACGATGATCAAATTCATTAATTTACATGTGTGATAAATTTCAGCTTCATATCTCACGTTTTGAAGTCGTGAACGTTAAATGAATATTATACATACACAAGCACACACACACACTCCCACACACTTACACGCACGCACGCACGCACGCACACACATACACATACATCCGGATATGTTTTCTGAATGCGATGCTTCGACGTTACGGGATATTCGAAACCCGTTTTCATGAAAAAAACTGAAAAAAAATTAACAAAATCAAAACTTGTATGACGAAATAACAAGCAGCAGAGCAATGATAAATCAATGATTAATAGAAATAATGTTTATGTAGATACAGAAGAAGAATTAATTTTGGAATAGTTAGTGTTATTTATCTTAGTTGACTCGTTTTGATAAAGTTTTTGTTTGTACTATCAATTATTCATATTTTTTTGCGTAGTTATAGTAGTAATAATTGTTATTATATTTGCGGTAATAATTTTGGTTTGTCTTTTCATTTTTATAAAGGTTCGTATCGTAATAATTGTTTCAAGATATATTCTTCTCTCTGTCTTTCTTCGAAATCTGATACAGCGTCAATAATTTATCCATCTTCTACATCAACGATAACTGAAAAATTTTGATGATGAAGAATTTCATTAAGTTTTATTTTTTTCCGGGTTGATCTTCCTTCATCCCTTTTCTTTCCTTTCTCTTCCTTCTTTGTTCATTAGGCCCCTTCGGTTTATATTTAATACTCGATTTTTCCTTTTTATCTTCAGTATTTTCAAACCTTTCGACTGCTTGTATAATCGAATTATCATATCCATCCATGAGAACTGCAAAAATATATATAAAACCATCATATTAAAGTCAATTAATTAAAATCGATTATTTATTTATCGGATATCATTCGCGCGGAAGTATTGATTATAAATTCGAACAAAAAAAAATGGAATGAGCAGAAAATGTTTCTAATTTTTTTACGTGATTTTGGCGATACTTTAGGATTGAATACTTACGATGATTAAATTCGCCCATTGTCCTATTTATTTATTTTTTATTTCTGTTCGACTTCAGTGATGTCAACGGAAATGTCGTGACTTTGACAAGTTCCAATTGAAAATATTTTCTATGACAAATGAAAGCACGGCTATATTCAAGGGACATCGATAAAAGTTCAGAATATCTAATCTTCAGATAGCTCAATAAATCGCAATTAAATGCTCCGAAAATGGATGTTTCGAATCGACATGGCTCTGAATGACAATGTCCCGAACAACGAAGGGTGTTTTTTTTAGGTGAGTCCCCTTGCCTCTCACCAACAATTGAGGTGTTTTTTTAAATGAGTCCCCTTACCTCTCACCAATAATTGGGGTGTTTTTTTTTATGAATCTCCTTGCCTCTCATCAATAATTGGGGTGTTTTTTTCAGTGAGTCCCCTTGCCTCTCATCAATGATTGGAGTGTTTTTTTTAGTGAGTCCCCTTGCCTCTCCCCAACAAGTGGGTGTTTTTTTTTATGAGTTCCCTTGCCTCTCATCAATGATTGGGGTGTTTTTTTTAGTGAGTCCCCTTGCCTCTCACATCTTTCCTATCTTAACGTTAAAGATCACTCATTTGAACGATGATATCATTGTTCGAACCAAATTTTTATTTACTCCAGACGGTTAATTTCATCTCTGTCCAACTCAATAGAATGCAAATTTGATACGGTCTGATGAATTATCATTTTCTCATCGTTATATTATTTCCGCCGCGTCGCACTCTCTTGTCGGATTATCATTCCTCTTCATCGCATCTTTAAATTTTTATTATCCTATTTTCTTTCACCTATTGTTCTGTGTGATGAATTTTAAAGCTACCGCGCTCGCGTACACGTATGTGACGTGATTGTGCGCCGGTATCCCACATATCGATGATTTTGAGTGGAAAAGAGGGGATCGCGGTCAAGCGATCGACCGATTATCAGTATATCGGAGAGAGTTGCCCGGACCGCCAAAGGAGTCGGTCGTAATCGCCCTGTCATCCAATCTCATAAGTTCGACGATAATCACACGAAATCTGACGATTCCGATACCGACGGAAAATAAGATAAGTCTTTGATACATATAAATTACCGACGAGTCGAAAGAGGGCGATTATTAAATAATATTATAAATTGATTCGATCATTTATGGATATATTATTTTTTTTAGAATCGTTATAATTTTGTTGTATTTACTCAAATAAAAATTGGGCAATGTTTTTGTATCAATCAATGTTTATGTCTTTGACCAATAATATATGTTTGTCGAAATTGTCTAATGAATGAGGATTCATCTGAAATATTTTACTTATAAAATAACTATGAACAAAATAAAAATATAAAATTGAGAAAATAAAATTACATTACATCTGGAAACGCTATCAACCTATTTTCTGCAATAATTCGCATAGGTGCTCACGCATTAGTCCTACTCCTGTCGAATATTCAATACTAGATGGATTTTGTCCTAGAGCTATGGAGATAGCAAATGCTGCAGCAAACAATCCACACGAATTCGAATCAGGTTGTTTCGTAACATTTTCAAATACAACCGCGCTTGGCGTCACATTCGGATATCGCCTTTCAGTATAACTCCGTTCAACTCCTGTGAGATTCTTGTACGAGTGTTTGCCGCAGTATAAACTATCATAAATATGCAGTGTTACACCGTCATAATAAATACAGTGCCAGTGTGCGCTAGCGTTATCTCCACCTATAATTTGAATATCCGGAGGGTATATTGGGTTAACCCAGTGTAACCCTTGAAGGAAAAGTACATCGAGCGGAATGAAAGCGGTGTTATTTCTGATTATGTTTAGAATTGCGTTTATCGGTCTATCATCGAGCCATGAATCTTCTTCTAAAACGTTTTCTGCTAATGTTTGCGCATGCTCCTTTGCAGTAATGTTTTTGACTTTCGATTTATGTGGTTCTATATTGGCCGTTCCTATTTTGTCATTGTACACAGAAGATTCGTCGTCATCGTCACTGACAATTTCAATAACTTTATTTGGCACATGATCTATATTGTCTTTATCATTGTACTCAAATTTTTGTCCCGAATTGTTATCGTATGTATTTATGATTGCACAATCGATCCCACTCGATTTGGATGTGTTGAGGTCTTGATATAATCCAATGAATATAGGCTTATGATCCGAAAAATATGTTTCATATACTCCAGCAAAATAATTTGACATTGTTTTAGACACGAATATTACATCTATTTGTGTATTGAAATTTGTGGTCGATGTTTGCGGAGAGATTGCACGTTTGAAATTTAATCCCTGTAAATGTTTTTCTAAAAATCGTCCTTCATTGTATGAATCTAAATTGAAATCACCGATAATAATTCGGTCAATTCCCAATGATCCGCTCAAAATATCACCTAATTCCTTTGTAAACATACTTCTATTTACTGATGGAGATTTATATCCGGTTATGATTTCTACTTCATTCACGTTGATTTGTATTAAGTCAATATGCCTATGTTGTCCATTAATTGTTTCATCTTTTCTGATATGATTATGGATGGAGGCATTCAAATGTTTTTTTATAAAGCATATAATTCTTTTAGGTGAACGTGTACTATAGTTATCTGATCGGAAACGGACATCATATTCATCAATCGTCAAATTGTCAGACGAAAATAATTGTGATTCAGAGAAAATCATCAAATCTGCTTGCCTGTACCATTTGTCGGAAATTATGTTGATAAAATTTTTATTTAACGATCGCACGTTCTGATATATAATTTTCAATTTACTTCCAATGATTGATCTTAAGTAAGACAACTGCAGAGAACTCTCTTTCTGTAAACGTTTGATTTCTAATTCCAATGGATTGTCGGTCGAGGGTTTTGACGGAGGATTAAAACTACCGAGAATGTACAATTCTGATAACTAGTTACCCTACTCAATGCTACATACAGCATTGTCTTAGTCATACGTGAACTTTTACTAAAATCAGTGCACACTTTTCAATATGTTTGTCCCTGACTTTTGTGTACTGTTAAAGCTTCCGCTGGTGTTACAGGGAATTGTTGCCTCGTAGTTTGGTATTCCAGACTGTTATTGCTGTGCAAAACGATAGAAATCGGCGATATTGGTACTAAATTAATGTCAATTGAATTTTCACTCATATACTTTAAGAATAATCGACGTTGTTTAACGCCAACGGTATCATTGTTAAAGTCAAGCCATATTTTCACCGGCTCGTTTGTCATCGGTCGAAATGTTATGTGTTTCAAATTACCACAAGCACCGTTAACTAGGCCATCTTCTACATCAATGTTTGAAGTAATCATATAATTTACACCGATTTTCAACGTTACTTTGAAAGGCAAGCCACCACATTCTATTCTTTTCTTATTTTTCAACGATGCCAATAATTTGTTTCTAATTTCACTACTTATTTTTCCCAAAACTGAATCCTTTGCTTTCAATTAGTAAGCTATACCATCTTTCATTTTTATTTTCAACGCGATAAAACTGTCTACTAAACGATTTTCAGAATATAATCTAATTGCCTCTTTTGGCACGTGCTCTTCAGTAGTTCCCCGTGATCGAATCACAGGAATGTCATCCTGGGACATCGTTCCTCTTGCTAGGTTATTTAGCGCTTTAATAAACGTTTGGTCCTCTTTTTGACGCATTATCTCCGTTAACTCGAAAAATTTAAATTCAGTCCACAGAACGTTTTCAGAAGAAACACTTAACATGCATGATTTTGGTGCAAGGTATATCGCGGTGTCCATAACTGGCGGTAATTGATAAAGATCACCAACTGCCATAACATAAACTCCGCCAAGGCTTTCATCACGTCTCATGATTTGTCTGAGTCTAGTATCAACGCGACTGAACATCGTACTGCCTACCATAGATATTTCGTCAATTATTAATAATTTAAGCCCAAATAAGTTCTCTCTGATAGTATTTGCTATATCAGTTGACAATTCTGGCATTTGGCCATCATACTGCGTTATCGGCAAAACAAAAGCGGTGTGCAAGGTTACGCCCCCTATAAAAAAAGCCGCCTTTCCAGAGGGTGCACATAATAATATCCTTGTTGAATCGTTTTTATCGCCTGGTGTTCCGTCGAAGTAATTGTTCCCAATTTGATAAATCGCGTTACTGACCGTGCTCTTTCCAACACTTGCTGATCTTGTTAGTGTAGTACTGCTGTGATTTTCAAAAAAATTCGAATCCATAAATTTAAAAATCATTTTTTAAAGCAATATGTACTTGATGCAGATACATGCGTTCAATGTTTCCAGTTGATCTCACACCTTTTTGCACGTGTTGAAGCGCGCTCGTGTAAATGTACTTGTCTCAATTTTTTTACGCCTTGGGTTTTTTGTTGGGATTTAACTACTTTTTGCAAAGATAATATATGAACTTTGTAATGTAAGGTCGGGGTGAAGCCGGCACAAGTATTGAGGCTGAATATTACTTTTTTAACGATTTATTTTCTGCAAATTCGGGTTAATTAATTACAAAATTTGAATTAATTAATTAGAAAATAGAGTTATTATTTCAAATTAATTCGAAAAAATAAAAAAAACGATAAATGTATCAAACCAAATACTGTGTTGTAAATTTCTTCAGATGTGTGTGCGTACATATGTATTTGCGCGTGCGTGTCTGGGCGTGCGTTCGTGTGTAAGCGATCTTGCGAGCAAACGCGTGATCGAGCGTGCGTGCATATGTTCGTGTGTGTACGCGTGGGTGTGTGTGGTTATTACAACTTGATTTTGCAAAAAATTCATTCAAAAGCATTTGCTGTTTCCACCATTGTCACAAGCGCGTTGTCGATCTGCGATTTGATAAAGTAGGTTGACTATGCCTGCTTGACGATTGAGATGCGCCTAATGAGAATAATATCGCTAGCTCTGGAACCGTCGCCGTCCTCCTGATAAAAAATAAGAATACGGTTATATTTTAACGAGCCAGAAAGAAAGAGAAAGAGAGAGAGGGGGGAGAGATAGATAACTTTTTCTTTTCAGACCAGCCCAGAACCAGGGCAGCCCGTTGGCAGCGCTGGGCGACAGGTGCAACGTCGGCGGAATCGTGCGCTGAGCAATGTTTTGGATTTATTATTTGAAATATGTAATCCGCGGCATCAAACATAGGTTTCATTGAATGCATATTTATTATAATGAATAAAGATCGACGAGCTATCTCAGCTTCTGCGAGGGACTTTTTGCTCTCACTAAACCATGCATTGGGATAAGCGAGGCGGTCAGTGACATAGCCCTTTAGTTTATTCACAGTCAGCATGGAATAGTGTATGAATTTGCAGGACAAATGGAGATTCCAGTCTGCGGTACCCATTCGTGTGTAATTTCAAGCAACGCTTTTTGGGTTGTATGCAATAAAACCGAACGTTTATATGTTTTATGCATCAATAAAAAGATAAAACAATAGGTTATAAAAAAAAAACCAAACGAGCTGTGATTGTGCGACACCTATATTTTATCATATAACCTTAATCACGTGAGGTTATATCAAAGGAAGGAAACAACACATACACACAATTAGCACAATAATCATGTTTGGCGAAAATCATTTTGACAGACTCGAGTTGTCCCAACCCTTGTGCATACGCACAAGATTTTGGTACTTCTCGAGTTCGTCAGAATGTTTTTCCGCGTCCGGCTATATTCGGGAGCATTATGTGTCGCTTGCGTATCATTCGATGAATAGAATTTCAATTTGATACCTGCGTAAAACTTTATTTTCCATTCGTGATTCTTCTTTCATGAGTAATGGAGGCAGTAGGAAAAATAATGAAACTTTATTATTGCCCATGCTTTAAACTTGATCTGCGATGCATGATTTTATGTATTGCATCCTATTCGCAGAATAGAATTCAAGTTATAAAGATGACAGACCTTCAATGAATGCTTTGTGTCGCTTACATATCATTCGATAAATAGAATTCCAATTTGATAACTGCGTGAAACTATATTTTCCATGCATGATTTTTTTTATGAGTAATGGAATGAGTACGACGTTGAGCGGTTTGTGATTTTTTTTGGCTACGCCGTTGATGAATAGAAATTCAGTCGCTTACTTCTCGATGAAGATCTTTTGTGAGATTTTATTTTGTACCTTACGTTACATTCGATGAATGGGATTTCAATTGTGCCCATGCGTTACACTGTCTACAATATATGATATTGTGTCTTGCGTCCTATTCAATTCTGTGTCTTGCATCTCATTTGCACAATAGAGTTCAAGTTATAAAGCTGATAGACCTTCATCAATGATTTGGGCCGATTGCGTATCGTTCAATGAATAGAATTTCAATTTGATACCTGCGTAAAACTTCATTTTCCATTCATGATTCTTTATTCATTAGTAATGGAGGGAGTAGGAAAAATAATGAAATTTCATTATTGCCCATGCTTCCAATTTGATCTGCGATACATGATTTTGTGTCTTGCATCCAATTTGCAGAATAGAATTCAATTTATAAAGATGACAGACCTTTAATTAATGATTTGTGTCGGTTGCATATCATTCGATGAATGGAGTTTCAAAATCATACCTGCGTAAAACTTCATTTTCCATGCATGATTTTTTTTTTATGAGTAATGGAATGAGTAGGACGTTGAGCGGTTTGGGATTTTTTTTGGCTACGCCGTTGATGAATATAAATTCCGTCGCTTACCTGTCACAAAGACCTTTTGTGAGATATTGTTTGGCACCTTACATCACGTTCAATGAATGGAATCTCAATTGTGCCCATGCTTTCCGCACGGTCTACAATATATGATTTTGTATCTTGCATCCTATTCAATTTTGTATCATGCATCTCATTCGCAGAATCTAATTCAAGTTGTAAAGCTGAAAGCCCTTTAATCAATGATTTGTGTCACTTGCGTATCATTCGATGAATGAAGTTTCAATTTGTTACCTGCGTTGAATGCATCTTCGATCAATGATTTTGTTCCGTCACGTACTTTCCAATGACTGGAATAACTTTATCTTACAACTTTAGTTATAGTATGATTTGTGATGCGCAGTGCTATCAGATGAATGAAGTTCACCGTTTTTACAAATTCTATAGTTGATTTGACCTATAATTTCATATTCGTTTACATACCTTAACGATTGGAAATTATTCCAGGTTCCTTGAGAATACACCGATCACAGATCCATTCAATTTCATTATGCTTTGTATCAATTTCACCAGACATACCACTCGTCTGCCTCGAACATTATCGAAGAAAATTCTCACCAATATAGAATAAATATAATATGTCTATCATTTTTATTCGAGATTTCTTTTTGGTTATCAACTGGTTAACCACAACGAACTGTCAGTCTCTGTACGTATTCGCTATCTCTATCTTCATGTCACAGCTGGTTTCGTATTGACGGTTGACTGATCATCAGTGACCGTCATTACTAGCCGTGGTCAATACTCGTATGAATAAGTGAATGTGGAGCTGTCAGTGATGGTAGAATAATCGCGTCTGATCTGACAAGCTGACTGGCGCTATGACGACTGAAAAGTGTGCGACGGCTCTGAAAACGATTTCGGAGAAAAACGTCGGAAACACAATTTTAATCATAAACATAATTCGATATCTCCCGCATTACAGCATCTAGAGCACTGGTGTTGGTCCCAATCGAAATATACAAAAATAACGCATCTAACTGCAATTAAACATTTATGAATCGCGCGGTGTATCAAGAAAAATATTCCGAAGTGGGGTTACAGTTAGCTCGGTTCACAGAATAAGATAGTGCAGTTGCGTCTCGAAGGGCAGGCCGGTGAGGTAGGTAACGGTAAATGTACTTGTCTCGAGACGCTACCGCGTTTCTTGATCTTCATTCATTCCCAACCGATTCAACATTTCTTCGTACGTCACGAGCACATTCGTATTGAAGAATTCTTGCATTAATCCCTTCATTTTTTTTTTGATTCACGTTGTCATGTTCTGTCCGTTCATTTTCTTCCAATGGCCGAGTATCATTGTTTCTCTCATCACGTACATTGGGATGTTGAATCGGCATGTAGATTTATTCTTTCGGCCTTTGTAACACGTAGGTTTGTGCTTATGCATTTGTAAACGGATCAATGGATTTTTATGATCGTATGCACACGTAATGTTCTTATCTATCCATTGTATTAATCCTTTGTTGCCATCTTTATTTTCGTCATGGTAAGTCGGAGCATCCTTGCAGTACACAAGATTGTGTGTGTAAACCGATCCTCTTGCTTGAAATTCCCTTCTCTCGAAGTAGTCGATCACATCATTTCCTCCGAATGGGCCACGTTCATTTTCTAATATTCTTTTTATCTGTCTAAATCTGTCTTCCGTGTATCTGACGCACGTTCTGTATCTTTTCTTATTAATTCGTTTTTTTCTGCCATGTATAAATTTATTGCTTCAGCTGTGCTAACGGTCTTATTGTGTCGTATTTTGTACAAAATTTTCAATAAATCTGGATTTTTTTGCTCGCACGCTGAAAGAGTTACAAAGAAAGTTGGGACCCCGCATTGCCTAATCATACCAAGTAAATATTTTTTTTATCTTCCCAAAACGACGGTGATGATCTAACTTGTTTGAGAAACCTAAATCCATCGTCATGACGGATGGAATCGCTTAAAAAATTAGGGTCTTTAATTTTTTCCGCTGTTAAATTTTTGTTTTTCTTAACTCTTCTCAAACAAATATTAATATTTGACATGACTGATCTCTCTAATTTTTGTTTGGCAATGAATAAAATTCGCGTAGGTTCACATGATCTTCTATCTTTGTTTCTTGCTTCAAATTTTACTCTTTCCGAATATGTCAATCTGTTTTTTTTGTCTAGAATTTCTCCACCAAAAGTTTTAGGGAAGCATAATTCATCTATATGTTCAGTTAAGTGCCAAGGAATCGGATCCCTGTCTTGACCAGGAGCTATTATTAAGCCATTCAAAGATGCCTCTTTGTTTCTATCAAGATTGAGGACTTCGTCATCAGGTTCGAAGGAATCAGAGTAACTCGAATCCGATTCGTTGTCATGAACTCGCACTTCCGAGGTATTTTAAACGTCAGTGGAGCCAACGCACTTATCATTACCATCTACAATAAACTCTAATCCCCACAAAAAACACAATGTGTACAAAAATCGAGACAAGTACATTTACGCGAGCCCGCTCCAACCCATGCAAAAAGGTGCGAGATCAACTAGGAACATGGAGCGCATGTATTTGCAACAAGTACATATTGATATAAAAAAGAATTATTTAATATAAATCATTAGTATTTGGAAAAATGTATTGTTCAAAATTAAAAATTTTAAGAATAAATTTAAATTGAAGTAAAAAATCACAGCAGTACTTGGCGAGTTAACATGTTACGGATTATAATCAATGATATAACGTCCTATTGTATTTCGTAGAACTATACAAACTCTATATTTAATTGATATTCAATAATTTAACTACTATTACTATTTAATCATAAAATGTCTACCTTGACTTAGTAAATTACCGATGGTCGTTCGTTTGAAGTCCGTACGAGATCGCGCCATTGTCGCTCGCTACGGAAAGAGAGAGAACGACTGAGTGAACGTTCTGCTTGGTCTCAAAAGTTGAGTAATGTCAGGGAATATATTGTAACTAATGTAAGTAATTCATTTATATCAAGTCGATACAAATTCCATAGTTTTATATCTACATTACTGTTTAATAATAACGTTTCGACCTTAACTTTGAAAAAAACTCGCTAAGTACTGCTGTGATTTTTTACTTCAATTCAAATTTATTCTCAAACTTTTTAATTTTGAACAATACATTTTTTTAAATACTAATGATTTATATTAAATAATTCTTTTTTATATCAATATGTACTTGTTGCAAATACATGCGCTCCACGTTCCCAGTTGATCTCGCACCTTTTTGCATGGGCTGGAGTAATGTACGGGCTCGCGTAAATGTACTTGTCTCGATTTTTCTACACATTGTGTTTTTTTGTGGGGATTTAACTACTTTTTGCAAATATAATATATAAACTATGTATTATACTTTCACTATGTAGTAATGTGAAGTTGGGTTGGAGCACGCAAGATTATTGAGTGTGGACATTACTTTTTAAACTATTTTTGTCTGTATTCATTTAAAGTTTCTTCTCTGATAGCTTGACAGTTCAATACACATTGCATAGCGGCATTGGCATAACACGACATACCATCGATATTAGGGAATCCATTAACATGCCATGCCTTCACAGTTTCCATAGAATTTTTCCGTGGCTGCTGACATTTTAGTACTTCCTTATAAATTGCCCAAGCAAAATCTGGAACTTTCTATCCACCTTGATCTGAAACTTTGATTTGCGTGAGGTCTGGACGATAAAGCCGCTTCAAGCGATGATATTCTAACACTGATCTTTTACTAGCATTTACAGAATGAGGATCATAATTAATTAGGTGCAATTTCTTCAGAGAATTGACGCTTAAGAGGGCAACGTAGACTTGACCGCAAGTAAATATCGAATTTCCAGCATCAATCGCAACATGAGTTAAGCTCAATCCTTGGCTCTTATGGATTGTAATGCCATAGCTTAAGGAGTTATATACAGTTGTGATGGATGAAAAAAGCCATTTTTCGTCAACAGTAACAAATCTATGTTTTGGAGGCTGCAAATGATGCAGAAGGACTACTATATGGCCCTAGAATAGACGACTCGATGTAAGTTGGAATATATTTTTTATAGAAATATGAAAGAAACAAAACAAGTTTTAAAGTCTTATAACTTTAAACGCGATTATCTCGGAATCTTGTTTTTTCGAAATTACCTTTGCGGTGGACACGATTACTAAAAAGCTCCTAATCCGATCAAGACTAAATTTATACCACTTATTTTTATGATAGTAGCTAGTCGCTGAACGAATGATTTAAAATTTTTACGAAAACTTTTCTTTATAGAGCAAAAAATCGGAAATGTTATACATTGAAAAAGTACATTTTTTGTAACAACCGTCGCTATTTTTTTTTAAATTAAAATTTTCACAAATCCTTCGTTCAGCGACTGGACAATACAATATACTAACGGAATTTTTTTGAATTTTTGATTCCAGATGAACCGTTCTCAAGATATGATGTCCACCGCAAGTCACGTCGAAAAAAAGGATTTCCTGGAATTCGCCTATAACTTTTTTATTATTCAATATTTTTTCATGAAAAAATTTCAACAAGTTCTTAGAAACACGTATTATTCGACGTTGACAAAAGATTTTAAATCAATATTTTTTATGGTGTCAAAAAAAAATCGAGAATATTTCATCTTTGTGCGCGGTACATCTGTATATAACCCGTTAAACTTAAGGAATACTGCTTACGAATAACATAGGCCCCATTCATTATTTGGAATTTCACTCTTACACGTTCAACCTCATATTCTTATCCCGTCGTCAAAACAATTTTGACCTCATCTACGTCATCTTTGTCAAGTGCTTTAGAAACTGAAATTACCTCACCGATTGTACCGTTAATAAGCCTTAATGTATCTTCTGAGTCTTCTTCTTGTTGAACGGACCACAATCTATGGAATCACGAGCAATCAATTCGATCTTTTTTAAGGCTAGACGATTTATCATACTTTTATTCAAAACATCGCACGAGTGACGCGTAGGCAGTAAAGAAACAGTATCACATGGTAGTTTGAGAATATAATCATACAATTCTCGTATTCTATCGTCAAATTTGGTCGCAGAAAAATTGTTTTTCCTTGATTCTAGAACTTTCGCGTCAGCGGAAATGACAACTCCTGAGCGGATTCTAGATAGCACTTCTCGATAAAATGTGTAATTTTTTTGGTGCATATTAATCGTTAGTTCATCATAATCGAATAAGCTTTCCCAAATATCAGGACTTCCGAGAGAATCAAGTAGCTTTGCTGCTTTCGACATAGAAACTTTGATAAATGCCGGTTCTTCACGCACGGGTGGTAAATGTAGATCTCCGAATTGCAGAACATGTTTTTTTGCCAAACCATCCATCGTCAACATTTGATGTATTAAAAATTTCTGTTAATCGAAGATGTATATACAAAAGAGTTATGTTCGATATCATCGACACTTCATCAATGACAATGGGACAAACATTCTTTAATTTTTCACGAAGTGTTTTTAATAATGCATCAGAAAGTTCTTTGTACTTTGGTGTTTATCCATGTTCAACAAGCAATTGAAATAATCTAAGTACTGTTAATCCGTTGATTTTGATCGCTGCTATGCCTGTTGCTGCTGTTACTGCTGCATCTTTGCCAATTCTTTGCTTAACTCAACATCTGATTGTACTTACCAAAAAGCTTTTCCCAGTACCACCTTTTCCACTCACATACAACCTTAGAACTTCATTTTCCGAATTTCTAGTTCTAGTGATCTTATTAAATATTCGTCTTTGGTCCTCATTGAATTCTGAAATCATTTGAGCAATATCAGCTATCCCCTGTTTTTCGCCAATGTCGACGAAATCTTTCATAGCATCATCAGCTTTAATCGGATCGCAACCGAACGGTATTCCATTCTGGTTAGATTGAACGCCATCGGCAATTTTTTCTTGTTTAACTATTTGAGCTGTTGTTTCCTTTTCAACAAGTTCCTTCGCTCGATTGAAATTTTCCTTGATTTCGGTCAGCTGCTTGTGATATTGCAAAGCTTCCGTAAGCTGCGATTGAGCAGATAGAAAAGACTGCGTAAGTATCACATCCGTTCTTAAGCTCATCTACATCTCTCCATGGTTGAAACAGTAATAACAATGCGTCATAGTAGTTTTCTGGTTGAGTATTGACATTGTTCTTGTAATGATTAATTAAATAACCTCTTTTGCGTTTCCTTAAAAATTTTCCTTTATTCAATGTATAATATTCAACATCCCGCTTAGGTTCAACAGATATTATGCCATACCATTGTTGTGCAACCAGCACACTCCAAGCTCCTGCTTTTTCCCGAACGAAATTATCATCTGAAACAAAACGCAAAAACACAAATGTTAAGTATCAAATATTTATTCGAACCTGTAAATAATCCCTTAAACCCTATTAATTATCCCATGTCGAATAAGCCATAAATAACCAATACCTATAAATAGTGATAAGTGTCTACCTGGAAATAATCCCTATAATAATATTAAGTATCTAAGCGTACTTAGAATCAATCCCGTAAGGACTATAAATTATCTAATATCTAGCTTACCGGTAAAAGAGTCCCTTAAGGATTAAGTGTTACCGACACTTACGTCGATTATTATTACTTACCGTAAGTGCGCGTATCCCCCGGCGGTAAGGTAGATTCCGAGTTATTACATAGCCACAGGAGTAACCCGACAGGGGGCGGTTGCCGAAATTTATTCATTTCTATCGTCCGGGGGCCCGTAGGCCCCTAGGCCCGAACCTGGCTGCTTCGCCGCTCTTCGAGCCGTCGCAGGGCTCTCGCGGGTATAAAAGGCAAAATTATAAAAGCAAAAGCCACCAGAGTCGCATTCCGCCAGCGCTGTCTAAAGTGCTAAGCCGCTGACTAAAGTGGCTTGTCGCATACGCTGGTTAAAGTGTTCAACGCATACGCTGATTAAAGCGTTCAACCGGAAGCGATATCACCGCGCTTAGCGCTCATAATACGTTCTCAATTGTCGCACCGCCGGGGCACGACCCGGCTTCCGTTTTTTTTTCCGCCCCCCTTTTGATATTCCTCTCCTCTTACTTCCTCCATTTTAATTTCCCCCGATTATTCAGGGTTGTTCTGTTTTTTTTCTTTTGTTCTTGTTTTTTTTTTGGAAAAGTGCTCTACAAGCTGGTTGCTTGAGCCTTTTTTAACCACCCCGTATATTCTAGATGCCTCGAAATAAATCCGGCGATTGCTACGAGCGACGCCGCCTGCGAAGAGCCTCTCGGAGCAAGGCCTTAGAGACTCTCGTCATCGTCCGCACCCTCGGGCGCGATCTACGAAATCAGCTTCGGGTTTTGGGGCCGGCGAGGCCATTCCAGGGTGAATTACCTCCGTGGGCCTTTACGCTCCGTCGAAACTCCCCTAATCCCGCTCTCCCTCCCACTCCTCTGCCTTCTCCTCCTCCTATTCTCTCCACCGTACCCGCCCTTGCTCTGCCTTTCCTTTCCACGGGCGAGGCCTCCCCTGTCCTCACGTGCGACGAGGAGTACCTCGCGCTGTGGGAGGTGTTGGAGGAACGAGCGGAGGCGTGCTTGCGAACTTCTCTCTCCTGTCCACCCATCGTTTCCCCCCCGTCTCCCTACGTTCCCCGACCCCTGCAGGAACAAAATCTTCTGCACCCAGGCAACTATGTGCCTTCGAAAATACATACGCGCCCGGCGCGACCTCACGCCCCTCCCCGAGGAAGCCGTCCGGTCATAAATGGGCCTCCTACCAAGTTGCCCCGTCTATAGACACATGGGGCTTGCTATATTGTATTTCATTTCTCGCATGATCTACGCAAAGGAATAAACCGAAGCATGTAACTGAATAACACTGTACGACTCTTATTTACCCCAGTATCCCATTCCCGCATATTGTTACACAACAATATTTGGCGCCCAACGTGGGGCCCTCGAGTCAACCATTTTCTCACGAACTCACTTCTTCCTCACCGCCTGAGCTAAATGCTTCTCAAGCATACGCCAAGTAAACTTAAAGGTCGGCCGCGTAAACCTTTAACTCAACGAATCCTTGTCCGGGTTTCTCAAAGATTAGCTAACGCTAAAACCCCACTTCCGGGAGTGGAGAAACACCCGGTGGCGCCCAATAACGATTTATCACCCGCAAAATCTGTTCATTCGCGAAACTCATCCCTCAGTAATATCACTAAGATGGATGATCCATTAAATAACGTAGTAAACGACGGTCTTCCTCAGGGACGGGACCCACCTCTCCCATTACATCGACAAGAAGAAGTCCCGCCCAATCCCGTAGTCCCATTGGGTTGGGGAAATTTCTTGCAGGCCCTTCAGGCAATCCCTCGGCCTCCTATGCCGACGTACAGCGGATTAGATCACGAAGATCCCAAACGGTTTCTCCAGAAATGCGAAGAGTACTTCCAAACAAATCGCATCCCGTTGGGATCCCGGACACACACCGCCGCTGGAGGATTGAGAGGGGAAATGGTGGAGTCTCTACCAACCCTTGGACTTCGACTGGGAGAAATTCCATGAGCTTCTACGAAACCGATACGACAGCCCCGCAATCATCTCACGATTAAATGGGCAACTCTTCTCTCGAAAGCAAGGGGAGAAGGAGGGTGCAGGCCTTTTCCTACAGCAAAAATCTTTGCTATACCAACGAATCCGACCAGCTGAGCCCGAAGACGTCAAGGTAGCCACCTTACTCGAGCTGCTGAAACCGAACATACGAATGGCAGTAAGGTCGTCAAATCCCGCAACGCTCTCCTCTCTGCTATCAAAGGCAATAGAGGCGGAATACGACCTTGCGGACGTTCCCAATTTCGTCAAGCCGAGACGCGAGGAGACGTATGTGAGACCAGAGAAACCTAAGGAGGATAGGTCCCTCCCATCCTGCTGGCACTGCCCGGAGAGACACTACAACCGAGATTGCCCCGTTCTAGCACGGAAGAGAGCCGAACAACCAGGGACGTCGGGAAACTCCCAGAGGGCGGCAGCCACCCCGACACCTGCCGTCAACCGCAAATAGGAGTAACTCAGATCAGGAATAACAATAGTCAGCTACCGCACATATGGATCAGTCTGGCGGGCAAGGAAATCTGCGCAGCTATCGACTGTTTTGCCAGCCACAGCTTCGTCCGGCCGGAGATGCTACCGCTCGAACTTGGCATAACCCAGGAAAAAGCGAACGCGGAACTCGCGAGTTACGGTACCCGGATGCCTCTAACCGGCGAAACCGAATTCCAAATTCAGATACAGGGACATGCGATACACATAAAAGCCTGCGTTGCTCCAGAGGCCCGGGAACCCCTCATCCTCGGGTATCCATGGCTCGTACAACAGGGCGCAGTCACTGACTGGGGGACAGGAATCCTGTACCTCGGAAAAACGGAGCGTTTTTCCACCCGGTTAATCAACGCACCAGTCCCTACAACCACTTCTCCCTCGGTAGAGCTCAAATCGTTGCAACAATCGTTTCCTCCGGAATGGCTGCCCATTTTCCATGCATGCGTGCTTAACCACGCAGCTATCTTCCAGCCGAACGGCCACCTGGCCCAGACCCAAAGTGCGAAGCACAAAATTAAATTAACCTCTGATAAACCGTTCCGGGTTCCCCCATATAGATACTCAGATACAAAGCAAAAAATAATCAAAGAGCAAGTGGAGGCCATGTTGGCCGACGGGATCATCGAACCTTGCACGTCACCATACAGTTCACCCATCGTGATCGTCACGAAGAAGGATGGGAGCCCGCGTTTTTGCGTGGACTATCGACGTCTCAATGCGATCACCGAGGACGTCATCCAACCTATACCCCGGATTCAAGACTCCCTAAAAGTGCTGGGAACGGCCGAAATTTTCTCAACGATAGACCTCAAGAGCGGTTACTGGCAAATTCCGATGGACCGTACAGCGAAGAAGTTAACGGCGTTCACCACCCCCGACGGTGGAACATATCAATTCAGGGTCATGCCTTTCGGGTTAAAAAACGCCCCGAACACCTTCCAGAGGCTCATGAGTCTGGAAGTCCTCGTCGGGTACATCAATCAATTCTGTGTAGTCTACCTGGACGATATCATAATCTTCTCTCACACCTGGGAGGAACACATACAACATCTCAAACTCGTTTTCGAAAGATTGACACTGCACGGGTTAACCTGTTCCACCGACAAGTGCCATTTCGGGAAATCGGAATTATCCTACCCGGGGCATACGGTGAAGAGAACCGGAAACGAAGCGCAGCACGAACACGTAGGAGTAGTGCTTGAATTCACGCCACCTGAAACAAAACGGGAGGTACAGAAATTCTTGGGAACCTGCAATTGGCTCCGGGAATACGTACCTCACTTCGCAACGCTGACCCTACCCATCACGGACCTCTTGGCGTCCCCGAAGAACAAGAAGTTTCAATGGACCGACGAGGCACAGGAAGCATTCCTGAAGGTGAAAACCGCGATGGGTCAACCGTTAAGACTTAGCCGTCCCGATTTCAAATTGCCGTTTGTCCTACAGACAGACGCAAGTAAAGTAGGAATGGGAGCAGTCCTCTACCAATTAACTCCCGAAGGCGAAAAACGCGTCATCAGTTACGCTAGCGCCAAATTTAGTCCTACACAAGGACGATATCACAGCAATGAACAAGAGTGTTTGGCCATCATCTGGGCGGTAAAACGTTGTCGATGCTACCTGGAAGACCGCCCGTTCACTTTGCGCACCGATAACCGGGCGCTCACTTGGCTAAAAAAATATGAAAAATGAAAAAACGAAATTGAGTAGGTGGGCTATTTTTTTAGAAGAGCTCCATATCAGATTGAACACGTCCCAGGTCGAGCGAACGAGCTCCCGGACGCCCTCTCTCGATCCCCCGAAGGCAACATCGTCACCAATCTTGAAGACCAAGAAAGGACACTTCCACCCAAGAAGGACGAAGCCTTAGGACAAAACTCGAACCCCGTAATTTGTGGGGTCACCCTGGAAAACCTGACGGAAACCGTTATCCGGAAACAGCCGATGGATGCAAATCTCTGCAAGCTGAAAGAGAATTCCAATTCTTCAGCCGGTATTCAGATAATCAACGGCAGCGTGTGGAAAGACGTACAGAACAAATGGCGGCTCATCGTTCCCGAGAGTGCTAAAGCCCGAGTTCTATGGGAATACCACGATTCGGATCTTGCTGGACACCCAGGCTACCGCGAGACCTTGCAAGCCATACAGCAGCAGTACACGTGGTACCGACTTAGCCGCGACGTAAGGAAGTATGTGCAACAATGCCACCTCTGCTCCCGCGTCAAAACCTCGAATCCGCCTCATCCCGCCGCTATCAAATCGCACAAACCACGAGAACCGTGGGAAAACGTAGCCGTGGATCTCATGGGACCCTATCCCCGTTCCAAAAAAGGAAAACGCTTTATCCTCGTCGTGACCAACTTATTCTCGCGATGGGTCGAGGCTTTCCCCTTAGGATCGTCTGAGACTTCACACATCTTACGAATCCTCGGAAATGAGTTTTTTAATCGACGGGGATAGGCCAAAGCCGTCCTGACGGACAACGGACCGCAGTTCGCAAGTCAAAAGTGGTTACAAGCCTGTGACCGCTGGCAAGCACAGCCTTGGACGACGGCCATATATCACCCCCAAGCGAATCCAACCGAAAGACGAAACCAGGAGATAAAGAAAGGGCTCCGGTTACACCTGGCGAACCAAGAGCATAAAAATTGGGACGCGCATCTACCACGGATTCTTTTCAACTTACGTACCCGACAAAACGCCGCGACAGAGCTAACTCCGAGCGAAGCGTTATTAGGGAAAAATTTACAACGCCCCGGAGACTGGAAGTTTTCAGCCGAAACCGCGTATATAAACGAGGACCGGGAGGAGCGGGTAAAAAAGATTAGGGAAGGCCAAAACACGTATCAACATGGATACGCATCCACCGACGAGGTGTCTCCACGGTTTCGACCCGGGGACCTAGTATATTCGAAAACTCACCGGTTATCAAAAGCCATCGACAGCTATCACGCCGGATTTATCCCACCTTGGGAAGGCCCATTTTCCATCGAAAAAATCCTGGGAAACGAGATTTATTTAGTAAATCGAAATCAGAAACTCGTCAAAATCCACGGACGCATGCTCAAACCATGCCATCGTCCAAATCCGGCTACGGACGTACCTGTAGCCGAGGAAAAAACTCAACTCGCCGAGGCGCCGCGTCTCAAAGGAGCCAGCGCCATCTCTCGGCACGTTGAGGCACCATTAAACATGTTCCCGTTTACCCCCACTACCACCAGAAGGGTCTCGCCGCAACCACGAACCGAACAGCTGATCGCTGAAAATCACGCGAACGACACAACGACGCCATACAATCTCCGACCACGTACAAAGCGGATCCAGTATCGTTAAGGGTATGTGCCATAGACGAAAAAAACAAACGACACCCACACTCCCGCGGTAATCAGCGCCAGGTCGGTAAATAAGATACCGCCGCGCACGCTCACCGCTAGATGGCGCCATACAACATCTCTGTAATTCAGTATCGATCCATCATACGGCAGTCGGTATTGTCAGCGTTCGGGAACCGCGACCATATTCGAACTTTTGCAGTTGGTTGGAGCGATACGGAATCAATATTCTTGCAATCTAGTTAGTGCTGTCTGTTACAGCTGAATAACTCACATACGTGGTTTTCAAGCTGTGATGCACTGTCCGTTCGATAAAAAGTGAGCTCGAATAATTTAGTTCCTCGCACTAGGTATTATATATATATATATATTAGGGTGGGTCAGAAAAATCGACTATTTTTTTTTTACTTTGTACTCCGAAAAATAGGTTACTAGACACCTCTAGAAAATTCACACCAAATATGAGCTTTTTATTATAATGGGAAGGTCCTCCGTCTCACAGTTTTTTATTTTTTATGCAGTATTAGAAGAAAAAATTCATATCGCTCTATCAACTGTTCGTTAAAAATATCCTCCCCCATGTACTTGTAGGAAATTGACCGCTCTACAAAAAAGGTTTCTTGCAATTTTTTCGTAAACGTCACTGTTTAAAAGATATTAAAGGTTAAAGTTTAATAATTTTTCGACAAATTTCTGTTTTGCTTATGAATTTTATAATTCGTTAACGAAAAATCATTATGGAAGGCCGAATGCTGAGTTTCGTAGGAAATTAACTGCTCTACAAAAATGGTCCGTTATGATTATTCGATTGAATTAAGCGTTTAAAAGATATTCATCGTCGAACTTCAATGCACGCTAATTATAACAGTTTTTGATTAATAATTCGGAAAATTTTATTTAGTTTATGCGTTTCAGGGAAATTTATACAAATTTGAGTTTCTATGAACAGAGAAAGGTTTTAACCTATTTTTCTAATTTTTTTTTAGTCGTAAGCATGTTTGGTTACATCGGAAAAAAAAATTAGTGCATTATTTCTGACTTAGAGCCAATGATTCATTAAATCTTGAAAAAATAACGTTTTTGTTAGAAATTTATTATGAAAAGTATTAATCTTAAAGAAAAAAAATGTTTAATTTTTTATTAAAAAGTTTTTTTATTTGATTAATAATTAAATAAAAATTCAATTAGAGCTCTAATGTTTTCATTTTACATCAAACGTGTTCTTCGTGGAAAAACCCATAACTTTCGAACGAAACGTCGGACCGAGCTCTGTAAGGTCTCAAATTTTTTTTTTTCGTTTAAAGAATCCATAAAAAAAATAATTCGTAAAAATAAAACAAGCATTTTTAGTTTTTTACAATTATTAATTATTTAATTGTTAATAACAATTGCTTCATACGTGCAACATAATTATGAATAACTTTATCATATATAGTGCAAAAAAAAAAAAACACTAATAGTTTTTTAATTTCTCTCTAACCGTTGCTGAGATACATCGGATTGTTTAACCGGTGAACCCGTTAAAAAGCTGTAACTTCTGAACCAAGTCGCTGCCCACTTCCGGTGATATTTCAAAATTATCGTTTTAAATCAAGGAATAAAAAAAAAAAATAAAAAAAAAAAAGCATTTTTTGTTTTATTTAATTTTTAGTTTTTAATTGTTAATAAATTATTGTTACATTGGCGAAACGCAATCATAAATATCTTTTTCGTATAGAGGGTGAAAAAATGAAAAAAAAAAACACCTGTGGTTTTTCCCTATATCATCAACCATTGCTGAGATATATCAATTCGAATGACCAAAAACAGTCAATGGTTGAAAAACTTCATTTGACTGTATCTTAAAAGCGGGGCTTCGAAATGAAAAATCCCGAAATACGTGTCTCTTTATTTTCGACATATATTCATGTAAAAAATTAGCAGGCAAAAATTTTGACCCAAGGGTCAGCGCTGTCTGAGTTGACGTGGAATACCCCATATATATCGAAAATGCTGATTTACTTTCATTTCGAGTATCAGCCCTTTGATAGTTTCGGTGTTGTGGTAGAGAATTCCTGCCATCTGCGCTACTGCCTCTCTGTTCGGATGGTCCTGTTCATAGTATAGGACGGCAACTGCTCGGAGCGTTGGGGCCGACACCCCTGCTTCTTGATGCAATTCATGGTCATACTTTCCAAGCACAAAAGCGTTTGCCAATTGAAAAAGCCTACGTGCGGCTATCTCGACCGATCGGTGGGTAATGGCTCCGGTGTTGTTTCTTTGAAGCTCTGAAATTAATTTCGTCGATAACCGACGATACGTAAATAAATGTCAAATAAATGTCAGATATTTTTTCCATCGCGTTAAAAAAGTAACTGTAAAAAAAGGTAGACGCAGGTTGTATTTATTACCTTCGATATGGTCTAGAATATTTTCCTTTTCCCCGGTAATAAATAAAGCCAATCGTTTCAATTTGTTTACGTCCAGGCGTTGGACCCATAGGTCGTCGGCGATAGATCGCGTTATAGAGATTGGGAATTGTCCCGAGTGTTTTAGTTCCTCTTTATACGGGATCAGTGCCTTCACAATCCTATGATAATTTGTTGGTAATGTGGCGAAAGATCGGTTTGCTCGATGCATCTTGCTGACTTGAAATTTCAAAAATAATAAATACAAATGTCAAAAATGATAAATTAAAATTTTCGAAGTCTTTTGGAGTTAGTTCGGCCGAAACGTTTGGATCTGAGATGTCAAATAACTTGGTTTGTTGTCGTAACTACCGATTTTGTTTTTGCAGCGATAGATTAATTGGGGTAGGTCTCGAAATCCCGAATCTCATTCCGCCGAAAACCTTCTTCACGCGGTACACGAGCTACGCCACTATATCTATATATACGTTTTCGGCTGAATGAGATTCGGGATTTCGAGACCTACCCATTAATTGCGGTTGGCACCTACCTCGCTGAGCTCGTCCACATGTGTAGTGATGCAACAGTCTGCCCGAGTCAACCCGAGTACCGACGCACGTGCAGACCATGGAGACTAGAGGTAAGGAGTACGCCAGGGAGACTAGAGGACAGGAGACCGAACTCCGGTAACAGAATCTGGGCCAAAAATCCGTGAAATAGGAAGGTTCCGAGAGTGGCCGCTACGAGTGCTCGGATCCGAGAGGGTAGATCGCAGATATATGTCATATGTATGGTTCGGTATATCTATACATATCGTTTTTGACCCTGTTCGCACAGCTGATGTTTCTGCCAGCTTCTGCTACACGGCCCCGCGGTAGGACTCCTGCAAGATGTTAAATAAGTATGGTTATATGAATAATATGGAACGGTGTGAGTGATGTACGTTTATGCATATTGAGAATATGTATAGTTTAAAGTTTATACTATTCTTAACGCACATTTACGCAATTTCCGTCTAACGGTCATATGAAAAGAGAAAAAAATTGGTGATACTATTCGAGACCCCAGGCAACGCACATTTCTGCTTGGAGTCCAGTGCCGATACACACTTTCAAATTTTCCACTGAGTTGAGCTGAGCCATACTTTTGGCGAATGATGTTATTGTGCCACCGTTTATCCTAGCGGATTTGTCACCAACGAATATCTGTATAACACAAAATTATTGTATCGTCCATAATGTTAGAAAGTGACCAAAATATAATACAGGACAGATAATTGTGAATTATTTCCACTAATTTCCATATTGGCGCTAATGATGCAATTAATCGGCGGTAGCAGCGTTGGTGTATCGTATTGCACGAGTTCTATTGCGACAGGAATGAATCTGCGGAACCAGGCACAGCCTTCCTTCCAATTTCCACAGCTAAGGTCCTGAGCGAGATTTTCAATGGTGTATCGCTCATTGATATTGTCGTTTTGCACTTCACAGGCCTCAGTGGCATCCAATTTATCTGCATGAGGCGCTTTATTTTCCTCGTCAGCCGGTCTCATTCCATCGGTGTACTGTTGTATTGCGTTATTTCCTTCGTCGGGCACTTCAATTTCTCCTGGAAAGGACTGGAGGAAAGAATTATTGCATTGACTTATACTTACCAGGTTTGTCAATGACCCAGCATCCTTCGTAGCGGTATTAAATTCTTCTAGGACCTCATCGCTTTTCACCATACACTGAAATATTTGTAAATTTTACCATAAGCATTGAATATTCAATGTTTCTTACAATACAAATTATTGCACATTAAAACGTCATGACTACACAAATTGTTAGCTTGCAGAGAAAGCAAACGTTTTGAAACACAATTCACCTTTGGGATGTACGACGAGTTGAATGGGATAGCATCATGCTTCAAACGATAGATCGCTTGAGAGTATGCTTTATCCCATCAGCCGTAGTATTCACGGAGTGGGTTTCGACATCCTCATGATGAAAGTGCAGCTGGTAAACGAAGTCACCGGAAGAGAATTTCTTACAATTCCCAAGAAAAGCCTGGTTCTAGCTGACTCGGACTCTGTGTAATATTCAATATTCATGTTCAATCAACAAATTGAAGTGAATATGTATCAAAGAACTAAAAAGATAAATTTACAGGGATTTTAATATTTTAAAAATGGTATTGTGTTCTTGAAAAAACAAAAAAAATGACTCACTTTTGGTATCGAAAACAGAGCGACTCGCTTCTTGCGAGGCACTCCCTTTTCATTCCTGTCACCAGGTCGCCCAGTTCCACAGCCATCAACGGCGCACCACTTTGGCATGATAATATCCAATATCTAGATTCTACAAAATGGAATAAAACAACATAAGCGACATGAAAAAGATGTAATACAAGTCAGCTTTGAAACTTATTTTTCTACTTTATTGCATAGAAATACTGGGTATCACTAATAAAGATCTACGGAAATATAATGTAGTGCACGTTTAAATTTAAGACTAATATAACGGAATTATAATAACAGAGTTTACGAGGCTGGAATATTTATTCATTTTTTCGTACGGTACTCACCGATTTTTACAACTATTTGTGGCGGGAAAGACGTGGTCTGGATTTTATTTTATATCGAATTTAAAAAGCAAGCTGTATAGATATACTTAACCATGCATATGACATATATCTGCTCTACCCTCTCGGATGCGAGCGCTCGTTGCGGCCACTCTCGGAACCTTGCTATTTCCCGGATTTTTGTCCCAGATTTCAGATGCCAAATCCAGGCAAATTCGGTCTCCTGTCCTCTAGTCTCCCTGGAGTACGCACGGCCGTGGAAATCGCGGTCGAAATGTGTTCTCCGAAACGGGGAAAAAGTCGTCAACGCGCACCGAAATGGAGAACCACTGCTCTATGCGAACTGAAGTGAGCGTACATTTGAACGCAGCCCTGCGGTTCGCGTTCTCGTAAACGACGACCTACATAAAGTTAGCCGATCAAAGTAACCGATTTGATTTCTAAAAATTGCAAATAATTGTCGGTAAATTGTCGGAAATTGTCGGACCAAAACCAGAAATTGTCGGACCGTCGTTTACTTGTGAATAAATAAACAAATTTGACCGTCAAGTTAGCCGAAAATTTTTAAATATCAACCAAAACTAATGGTTCTGGGGCTTAATCGGTGGGGAATTTTTTGTCGGAGACGAATATAACAATAGAATAATTTCTCGGGCCTTATTTTCCGAGATAATCACAAAAAACTAAATTGGGTCATGCAGATGGCGCTGCGCGGTCAGCTTCACGTAGTTTTTTCTTAATAACATAGACAATTCTCAACGGATTTACATAAAACAAAGCCCAATCGAATGAGAAAAAGCCCCTCTAATTTGTCGGACTATCAGCGTAATTTGTCGGACGTTAATTACGAAATTACGGATTTTAATAGTTTTACGGGTAGTGCTGGTTGCGTCGTTTTCCTTAATAAAATGGGCAAATCCCAACGGATTTACACGAAACTGGTCCTAATCAATTTAGAAACGACCCCTTAAATTTGTCGGACTATCAGCATAATTTGTCGGACGTTAATTACGGAAATAAGGCGAAAAATCAAGATATCGATTTTTTCATAAGAATGATTTATTTTTAATTGATTTTCTAAAAAAAAACTAAAATTTCCATTTTCTAAGTTTGTCAAAATTTTCATAGTTTTCAAAAATGAATAATTAAAAATAAAATATAAGCAAAAAAGATCCCATTCTAAATTTATATAGAATATTGATTTTTTCAAGCACAGAATACATGAAAAAAAATTCATCGATTTTAAAAATATCGCTCTGCCTTTTTCACCCGGGTTTGTATGAAAATTTTGTTTTTAGCATCCTTTTTTTCGTTCCATAATTTTGCAACTAACCCCAGGTCCCTAAAAATATGTAATATGAACGTTAGGGAGGTGCAGTAAGAGGATAGGATGTATCTAAGGGGCTTCCAAAAATTCAAAGACTGGAGGAAATGCAAAAAACAAGTCCAAATAAAATAAATCGATATTCAAGCCGAAAAAATCAAGATATCGATTTTTTCATACGGATGATTTATTTTTTATCGATTTAAAAAAAAAAATTAAAATTATTAATCTTAATGCTTGTCGGAATTTTCATAGTTCCGAAAAAAAAAAATTTTTTTTAAATAAAAGCAAAAAAGATCCCACTCTAAATTCATATGAAATATTGATTTTTTCGAGCACAGAATACATGCAAAAAAATTCATCGATTTTAAAAATATCGCTCTGCCTTTTTCACCCAGGTTCGGGTTGGAGGAAATGCAAGAACCATGTCTAAATAAAATAAATTGATATTAAAGCCGAAAAAATCAAGATATCGGATTTTTCACGGGGATGATTTATTTTTTATTGATTTAAGAGCAAAAACCAAACTTATTATTTTTAATGTTTGTCGGAATTTTCCTAGTTTCGAAAAATAAAAATTTAAAAATCAAATATAAGCAAAAAAGATCCCATGCTGAATATATATAGAAACTTGACTTTTTTGAGCACAGAATACATGAAAAAAAATTCATCGATTTTAAAAATATCGCTCAGTGTGATTTCTCTTATTTTCCATTCTTTTAATTTTTCTAAGGGGGAGGGGGTGGTGGGAAAATTTCCAAAAAAATCAAGAGATGTTTTTGGGTTACCCGAAACTGAATAAAAAATTGCCAACCATTTCTGAAGGGGTGAGGGTTTTGACCCGTTCGAATTGAGCGGGCTTCCTTTCCCCTTATATATTTATTTTGATTTGCACTTCACAGTTATCACTCACAGGTTCACAGGTTTTTACTTATAATGACATTGCACCGCCTGATTGACTGGAATTATGGACGTGGCGTCACTGGACGAGTCGTGACGAAGCTTCTGCGACGATGCCACCCGTTGGCAGCGTGAGACAGCTCGCTTGATAATGCTTCTGTAATTTTTTTATATTTCTATAAGTTGGATAGGGTTACATCGGGTTTCGTTTAAATGCTCTACGATCATTTCCAAAATTTCGTCAAATTCCGAGCGTCCGTTCGTACTACAAGCTGTTTACAGTTTTCACATGTATAGTCGAGTTACCTATGGCGAAAACGCGCGAGCGTGTTTGAGCGCGCGAGGTTACTGCCGCGATCGGAAATACTACTAATCTCAATCGTTCGGCAGAAGTATCACACCTGCTCCATACTGGATTGTTTGTTCACTGATTCTCCGTACTATCGTTCTCATTGTTTCAGCTTACGAGCCATGATACGACTACAAACTCATTTTCAATATTGCAGCTGCCAGAATGAGAATGCGGTTCTGTAATTTTTTGCTGTCCTTATGAGTCTGACTTGGTCAGAGGGGGCTTCGTTTTCCGGTTTTTGATCGATCTACCAAATTTTATTCGATCATCGGTTCCCGTTTACGACTGAAGCTGAATTAATTTTAACATTATGATTTCTTTATCGACGGCGATATGGCACATACCCTTAAAGTAACAAGAAAAAAACGATTCATCCCAAGAAGTTGAGTTAATTAAAACAGTACAGGAAAAACAGAAAGCCAAGGTAAAATCCACAGTTCACTTTTATTTCAATCACATAATTCGTCGGCAAAAAGGGGGGGCAATTTGTTGTGCAACCAGCACACTCCAAGCTCCTGCTTTTTCCCGAACGAAATTATCATCTGAAACAAAACGCAAAAACACAAATGTTAAGTATCAAATATTTATTCGAACCTGTAAATAATCCCTTAAACCCTATTAATTATCCCATGTCGAATAAGCCATAAATAACCAATACCTATAAATAGTGATAAGTGTCTACCTGGAAATAATCCCTATAATAATATTAAGTATCTAAGCGTACTTAGAATCAATCCCGTAAGGACTATAAATTATCTAATATCTAGCTTACCGGTAAAAGAGTCCCTTAAGGATTAAGTGTTACCGACACTTACGTCTATTATTATTACTTACCGTAAGTGCGCGTATCCCCCGGCGGTAAGGTAGATTCCGAGTTAATACATAGCCACAGGAGTAACCCGACAGGGGGCGGTTGCCGAAATTTATTCATTTCTATCGTCCGGGGGCCCGTAGGCCCCTAGGCCCGAACCTGGCTGCTTCGCCGCTCTTCGAGCCGCCGCAGGGCTCTCGCGGGTATAAAAGGCAAAATTATAAAAGCAAAAGCCACCAGAGTCGCATTCCGCCAGCGCTGTCTAAAGTGCTAAGCCGCTGACTAAAGTGGCTCGTCGCATACGCTGTTTAAAGTGTTCAACGGTAGCGCTGTATAAAGCGCTCAGCTCGTAACCCGTTCCCTTTTTTGAGTTTATTCCTCTCCCCTTACCTCCTTATTGTCTATTACCCCGTTTATAGACTTTAGGGGTCTTGCTATATTTTATGTCATTTTTTCGTTCTTAGACCACCGGTATCATCTACGCAAATGAATAAACCGAAGTATGTAAACTAAACGCCATTGTACAACGATTAATTACCCCATTACCCCATTCCCGCATATTGTTACACAACACCATTCAGCGGAATCGTACAAATTTGTACCGTTCAGCTCAATAGGCCTGGTTGAATAGTAGTAATCTACTAGACTACGACAGAAAATATCTGTGGACTCCGCATCCAGAATGGAAATTTCTTTATGAGACTTTAATTTTCAACTTCTGATTATATTTACATCTATCCATCGAATAGTTGTTGATGAATCAGATAATCAGATAGACCATATAAAGATAGTCCAAGAAGCGTATCTGCAGCTTCTGGAGCACCACACTCCCTATCACACAACATGCGGAGTGCAACATTCCAAAGTAGAGTTTTTAATGATTTCGTAGAATTTATTTGTTCAAAAATTTCAGTCACATAACGTTTTTCTTTTTTTGGAAATGTACTTCGTGCAGTACCAAGATAATAATGAAGATATTTCCCCAATAAATTCAATATCTATATTGCCCTCCCAAGCACAAAGAATTGAAGGATTATAATCATTAATACACGTTTCATTATCTGATCTTCTAAGATCATACAATCTGCTTTTAGATTTCAATTGCCTTCTACCAGCTAAGGAAACTGCTACATTTTTCATAATTAATGTATCGGTCACAGGACGAGGAAAACCGAAACGGCAAGCACGAGTAGTGCGATTCTTTATTTTTCTCGTACGGATACAGTAGCTTTTATGGTTATGATTTTGGTGACTAATAACACGAAGATGCAATGTCGGGGAAACGTTTCTATTAGCAATACTCCGGTATGAAATTTACAACTTCTTCCATCGAAGATGTACCAAGAATCGGTGCATCCTTAATCCATATTGATAAATGAAAATGTTGAGTTTCTCTGGTTTGATATTCGCGCCTCCAGAAGTAATGAATCACTTCACCAATTGGGTTTGATTTTGAACATATAAAATTTAACATAGCCCGAAATGTATCATCCATAAGCCTCGATACTGATACAGGATCAGCGGTGATTAATGAATTCACAGATTTGCGCGCCCTTGAAGGATTAACTTCACGCAGATATTGTATCAAATCTGTCCATAATTATTCGCTCGGGCTCAAAGTAAGGCCACGTGGCTGGTCCGTAATGTTGAATCATGTAATTCAAGTCCGATCTAGGCTTATGCCAAAATTGTTCTGTATTCCGTAGCTTCCCAAATATAGTATTCCGATTTCCTTCTAGCCCTCCTCTTGCTAATTGTTTGAAGTAACTAGTAGGAGCAGTATACCGCAGTCTGGCGTTAGTTGCATTCATCTTATGAAATATTCCACTACGTAATTGATGAATATTGTTGTCATTTAATGCGTAAAATAAATATTGAATATTTAGTTTATATCTTGCATGCTTTGAAATGAACTTCGATCGAAAATATTCAAAATCGGTAAGTCGAATCGATCTGTCTTCATGTTGGCCATTTGTGCCGTGTGGATATTAATCTGGATAACATTTAAAATCCAAAAGCTTATGGTGATAAGAAAGAGGTACTTCTTGATCTTTCAACATTTGATATAGCTCTGTGGCGCTTTTATTCTCTTTATCGGAATACATTGGATGGATAGTAAAGTGTTCATAGTATTCATCCGACGGCGACATTTGAGTAAGCAACGCAATTTTAGTCTTCCCCTATGTTTGAACGTTCTTCATATTACCATCATCATTGACTTTGTTATCGTTCAAATTCAATTCTGCATCATCACAAACTTCTCGTTCGCTATGGGGATTCACTTGAACTTGAAATTAAACGTTTGGAAACGTTCCATCAGATAACGAGCTGGCAGACTCTGGTAACATGATTTTAGAGTATAGTGGATTATTTTCTTTAAGCCAAACGAGAGCTCTAAATACTTTCCCCGCATTTATTAAATTTTCCCATATAATTTTCGATTTAGTAGGAATTTCCCGCACTAGTATGAATAATTCATGCTCGACATTGAGCGGAGTTATTGCAGGACAAATTTTTTTTATAGTTTCCTCGATTGGCGACGGCAAATGAAACGATCTACCGATAGCCTTTTTATTTATTTCTCTGCGTGGCATATTTTTGTTAGCTATTGTACCCATGTTCCGAACTACTTGAAACGATTTCGCTCTTTGAATCAATAATTTCTCATAGTCGTTTAGACCAGACAATGCTGCGGGAACTTCTCCTGCGACAAGATTATTCAAAATACAAGTTGGTGGTATTTTGTTTGAACGGAACTTGTTGCGACAATAGATGCAAAGATAATCAGCATCGTCCTTTGATCGCGAATTTGTTTCATTAAGTCTTTCCAATAAGGCGACTTCAAAAGAGCCTTCATGTTTGCGATGGTTACGATATCTTTTTTGAAACACACTTTCTCACAGGATATACAAGCTTTTCGTAGCGCATCCATTGATATTTAGGTGAATAACTTGAATGCTGCGCAATGTGTGGCCATTATTGAGTCCTTGTTCAAGTCAATTTCTGTGCTGGTGCCTGACGTATTTGAATTCTGTTGAGCTCGCGTTGGGATGTCACGTAATATGTTTATGTTTCTCGTATTTAAAGCTTCATCCAAGTTATCCAATTCTCCGACTGACGATTTTACGCTATAAAATAATGCTTTGACAGTTCGTACTCTTGGGTAGTGTGGCAATAAAAATTCCACAGCTACGAAAACAGATTTACAGTCCGTTGGGGCGATATAGCATGTGTGACTGTATCCTAATTTATCATTATGAAGACGTTCTGTGCATTCATGAATTTTATGAATCTTTTTACGAATATTACTTAAGTTCCATTCGTGGACATTCTAAATGAAATTTTGGTATGTGTCGATTATATTGCTGTCGACAGGTCTACATAACGAGCTGCATTCCCATGATTTTTTACATTTCTTCAAATTACTTATTGGTAAAATATTCTCTGCTTGACCATTCTCGTTTATAACGATTGCCTCAACGAAATGTAGAGGTTGTACATATACAGTTTCTGCAAAGTAAGCCTCGGATAAGACTGTATGTTTTTTTATAATTCCGCACAAAATGTTTATTTTGTCGTGTATCGTAGCATTGATGCATTTGGATAATTGCGTTAAGCTAACTTCAGCATTTTTTCTAATTGATTTCAATTTTTTTGATATCCTAAACATATATTTGGCCCTCACATGTAAACACCATTTGATAATTTGCTCCGCTTCCATACGACTTTCAATTGATGATTTCGTGGGGCCCTGAATTAATTTATACACGTTCTTTACGATTTGCTCTTTTAACAATCACGATTTCTTTGTACCTATTCCTATTTTAACCCGTTTATGTTTGTGACATAGTTCTTTTGCTGTGCGCAGCTTGCATTCTGTAAGCTCTTGGATATCCTGCGATTTCGAATATTCAACTTCTTTCAATGCAAGATATTGCGTTTGATCCTGAAGCCGTTCAGCATTAATATCGAGGACGCATGATTTTCGTTTCAAACTTTTATGCATATCTGTGTTTTCCAAATATTTAGTTTGCCTCTCATTGACTATGACCTTATCAATACTCTAATCAGCACTACTTTTTTCGGTTATCAAAGGCTTGTATATTATATCGTTTGTTTCTTTCTATATCAACTTTCAGAGAACCAGATTCGATTCTATCAAATATCGTTCATCCGTCATCCCTATGTTTCGCGACAGCCCATTTCTCGCGCCGTTTCCGATTTACTCGGTCTTTTCGGGATACCCATTTTAAACGATTGGTATCGTTGGGGTCAGACGCTGCAGAATCATCGGTATTATTTGAATAATGACTAGATTCACCATTTACTTATGTCCTGTGTTCAGCGATGCGAACTACATGTTGTACTGTAAGGGACGTATCGGGAACTACAACGGTATCGTAACATTCGCCTTTTCTAACTTGATTTGATTCGATCGTGTAACCTACATTAATATCATCTCTAATATCATCTGGGGTCGAAAGGAACTTCACATTCCATTCTGACGATGATTCAGCTCTTGAACTTTTGATCGGGCATTTTTCAGGTTATTATTGGAAAATGATACAGGGGACTCTCTGAATTGATTTATTTGTGTACGCGGTCACAGCTCGAATCTCTTCGTCTGATTTTCATTGACGCGTTCTTACTCAATGGACAAATGGATTCTAGAACCTTTTTCTTACTCATGATGTCGTTATCCTCCGAATCAATGATTGATTTTCTTTTAATCACTTGCAATTGCCTTCGGTTGATGATCAACAATTTTGAGAGGACCAATTGAGTTCATAGAGTCGACGGTCAACTCAGTTTCGGTTTCACTCAGCTTAGTTTTTTCCGTGTAACTTGTGCTGTTTTTTCTGGGTCTTTGTTTTACTTGATCCTTATATTTTATTGCACGATTTCTCGCTGTTTTTCCATGTGACTGCACCAATGAGGGAAACACGTTGTAATCTTTCAATTCCGAAGAGATTGTGAAGTGCTCCAACGGTTTATTTTCGAATACTTGTAGCAAATGATCGCGCATGACAGAAGTCAAGTACGTCAAATCATCTGGTCTCCTGCCGTGTAATATCGAAATTGCAAAAGCAATTGAAAAAACCTTACAGACGTTACCATTTGGTTGTTGTTGCACCGTTGGAAATTCAATATCGTTGAACGGGTAGAAAGGAAATAGTTTTTCGATGAATACCTTGTGATGTCTGTGAAGTTTCCTCTTATTCATAAAATAATAAAGATACATCTTTTCCGTGTCATAATAGCACACAACCCAATGACCACATCGGTTCGTGCGAAAATCGTCACAACTATGCAAAATCTGAATATGTTTTCGATTCGGTAACACTTCACGAACCCACTGAGGAAACTGAACGTACCACGTGCTCTGCATATCAAATTTATCATTTGCAGTCCTCAGCAACTCCAAAAATTGATCCATATGTCGGTCGTCTAGCCATTAGCGATTACGTTTTCAAAAGTTGGCTCGTGGTTGATCGCCATTTCGAATTTTGATGATTTTTTGGAATCTACATTCGTTCTTAATATGTCCATAACGAATATCGATTAGAGCAAACAGGCGAGAAAACTAGCCAATGTTTTCCAATAATATCAGCCGTATAACCTTGACTGATTTGCTAAAGTTGTAGCACGTTTTGACAAATAAAAACAACAGATTTAATATAAGAACACATACTCACACACTGTCATCCAGTATATTTATTTTATTTTCAAATGCAAAATACAGTCCAATCTTGCTTTATACTGGAAAAATACGATTTTGATTAGAAGTTTTACTTTAAAACTTCGTCCAGCAAATTCTTCAGCGCACAGCAGCTTATATTTAATCGAAATGATTACTTAAGGCGCACAGCAGCTTATTTGATATGGCAAACCACCACTTCAGGCGCACAGCAGCCTATTTGGCATGGCAAAGCCACGGCTTGAGGCGCGGAGCAGCCTATTTTATGGGATGAGATCACCGAACTATAATTGTAGAGTCTAGCTGCAATAATTTATCGACCTCACAGTAGAAGCTTCGAACTAAATTCAGCAAACTATCCACACCTGAAACGGATAAAAAATGATTATGAAAAACTTTTCGTGAACAAATTTTATTTTTACACTACCGTTCAATATTTTCAGGACTCGTGTCAAGTGTGCTTGCAAGAACCATTTTTGTCTTTGAATGACGACAACTTCGCGACAAAGAAGGATAAAAAAAAA
>OZ020176.1:2250871-2408371 GCA_963971145.1 Sussaba pulchella | reverse complement strand
TCGGTCCTGCCCCCGCGAGAAAACAAGCGGGGGAGACCGTCGACTTGTGCAATCGATGGCCTGCGCTCGACTTACGCACGCCGTCACAATTTTCATGATAACTCAAGAACGCCTCAAGATTTTTTATACTCCTTGAGCTTGAATTACAGGTAAGGTTTTAGAGATTATGCGTGAGGAATTTCAAACTTCTGAAATTTTTTCCCTAACTTTGGCCCTGAGTTAAAGTCGAGATAGAAAATTTCGGAAAAATCCGATTTTTTTAAAATATTTTTTTCATGCTATCTCAGTGCTCAGTGATTGAAATATTATTTAAAAAATATCAATGGATTTTAATATTCATGACCTTTCTAACGGTACTTCAGAAAAGTCTCTAGCTTTATTTGTCGTGAATTTATCGACGTTTAAAGACAGAAGTTATTTTTACGAGCATGCCTCGCTAGTGTCCTGGTAATATCCGACGGTAGTGTAACTGTGTGGTCAAAAGAAATGAACGAAAATATGCTTTATTTTATATCAAAATTACCTAACCCCCCTCCCCCCCCCCCTCCCTCCGCGTTAATGAAAGGAACATTATCGTACCTCAAGGCAAGTAAAGACTCGCGTTCCGCTGAAGTTCAGTTTCCCGACGCCATTGATTTTGCGTTCCGTCCCCGAGAAATTAATTTCCACATTTTCAGTCGCCGTTGCCAGCATCACTTCCCCAATGCAACCCTTCGCCGTGTTCTTGCCCCCAACTAGGATGAAATGAAGCGTCATCTGAAAATCAATAAAACAATGAGTGAAGATAGTAAAAAACCGTGGAAAAATGCAAAATGATTAGTTTGTTATAAAGTTACGTACTAGTGCTTTTCCCCTTTTCTGATCACCTAGAGATTGGTCGAAAGCATTGAAATCCTGCAGGGTATCAATAGGTAAAGTGACAGCAAGTCGCGTTTTAGCTTCTGTAAGATTTATTTGCTGCTGAGTTCCACCGATTGCGTCATTGATGATCATGGCATTTTTAACACTTCGAATTTTTGCATTGATGTCGTAGAGGATCCTTCGTTCCATGCCCTCAATTTCGAAATGGAAATACTGCAACAAGTCTTTGGTTTTTTTTATCAAAAATGTCCTCGATCAACGTTGAAAAAATAAAATAATATCAATATTTTTTTTTGTTTAGTAACTTTAGCGGTGGACGACCATGTGTGTGTGCCGATGTGTGTACTTGTTTCTTTTTTTTCTTTATAACGTTTCACCCATTTGATCTGGGGCTTTTTAGGATTTTTTTCTTTTCTTGCTTTTTATTCTACTGTAGCGTAAATTTTCAACCTCCGCTGCAAAGCTGAAGTCAGATAAACCTTTCCCTTTTATTTTCCTTGGGCGCCACGTGCGAATGCACCGGGAAAAGTGTACCCCATGGCGAAGCTGAATGTCCGGCCCGCCGCAGCCCCGTCCCTAGGCAGAGTGGCGGTGTTCGCTTTCCACCGTGCGGAGTCAAAGGGTTCTCGAAATAATAAAAAAAAACACAAATCAATCTTTCGAACCTTCACATTTTGACCAGTTTAATGAGTCCACAAGATATTTAACAATCAATTTACAACGGCTCGTCGCTTCGCTCACACACACATTCAACCTCTCAACCAGGCTCTCACACTCGCGCTCTCGCGGGCGGTCCATGACGGACGACCCTCACACCACGTCACCTCACACACACTCTCACGCACGCACGGTTAAACGAAATAGACAAGATAAAATCACGACAGATTCACACCGGGCGCGGCTACTTCATTCACCGCTAAAAGAAACGAATTACAAAAATAATACCAAAATAATAATCTAATCGCGGTTCACACGATACAACACTCCGGCACGCGCACACACACACCCGGGTCGACCGTCCTACCCGCGCAACCCTACGGATGACTCGACATTTCCCGGGAATCGAACGTTAGAACCTTATAAACGCGCGTCGCCCGATATTTCAACAAATATTCCCGAGAAATACAATACTCCACAAAACGATAGCTGTTCCGGGAACGAAGTTCCCGGCAAAACCCACGGAACCGGTAATCAAATTCAAATACGGAACCGCGTGGTCCAACCGCCGTCGTTGTGAGACGCATCCTAACTCCGGTAGAATCATGTCACACAAAAGAAACAGATAAAATACCGATAATGATAAAAATTCGTCCCGAGATGAAGAGAGTGAACCGACAAACACACCGGAACGATGGAGATTTTATTTCATTTCTTTAGCCGGGACAACAGCGTCCAACTGCTGGCCCCGAACTCCAATACTTTGACACTCCGATACAGTGACTATTTTACTTGAATTCTAATTCTTTGTGGCTGGAACCCACGAACAAAAATAAAATAATTGTCTAACCGCTTTAACACCCGTTCCCTAGCGATCACTCGGTGTACCGGCACAACAATCCTTAACTGTTCGCGAGCGGTCAGTTATTGAAAAACTGTACTTACAAGTTATTATGAATGGCATTTGAATCCGTCTACAAAATTAACAACAATATTTTATTCTCCAGATACAAAATGACGCAATGGAGAGAGCGTTTACCGGTTAAGATTATCGAGTA
Source organism: Sussaba pulchella (assembly GCA_963971145.1). NCBI lineage: Eukaryota > Metazoa > Arthropoda > Insecta > Hymenoptera > Ichneumonidae > Sussaba > Sussaba pulchella. The sequence goes on along the minus strand of OZ020176.1, from coordinate 2,405,795 downwards.
TTGCAATTGAAATTCCGTTCCCGCCATTTGGTGTTTTTTTCGATGGAGGGTTTGTAACTCGTAACCCTACACACAAAATTACCATAAACCTACTTACCGAGGAATGTTACGACGCCTGAAACTCCAGACTCACGTATTCGTTCCTGGTTATCGATCGTAATTGCAGCATAGGCTAACTTTTTGCGAATAGTTTTGCCGACGACACCTTTCAGAGGAGTAACCTTATTTAGAAAATGGATTGCGTCCTTATTTCTAATCCATATAGATATCTGATGACCACATTTTCGCACGCTTAACGAGATCTCGGTTAGTTATTCTTGCCGGGCGAAGAATTTTTCGTAATATGTTTACGTCATTCTCAGCATTACCCTTGTTAGAAATGTTGAGCCGGTTTGCCAACACTGAAATAGTACATTCACCTTTCTTCTTTCGTTCAGTTACATTTCTGACAACCGTTAACGTATCGATAAAGCCACGGACGACGTGCTGAAATTTCTTTTGCAAATCACAAGAGACAATACCGTTGTAGAGTCTCGGACCATCGAAGTTTAGATTATGGGTAGCGACGTAAGACGGCAAGCCTGTTCGAACGGCAAGCTGCTATTGCGGAGCTATCGTCGTCTTCAATCAATACGCCAACCTCAAGATTCTGCGATTTTAAATCTTCGCTTGAATTCACCAAAGTGCTTGCAACATACGGCGCCATAGCTTTTGTCGACCCCCAGAAATTTCTGCGACAGTCGTGGTTCCTTGGATCTTGATCCATGTCACGTCGCTTGAACTTACGGTTACAGGTACTATAATCTCATATTAGGCCCGATTTCAACCCTATTACCGTGCCAAATCCGTTCAAGCTATCATAACTCCGTCCTGTTCCTCTTTGACTCCAACCCATATCGTACGAAACCATAATGCGAACAACGTCATCGAACATTATTACCTCTTGAGGAATCTGTCCTTGTGACTCAGCAGCTACGTCTCCAAACGATAATCGTCGAGGTGTGATAAAATTTCTTGGAATTTTCTGGCCTACATAGTAAAAAAAGTAATATGAAATTAACCAACATTGATTGCTGTTAAAACGACTAAAAATTATTTATATTTAGTTTTTTGTTTCAATACATGATAAAGATACATAGTCTATATATTTTTTAAATAGAATATTCTGACCTCGCTATCAGGAAGGAAAAAATTCCAAAATGTATTGATTTACTTCGGCTTTATCGATCAATCAATTTTGTTAAAAATGAGTCGCTTAATATTTAATTGAATCATATGCTAATTTGGGAAGGTAGGAAGGGTTGATCAAGTTCAGGCAAACAAGCTTTCAATTTTTTTTCTCAGTCATAAAAAATGGCAGACATAATGGCATTTGGTTTTTTCGTAAGGAATTATCGACGGAAATTGCAATCGGATACCATCAGGTTAACCTGTCGGGTGATATCGTTTACTTTGGCATTGATTAATTCACTAGTGCGGCATGCTCCGCTAAATCCAAAAATCAGCAAAACCTGCAATATATGGGTCACATTCAGTAATATGAAGAAATTAAAAGCCTAACTTGGAAGTATAGTATTTTCAAAACTTACATTTGTCGCTAGATATTCTTTATCAGGGCCTTCAGTAAGGAACATCTCGAAGTTCTCCGGTGACAGCACATTCGATTTTTTCGCTCTGAATCATGTCGATTGCTTCTTCATGAAAGCTTTAAGATCGAGATAGCTGCCGATGTCGACTTGGTCTCGGATTTTCATCGTTGATCGTAGCATCAAGTAAATCTACCATGGAGTCGAAGTTTTCTTTTTTGTTTCAAAGTGTTGAAATACGCCAACACTACTGATTCGGAATTGAATACCGTATTATGCTCCAGCTTCCATTGCCGGTATGTTTCGTATGCCGATTCGTACACCTTTTTCGACTTTGTTGGCAGTAAATTCTCTTGTGCACTGTCGACCTCTTCCCGGAGATCGGTCGGCGTGGACGGCCTTGATTCATCGCTGTCCATTATTACGAAACTTAAATTACGGAGGTTATTTCCGTGACAAGCGTCGATGACACAAATCGAAAGAAACTGATGTTCTCGCCTGATGGGCCTGGTATTCATGGCCGCCTCCTAATGGCACTGCGATCGACTCGATCGCATCGACTTTGGCGGCCCGACCCTCCGACGTCAAAACAATCTGCATAAAAATTGTGATTGAGTTTATGACATATCTTGCCGCGTTAGTTGCGTAGAAAAGAGTAAACTGCACTGCATGACTTACCGAACAAGTTTTTTCGTTTTGTCGAATTTTCAATGATAGTGGGTATGGTTACAATTTCTCTAAATGCGTTCTTCAGCGAAAAAGGCGGGAAAACCGCGGACTTTATCGACACAGCATAACTCTCACTTTCCGTACTATTAATATCCTGTGTTACAAACCATCTCTTTAAACGTTTCCGTCCTTTTTTCAGAGTTTCTATTAGTTACGTACGCATAAAAATTACAATTAATAAGCAGAACATTTTTTTCGCGACATCTTAATGAAGTTACGTCTATACAGGAATACATTGATCAGGAAGAAATATTTACTTACTTGTGAATGAGAGAATGCCAACTTTGAATGATGCACCACTGCGCCTTGAGCTCGATACGATCCGTCAACCACCGTTCGATCTGCTTATAATCTTCGGGGGGTGGATACCGACAGAAAATCTGTCCCTTGTCTTGGTACACCCACGTAGATTGCACAAGATCGACAGTTCCCTCGTGCAGGAACGATACGACCGCATATAAATACGAAGCCGTTTTAACTGTAGCTGTATCCATAATTTAATCACCGGCAATGTTCACTACAAATATTCATTAATACATATGGCTCATTCCAAACCAAACCGTGGAGTAATTCCCCTCGGGTCCGCCGATTGTTGCATAATTTTATTTTTGACTTCGTTCCGACTCATAATAGACCCTAATTTTTTTTCAGAATTTTTGCACCACTATTTAAGGTGATGGGCGCTGATTGTTGCATAAACTTGCATATAGTTATTTGCATAGAAAGGAATTATATAATTTGCATACGATTTTTTTTTTAACTTTGTTCCGACTACAAACGGACCCTAATTTTTTTCCACAATTTTCCCATCACTCCTTAAGGTGATGCGCGCGCATCGAAGTTGCAAAAATACGAGTAAACCGACAAAACGGCCATTTTTAAAAATTTGATTTTTTTTCTACAAATGCTATGTTATAAAAGAATAGTTTTTTTTTTAATTTGGGAGTGGGACGCAGCTTGCTTGTATTTAAAAAAATACTTTCTTTGTTTTTCAAATCTTTAAAATCGTAAAAAATTTTAATGATAAAAGTCGTTACACGTGTGAAAGAAAAAACAAAAATAAAACATAGCTTGAAAAATGTTGATATTTCTCATATTTCGTGAGGGGAGAGCACGTGACCGTCTCTGAGCACAGCAAAGTGAAAAATCGAGATACGAAATATGCAAAATATCAACATTTTTCGAGACACGTTATATTTTTGATTTTTTTTTTCACATGTTTAATGATTTTTATAATTAGAAATTTTTACGATTTTAAAGATTTGAAAAAAAAAAAAAGTTTTTTTTAAATACAAGCAAGCTGCGTCCCACTCCCAAATTAGAAAAAAAACTATTATTTTATAACATAGCATTTGTAGAAAAAAAATCAAATTTTTAAAAATGGCCGTTTTGTCGGCTTACACTTATCTTTGCAACTTCGATGCGCGCGCATCACCTTAAGGAGTGATGGGAAAATTGTGAAAAAAAATTAGGGTCCGTTTGTAGTCAGAACAAAGTTAAAAAAAAATCGTATGCAAATTATATAATTCCTTTCTATGCAAATAACTATATGCAAGTTTATGCAACAATCGGCGCCCATCACCTTAAAGAGTGGTGCAAAAATTCTGAAAAAAAATTAGGGTCTATTTTGAGTCGGAACAAAGTCAAAAATAAAATTATGCAACAATTGGCGGACCCGAGGGAAATGACCCCACGGTTTGGTTTGGAATGCCCCATATATTAATATAATTGATGTAAAGACACGCGACCACCATGGAAGACGATGAGAGACTGGGGGTGATACCGCGTTTTTGTCTTGAGCGCCACGAACACTGTCGAAAAGCGTTAACAAAGAACGAACTTTTGCGATATGTTTCCCTCGTTCTCTTTCGCAGGTTAGCGAGCGCCGATAGCGATGTTTTTTAACTCCCGGCTGAAAACGGGAGTTATGTGTTTCGTCGTGAGCAACGTGAATTGGCGTTTCGTTGGAAATGCTTTACCGGCCGAACGGCTGATTTTCTTCTTACAAATTGATGTACATCGGTGTCGGAAGTCACAGAGAGGGTTTAGCTTCCATAATATTTACGATCAGATCTCAATTCGCGGAGATATTAAATGTAGAAATTTGAACGGTTTCGAACGTTTTTCTCAAATCGCAATTTTGATGGGTTCGACTGCATGAATCGCAGACTTCACGGCATCATCTGCTGTGACAGCGCGTGTGTAAGTGTAGTGGAACGTATCCGTGTGCTTTGCATCAACGCTCTGGACGATATCGCTGAGTGCGAGAGAGACAGCGCGATTGGTCGATCGTTTTAACCTCGAAACAGAACTTTCAACGGAAATTTTTTTTTTTTTCTCAAGTGATTCAGAGTGAAAATTTTTTATTAATTGATTTCATGTACAAACGATATTTTTTTAAAGAGTGCATTTTCCATTTAACGTTCAATAATTAGTTAGTTAGCAGGATTGATCTACTGACGATTTTATCAAGCACGTCGAATTAATAATTCTGGATACTTGTATTCGGGCGTGAAATTGAGATGTATGTGAATGTGGAGGTTAGGTCGGATGACGTGGTTATGCCCGGTGATATTGTTTTATTTATGGTCATCAACTGATGTCACGTACGAACGATATTGTTTAATGAGTTCATTCTTTTTTATTCAACGTATGATAATGTTATCAGGATTGTGAAAAACGTGAATATTGATGTTCAGCTGGACGATGAGGTTATGCCCAGTGATATTGTTTACCTCGGTGGAATTGGCAATTCAAAAGAAAAAAATTGTTGTCGGATTCAATTTTTTACTTTATCCTCCAACCGACAAAACTTTAGACACAGCGATTTGTCAGAATGCACAATATGTATATTTGTTTTCATTGTTTTTCCTATATGAGTCAGGTCCTTTTCGGAGCAGCATTCATTCAATGTTCACTCGCTTAAGACATATTCAAAACCTATAATGACTGGGAAGGACGAGCGGAATGCGCTGACATCTGGTCAAGGCTGCGTCGAGCCGCGCTTGAAAACTGTACAATGCGCAGACATTTGGTCTAGGCTACATAGAGCCGCGCTTAAAATCTCCATAATGCACTGAGATTTGGTCAAGGCTGTATTAAGCCGCCCTCAAGACTCCACGATGGGCTGACAATTTGTCATGGCTACATTGAGCCGCGCTGAACAATCACATGATGCGCTGACATTTCGCTGAGACTGTACTCAACTGCGCCCAAGGACAACCAGCATGTGCCGCAGCTAGTCGATACTTTCAAAGTCTTGTCACATCAAATTTCCATACAGTGGTCACGTTTTACGATATTGAATCGATAAACAATAGTACATTATGACACTAGTAGGAAAAATTGTTTTGTGACGTGGACGTCTTGTTCGAGCTAAGTGATTCCAATCATTGGCGGACGTGGAGAAAATTATATCAAATTATCTTTAAAAAGTATGAAATAAAATAAATTTAAAAAATTTTTAAAAACTCCCGGCTGGAGTAAAAATCGAACACAAAAAAAATTAGAACGAAAAAAAAGTAATCTGATAGAAAGCATGAATAAAATTCATGAATCTAAAAAGAATACAACAAATTAATAAATTTAAAATGGAAAAAACAAATTAGTAAAATTAAAAGAATAAAATAAATAAATAAATTCAAAAAGGATGAAATAATTCAAGAAGTCATCTTAGTTTATTCGTAGTTTGAATTATGATCGTTCGTCTGTATGAGTTCAATTTTTTGAATCGTGGTAATTTTCTCACTGCCCTCAATTCAGTCGGGAGACGTCATTCATTTACCATAAATATCATATAGGATATAGATGTTTGACAGTGCAAAGAAGACGCCATTAGATAATTGAACATGAAGACGATCTGGATTTAGATGTTCGACGATACGAAAGAAAACGTCTCCCGACTTATGTTCAATATACGGGTATTTCGCGCTTATGCACGTACGCGCGCACACCCATCCATCCACATCTACACACAAGCCCACCCATGCACACACACATGCACGTGTATATAATACAGGAGAACAACCCCAAACCTCAAACAAAAATTGAAAAAAAAAGTTACAAATTTCGAAAAAAAACGTAAAAAAAAATTATTTCCGATAAAATTTTCTGACCTCCCACGCCTGATTCCTCATCTATAAGACCGAACACACATCCTCGAAAAATAAAATTTTGAAAAACTGCAAAATTCGCAAAAGCCGCGATACTGCACAATTGCCCAAAATAAATATTGTTTTAAATATCTTCATTTTATAAAAGAAGTTATCCATTCATTTTACTTATTAATGGAGATGATCAAAAACGTACAAAAATAGCGGTTTGGTGTAATTACAATTTTCAATGGTATTTAATCTCGTTGTAAGTCTTGAGAAGAATACGATAAAATTAAAAAAAAAACGATCGAAAAAATCTGTATAGTCGCAACAACGCCTACGCCGAAGACAAGAATAATTGGGAAAAATAATTTTTGAATCTTCTATATTGAATTGTGTTCTTTCATTAATTATAAGAAAACTTACCAGAGCCCAACTTGAAAAATACATTTGATGTGAAATTTTTTCAGCTGTCCACCAAAAGTATTAAAAAATATCCTAAAATTTGGGCCATGGCTGAGAAATAGCATTTTAGGTTTTAAATCTGATTTTAATGGACTTTTAAGGGTCGAAATAGAAAACTGATATTTTTGTCGAAAAGCTGAGACAATTTTACATCAAATGAAAACTTTAAATACATTTCCCAACCGCGTGAGCATGTGAAAAAAATGCTTTAAAAAAAAGAAAACGAAAAATACCTTAATTGACAGCCGCCAAAATAATTGAAAAAAAATCCGAGAAAATTTGGAAATTTATTTTTTAACATGCACTTCAAGCTGTGTAAATGTCATGAACATCCCAGATAGTGAAGTTCAGAGTTGTCCAGAACTTGATGGATCCACTCATATGTATAACTGCACGAAGACTCCCAAGTCGGGATAAAAGACTACAATGGACGATATGGTGCAAAGGTTCGAGGGTAACAGGTATTAACAAATGAATATCCGCAAAGACGGGAAAGAATCAGACTTATTGGCTTAAGAATACAGTCGTGGTGGCGTGTGTGCAGCTAGAAATTACTTCTACGCAACAAGCAATCCCACCTTTTTTTCAACGTAAAATATACGAACCATTGTTAATGACCTTCGCTGGGACATGAGGTTCACTTATCCACATATTTCGTTCCTACATCTATGTCGTACCGTTTATGCATTTATTTTTCAATACCTTTATCCTTGGAGACCATCGGGTCTCGCTCTGCAAACTGTATAACGCGGTCGATAAATCGATGGATGTACATGTAACACGCGTCCTGAGTACACAAATAATTACACTTATGGTCGCTACTATTCAAACGACTCCCTCACGTTCCAGCAACGAGTATTGGTCTTCGGCTGTTACTCGACGTACTCTATTCCGACCTCAGTAGAATTCCGCGAGTCGTTTAGAGTAGAACATTCGCATGCACTCAAACATGACTCGAACGATTTCAACCACAAGCGAATTAGATCGTGATTACATAGCCACGAGGATATTGTTGACGGTGTTCAAGTCGATGGGTCTGGCGCCTTTTACCGTACGGAGATCGTCAAGCTGGAAGCAACGGAGGAAGTGCGCTTGGCAAAATGGCCCGACCATACGATTCTCGCCATCTCGTTTCGGTTGTGCTTACAACTTGTGCCTGATCGCGTCGCAAGTGTGCATGCTCATTCTGACAGTGCCGGCTGCAATAGGCCAAGACTTTTATGTCACTTCATCACTAAGCGATGCGGTCGATATGGGCGAGTACATAATTGGATATTCCACGACATTTTTAATCTGGCTTATTTTTGTATTCAGACAAAAAGCGATTATACGGCTATTAAATCAGTTAGTAAGCTTCGATGGAACGACGCTTTGTCTCAACGATCGTGAACTGCCAGAATCTGGTAGTTTATTCGTTCTTCTTGTTTGTGCCGCAAACATCGCCATAGTAGCGATAATTCTGCCTGCTGATTTTCTGGCCCATGGCTTTCTGATAGATACCTACGTCATGATGGTACCATCTACCATCGCCGCTTGGTTCCTTGCTCAGTACGCTTTTGCAGTTAAAATGATCGAACATCGATTCCAAGCTCTTAATCGAGCGCTTTTCAATTGCTACGTCGAACCGCGCACGGTTTACCCGCATCGAACATTCATCGTACAGACTACCGCAGAGATTATCGCGGTTCTTAGACGCGCACACTCAAATCTGATCAAGATAGCATCCGGCATATCGTCGTTTTATTCCGTACCGATACTCTTTTCTATTGCATACTGCTGTTATGGACTAATCGTGGATGGATACTATATGGTCTTGTCTGTACTTGAAATCACGGACGAATCCATGATCACGGCGATGCTGAGCGCGCTGTTCTCCATGTGCCAAGTATTCCTAGCTATCAGTTTATTGGCGATAGGCGTTACCAACGTCGTCAATGAGGTTTGTGAACACAATCGATCGTGGATGATTATTCCGCCTTGCCATAGCGTCACCCTTAAAATGTCCAGAAATTAAATGCAGAAAGAGGGCTATCCCATCCCGAAGCCATGATTAAAGATTCAATTACTTCATAGCACATTTCGTAAATTGCTCCGTAAGTCTAATTTCTACTTCCTTTACTTTGCAGTCGAAAAAAACATGTGATATCGTTAAGAAGCTTCTTACGCATTCAAACAACAGCAATGATGTGAATGTACAGGTATTAACATATGCTAGCTGATTTTTTTTGTCAATATTACATACATTCTTACATGTATTGCCAATTTTAGCTCGAGGATCTATTGCTTCAGTTGCTACATCAAAAGGTTCGATTCACCGCATGCGATATTTTCTCGCTGGATTTAACGTTGGTGCACTCGGTAAGTCAACCGATCGATCGTCATTCAAATGGTTATTCATTCCGATCGGACGATCTAAGTATCACGGCCATTATTAATCTATAAAACGGTCCATTACTCGTCAGATAATCGGCGGTGTCGTCACGTATCTCGTAATTCTTTGTCAAATCAAAGTGTACGAAAACTCATGATTCGGCTTAATAATGAGAGGATACGCTGGATAACATAGTCAAGACGTCTGGGTCCAACGGCTATCAACAGATAAGTATCCGTAAGTCGTGGTGCAATTCATAAATTACGAATAGTCAAAATTCCATCTTGACTTTTTGTAAAATAAATCAACTATTCAAAATAAACTATGATCCGAACTAATCTTTATTCATCCACACATGTCGTTTTATCCTGCTATATATGGGGTATTCCTGGGAATTTCGGCAACTTCGGGCAGTTGGGTCAAAATTTTTGCCCCCCAATTTTTTCCATTAATATGTGTTGAAAATAAAGAGACACGTATTTCGCTGTTTTTTATTTTGAGCCACCACTTTTGAAATACGGTCAAATGAAGTTTTTGAAGTATTGACCACATTCGATCATTCAAATCGATATATCTCAGCAACGGTTAGTGATAACTCGAAAAACCACGGGTCTTTTTTTTCGTTTTTGAACGCTCTATACAATAAAAACATTTACGATTATGTTGCACAAATTCAACAATAAGTTATAAACAATTCAAAATTAAAAATGAAATAAAACAAAAAACGCACTTTTAATTTTTGAAATGTATTTTTTTTTTAATTCCTTGAACAAAAACCAAAATTTAGCCACCTTGAACTTTTTGGGCCGACGCTTCGTTCGGGAGTTATAAATTTTTTTGTCACGAAAAACCCGTGACTCTCGAAACCCGCTGCTCGAAAAAGAGCAGCAACGGAAGCATTCCAATAACGCAAAGATGCGTTATTTTTTATGCCGACAGAACATTGCAATATTTTGTATATGAGGCATTCCACATCAACTCGACCACTTCGAGACCTTAATATCTCGAATTTGTTTGCAATCAACGTATGTTATAGTACGCTTGAAAACAAAAATATTGATATGTATTAATTTATGGTGGCATTGATAGGGGTGAAATTACAGAAAAATGCAATTTTCGCTTGTTTTTTCTTGCTGATTTTATTACATGGAAATAGTGGGTCGGAGCGAAAAATTGCTCGGAATCAATTTTGTGGTGTTCGTTGCAAGGATAACGAAAAAAAATGTTAGAAGGCAAGATTTTACAGTTTTCATGGAAAAAACCCATTTTCAAAATATAAATCGATTTACGGACGATTATGACATTTAAAAAAAATTTTAAATATTTTTTTATTCCTCAAACTTTTTGCAGAAGGAATACGTCTCTTTCGAGATGAAGAAATTCAATTTGAAGGCTCAGCAAAAAAAAAAAGAAAACTTGGAAAAAAAAAATTTATGCAAAATTCGAAATAAAAATATTTATTTACAAAATATTCGCACCTTCAAGCGATATAATAAGTCGTTAAAGATTCAAATATGTCAAATCAGAAATTTCTTCTGTTTTTTCCCATGGTCGAATGTATTTTTCCTCGAGGCTGTCTTCCGCGACAGAAAATTTAGACTGTATAGACTATGTATCCCGAGAATACACAGTTGACGATGGTTGAGTTTTGATTCGGGCCGCTAGGCACGCTATTTTACTTTTTCCCTTTGCCAGATTCTTTTTTCGTTTTGAAATTCACGGCTTCTTCAGCAAAAGAGAATTTCTTCACCAGCATCTAATCTCGTGATGTAGGGATAAATGCATGGTTTTTCCTATGGCGTCCCGAGGATACACAGTCTACGCAGTCTACATTTTCTGTCGCGGAAGACAGCCTCGAAGAAAAATACATTCAACCATGGAAAAAATCAGAAGAAATTTCTGATTTGAAATATTTAAATCTTTAACGACTTATTATATCGTTTAGAGGTGCGAATATTTTGTAAATAAATATTGAGAAATATACTCGCATTATATAACGTTTTTATCTCAAATTTTGCATAAATTTTTTTCTTCCAAATTTTCTTTTTTTTTTGCTAAGCCTTCAAATTAAATTTCTTCATCTGGAAAGAGACGTGTTCCTTCTGGAAAAAGTTCGAGGAATCCAAAAAAAAATATTTCAAATTTTTTAAAATGTCATAATCGTCCAAAAATCCATTTATATTTTTGAAATGGGTTTTTTTCCATTAAAAATGTAAAATCTTGCCTTCTAACATTTTTTTCCGTTATCCTTGCAACAAACACCACAAGATTGATTCTGAGCATTTTTTCGCTCCGACCCACTATTTCCATGTAATAAAATCAGCAAGAAAAAACAAGCAAAAATTGCATTTTACTGTCATTTCACCCCTATCAATGCCACCATAAATTAATACATATCAATATTTTTGTTTTAAAAAGTACTATAACATATGTTGATTGCAAAAAAATTCAAGATATTAAGGTTTCGAAGTGGTCGCGTTGATGTGGAATGCCTCATATGGCAACCGCGTTCAAACACAGGGAACACAGCTGAACATTACGTGGAATGATGCCACATCGCTTTCGAGCACGTTGGAAGCATTTCAACGAACGGGTATCCGCAACGGCCTTGGCATTTCCGAAATTGGTATCCCTATTGAAAATGCATACCAAGATATAATTTTTTCTCGCAGTCGAATCGCTGACTACGAATCGGCTTTGAATAAAAACCGCTTGCGCTAAGTAACGGAAATAAGGCATTTCCGTTACTACAATATTCAGTTTAATTATTCATCTCTGAATTCATTTCGCAAAGACCGAGCTGCTTACCGAAGCATTCTGACGAGCGACTTCAAAGTCAAACTAAGGACAATGCTTACGAAGCTGTCAGCATTAAAATACAGTCTCGGATGGAAGTCGTAATGCGCGACATAGCGACCACCCGAGAGCCAGTCTTATGAAAATATCGAAGGAGTAAACTGTCTTCTGCAAAACCCTGAACCGCGGAATTACGTTCCAGTTCGAACGTCTAGGTGTTAACCAATTCTACGCGGTCCGGTCATAATTAAAGTTAAAATAAAAATTGTAATAAATATTGTAATCTACCATTTTTTATCGCATTGAATAAATTAATCGTTGAACATTTTACGTGAATTCTAATTCTTCGTGGTTGAGACCGACAAATAAAAATAAAATAATTGTCGAACCGCCTTAACACCCGTTCCCTAGCGTTCACTCGGTGTACCGGAACAACACGTTGATGAAAAAAAAAAATCGTAAACGAGGTAAAAATCGTACAGCTCAAAGGCGAGTCAACGTTTTGATGTCCATGTTGCAAGAGCAAAAAGAAGAAATTGCACGCATCGAAGACACTACGTTGGAGAAAAAAATGTTCAAATTTGAACGTCCCGAATGCTTAGAAACTAGCTCCTAAAGCAAATAATCTCAGCAGCAAGTATGAAGAACGCTAAGGGCTCCCGGTACACGGCGGAATGGATGATGCTCTGCATGCTCATGAACATTCGCTCGAAGGGGTACTATGAGTTTCTGCGTAAAAACAACGTTTTGCCATTACCGTGCTCAAAAACCATACGCAACTACTTCTCGTTAATAAATCTAAAGTGTGACTTCGATGGGCAGTTCGCAGAATTACTGCAGAAACATTTGGCAACGAAAACGCCTAGGCAGCGCCACGGTGTGCTATTACTTGACGAGATGCGTCTTCGAAAATCTGTGGCCGTTCGTTCCAGAAATATTATTTACCTTGGTTTGAGAAAACTTGGCGGAGGCGGAACGCAATCCTGTCATATCAATTATCAGGCAACGCACGGGCTCGTTCTGATGTTTCGGGCTCTTGCGGATTCCTATGAGCGACCGATTCCTGTTTTTGCATCTAAAAATTCAGTAAAAGGAGAGGAGCTTGTAAAATTAGTTTTGAAAGGTATTAGGGTAAGATGGGGTTAAATGGCTATTTTTTTACTTTTCACGCTGTAGAACCTGCATTTATCAAAATATTTTTAACACGTTGAGCCCCGCGTCGGTCCCTCGGGATCGACACTGGACTTTCCGTCTGGCCCGCGTCGGTCCTATCGGACCGACACGAGCCCCTCGCCGTCACCGACATGGGCTTTTCGCCGTTACCGAACCGAGCCGCTCCCTGCGGGCTGAACGGAAAGCGCCGCAATTTCGGCGCGGGGCTCAACGTGTTAAACGTGATTTTTTTTTAAAAGTATAACCCTTGGATACAAAATTTATCTCAACAAGTTTGATGTAACTTATACTTATTATTTAGCACGGTCGTTTGAAAAAATGTGCAAAGTGGTTTTTTACCCCTTAGTAATAAAACCCCTAGTAATAAAACCACTTCTTTTCAGGTCAAATATAAATGCAAACTTGTTGTTTTAGTGTTTTTCATTATTCATAACGGTCACGACTTATTATATCAACCTTTCAAAAAATTAATAAAAACAGTTTCTAGCCTTTATTATCGCCGTAGTCCTCGCTGTCTTCAACGTAAACACCTTTTTTGGGACGACCACGCTTGAAGCGGCGAAGGGCAACTTTTTCTTTTCTCCCCAATATTTTTTGCCCAATACCTTCAACATTTTTTTCTCAGTCCATCAACTTCTTTCTCAGCTCAGGAAAAGGTCGTAGTTCTTCCAAAACCGGAACAACACTCTCTTCCTCGGGATACTCCTTTTCCGACTCCTCACATGACTTTTCCGAACTCGGGGGTCGAATGTCACCCTCGGGACGATCGGTAATTCGCCCAGGCAAAAAATCGACTTCAGTGAAAACGTTCTCGTTCAACGGACAAATTCAACTCGCTCTGAATCCGGATTAGATGTTTGAAATCGAAGCGCCCTTTTGGACTGCTTCACGAGCAAGGCCGGAAATGTCGTGGATGGTGATTATTCTTGCAGCATCTCGTAATATTCGCATCCAGTTGTCACATGCTGCGTTGTAAAACTCCTTGATTGGCCGAAAAACACCCCGGTCGAGCGTTTGTACTTTGTGGCTCGTGTGTGGTGGTAGCGATAAAACGATGATTTTATTGTCTCTGCAGAAGTCTAGACCAGCTATTGTCATGTGGGATTCGTGGTTACCCAAAATCCAGAGGGTTCTTGAAACGCGCGTTGTGCGAGCATATTTTGTAAAATTCTTCAAAGATTTCAAAAATTTCTCTCCTTTCATCCAACCTGAAGGATTAGCTGCACCATCAGCTCCGAAACCAGCGGCACCGAGAAAATCATCCCTGAACTTCTTCTTTGGGAACACGTAGGAAAGGTGGCAAGCATACTCCGCCCGCAGATACCGCAAGAGCAAGCGTCACTAAGACTCCACGTCCAGCTAACGTTATGGATCTCAGATTTTGTATACCGCGCTCTGCAATGACTGCTACAGGCTTTTGCACAGTTGTCAGTGCAGACTCGTCCATATTCCAAATATTTTCTGGTAGAATACCAAATCTCTCGATGACGTCTTTCAATTTTGTAAAAAAAACCTTTACATTGTGTTGATTAAACGCGGTGGCTCGACCAAGGCTGCTCGCTTGTGGCCTGCGCTTAGTTCCAATCGCGAAGCTTCCGAAATCCAGCTGCGGACGAGCGCGAAGTGTATCCCTCCTTAAACGCGGTGCGCTGACGGATCGAGGCTGACGGATCGACAGCCGGAGCCCTGCGAGAGCCCGACTAGCCGTCGCTAGAGAGGCCGCACGGAGGGGGTATCGGCCATGGCGCTAGGATATCGATCAGCGATCGACCATTGACCGACGAGGGGAGCCGCCCCTACTGCCGTTGCGAACACCGGCACGGGAACTCGTAGGCCAGCGGGGTGAAGAGGAGACCAACAACGCCCGTCCCACCCCACGCCCCCCACAATTTGAAGACCGTGCGAACAGGTGTATGTAGGGGAAGCGTCTGAGACAAAACTGTGTACACTCGGCGTCCAATAAAAACGATTTTACCTATTTTTTCGGGTAATACAATTCTTTGCGTACTCTTGGCCCAAACTTAATTATCGTGACTAAGATCTACCGTTACATTTGTAACATTGTAATTTGTAACATATTGTACAAATGTAACGGTAGATCTTAGTTACAGTAATTAAGTTTGGGCCGAGAGTAGGCAAAGAATTATTGTACACGAGTTAACAGGTAGAAACATTGTCTATTTTTCTCTCGACATACAATCTCTTTATCGTTCGTTTTGGTACATGAATATATGGCTTTTTGCATTCGGTTCATATGGGATTACAGTACGCGGTCGTGCCCTATATTATCGACTTGATGCCTAACGCCTCCAGCGGAGCTTGCGCGCGCGTGCTCACGACGCTGGATGGTGCTGCCGTCAAGTGGCCGTCAATCAATCAATCGATGGCTACGCGGTGCGATCGATGGATGGCTACGCGGTACGATCGATCCGTCGCCTTACCTCCTCCTCACGGCTATCGATACGTCGGCCCGCGGATCCCGTGTAACGCGTTCGTCGCTCGCTCGTCAATCCCCGTTCGGTTACGGACAGGAATAGTGGGGAGCGTATGACGCGTCGGCAGCGGTCCCGGTGATACGTGGCCTCGCGCCGGCTGGTGCTCCCTCGATCGCCTGTGCTTTCGGCCTCTCGCTTACTCTCGATCCTCGGCGTCTCCGCCGCACCGTCTCCGTCGCACCGTCTCCGCCGCACCGTCTCCGTCGCACCGTCTCCGTCGCACCGTCTCCGTCGCACCGTCTCCGTCGCACCGTCTCCGTCGCACCGTCTCCGTCGCACCGTCTCCGTCGCACCGTCTCCGTCGCACCGTCTCCGTCGCACCGTCTCCGTCGCACCGTCTCCGTCGCACCGTCTCCGTCGCACCGTCTCCGTCGCACCGTCTCCGTCGCACCGTCTCCGTCGCACCGTCTCCGTCGCACCGTCTCCGTCGCACCGTCTCCGTCGCACCGTCTCCGTCGCACCGTCTCCGTCGCACCGTCTCCGTCGCACCGTCTCCGTCGCACCGTCTCCGTCGCACCGTCTCCGTCGCACCGTCTCCGTCGCACCGTCTCCGTCGCACCGTCTCCGTCGCACCGTCTCCGTCGCACCGTCTCCGTCGCACCGTCTCCGTCGCACCGTCTCCGTCGCACCGTCTCCGTCGCACCGTCTCCGTCGCACCGTCTCCGTCGCACCGTCTCCGTCGCACCGTCTCCGTCGCACCGTCTCCGTCGCACCGTCTCCGTCGCACCGTCTCCGTCGCACCGTCTCCGTCGCACCGTCTCCGTCGCACCGTCGGCTGCGGCTGGTGCTGGCTGAAGATCCGGTGAAGGCTGAAACAGAGGCAAAACTAACCCTTTTGCATTCTCGGAACGGCCTTTTTATTATACTGCTCCGAGTCCTTCCAACGATTTTATCCTGTCTCCTGATTGGCCGGAGTCCCCTCCTCTGCCGTAGCCCACCCGTTGCCACGTGCCCCAAAACGCGGAGCGTCGACCGCGGACCCCCAAGGCCGCTGGGTTGCTGTCGATTACGTCACGTAACGTTTTACACGTTAAGTGAAATTATTTTGAAATAATATAATTTTGGAAACATGCGGAGCGTTGGCCGCGGTCTTCCGAAGGCCGCTGTCGATTTTCTATTTTTCTATTGTTCGAGAAGCGCTCGCCGCGCATGCCTCCAGGGCCGATGTGGCGAATGTGTTATTTGTCACATTGCTTCGTTTCCATTGTTCTATTATATTTATCGATGTTTTTCAATAATCGCGGAGCTGACCGCGGTAGCCATGAGGCTGTTGGAGCGGAAACGGTATGCAGCGTTATACTTTACATTGCCCCCATTGATTGAGTCATTGCTGTGACTCTTGGCACAGAAAATCAGCCTTACATCCAGCTCATTATTTCAGTCGCTTCCCCTTCCAATTCTTTGGGACCGGATACGTTCGATGGAAATATGGTTCTGCATCCCTCACTTCGAAATGATGCACGTATGTCGCCTTTTTCCTGTCGAGCTCCCCCTCGGTCGATTTCCATTTTTACCAATTACCCCGTGCGGGGTTGCTGCACCCCCATCGGGCGCCTCCCCGGGTGGCGGATCGGGGAATATCCTTCAGGGCGCCGAAGACCGTGGCGCCCACAAACAAACAAACATGAAGGATATCGGGTGATAAGCCCGAGGTGGAACAAAAAATAGCTATGGGTAGGTACCCAGAATAACAAACCGGTATGGAGAGATATCTTGTTAAGAAGTTTACGTTACAGGAGGTCGGATCCCTAGTAGCGGCGACCATCGGGGGTGAGGAAGCAGGCCCCAGGTCGTCGTCATCACAAGACTGCAAAAGTTTAAAAACCGCGACGAAGAGTGCAGGAACAACCACAGCGATCACATCGCTTAAGAGTCCGTCGATTGAGGAGACTCCCCCGAGCACACAAAGTAGAGGGGAAAATAAGACCAGTGGTGGCACCGTACGAAATGCTGAAAGCGGAACACTGACGCACCAAGAACGCATCGCCCAGTTGAGAGCCAAGGAGAAGGAAGAGTAGGAGAAATGCCGGCAAGTACTTTCGAGCATGAAGACTGCGACCAACAGGCAGCGGAACATCTCCATGGACATCAAAAATGCTCAAGACAAAAACGGGACGAAACACACCAATAACAAGACCGGTCCGGGAAGACGGCCTACCGACTCCCTTGAACGAGGAGGCACCCTACAGTACCCCAGGAAAGAAGCGCGCTGCATCCAGCCCGGCCGAAGCCGGAATAAACAAGAAAAAGCGAGAGGTGGAGGAAACGGGGGAAGAATGGGCCATGGTGCCTCCTAAAGCAAAAGCGAAGCCGTAGAACGCCGCCGCAAAAAGCGAGCGAGAACAACAGCAGCAAGGGAGGACGATGGGCGAAGGGGGAGACGACCCAAAAACGCCCCGACAGCCGAGGGCCAAGAAAAAGAAACGATCACCGAGACCACCTCAGGAAGCCCTGCTGATTGAGCCGGCGCAAGGCATAACCTATGCTGACGTGCTTCGCAAATTCCGCGAAAGGGGAAACCCAATGGCCACGGAAATGGTGGTCAAATCTATACGCCGGACTGGGACAGAACATGTCCTTGTTGAGCTGGGCCCGAATACTAAGGGCAAGGCGGCCTTAGGCGATGCAATAAGGGTCGTCCTAGGACAAGATGCCACGGTCTGCAATCTCGACCGCGAAACAACGTTGGAAATCCGAGATCTCGATGAGCTCACGACTGTCGAGGAGGTAGACGAGGCCATCACGCGGGAGCTGAAGGACCTTGCTGGGGAACCGAAAATCTCGGTAACAAAGGCGAACAGCAGAGCACTCAAGATGGCAATCGTCACGATGAGTACAACTGGTGCAAACGAGCTGCTAAAGAGGCAGCACATCAAAGTTGGCTGGGTAAGCTGCCGCATACGTCAAAGGGGGAAAATACAGCGCTGCTACAGATGCCTTGGATATGGACACACACGAAGAGAGTGCAGGGGCCCTGATAGGAGCCTCCTATGCTGGAAATGCGGCAAGGAAAGCCACAAGGCAGCAACGTGCGATTGGAGCCTACGATGCGGTATGTGCATCGAGGCAAAAGACTCAAGGTCGGTCGACCACGCACCGGGAACGGGCGCATGCACGAATTTCAGGAACGCCCTGGAGAATAAACGGGAAAGGACGCCAAGATGACAAAGGTACTGCAAGGTAACTTGGTTAAATGTAAACTCGCGGGTGACTTACTGACCCGGCTGAGCCATGAGAGAGGCCCATGTTATTCCAGACGTACGGAAAACCCGAGTGGACTTTTACGGCGCCGGTAGCAGGTATGTGTGGATAAAGAGTAGAAGCAACACTTTTGTCATCTGCTACTTTTCCCCAAATGACACCGTTACGACCCTCCGCGAAGTAGGTTGGCGGTCTTGTAGTAGCGGGAGATTTTAACGCTAGAGCGGTCGAATGGAGAATGCCAGACCCGAACACGAGAGGGAAAATGATAATGGAGATGGCGACAAGACTTGGCCTCGTAATCCTCAACACCGGGACAACACCGACCTACCGAAGACCTGGCTACGGAGACTCGATAACAGACATCACATTGGTATCGGAGAACCTGGTCTCGCAGACGCACGAATGGAGGGTGATGGAAGACTACACTGGTAGCGACCACAACTACATCCGCATACCCCTTCCGCATACAAGAGGTAGGACTGACGCAACCCAACCGGCCGCACCGCCTGCTGGGTTGGGATACGACCAAACTGGACGAGGAGAAGGTCATCGCGGCTCTACACAGGGGTCTTGAAGGTATAAACACTGGGACCAAACAGCAGCGAGGATAAGGGAGGAGCGGAAGCTGTCATTAACGCCACAATGCAGCTCATCGAAAAGGCCTGCGACGCATCGATGCCGAGGAAGAAGGGATAGAGCGGGAAGAGACAGGTGCACTGATGGACCGACGAAATCTCGGACCTGAGAAAAAATTGCTTCAAGCGCAGACGCAGGGCCCAGCGAGCTCGAAACAGGCCGGAGGCTACGGAAACCGTGGATCGGAATGGCCGTCCGGGCCGACGGAGATTTGTCCGCTCAGCAGCACGGGTTTCGACGTGGACACTCGAATATCGGCGCGATCAGTCAGGTGGTGGCTGCGATCGACAGGGCAAACACAGCGTGCCACCAAGCGAGATCAATACGACGCTGCTTACGAAAACTAGCACGTTTGGCATCACTGCGAAAACTAGCACGTTTCGGCTTTTGCCACGAAAACTAGCACGTTTCGATCTTCACCGCGAAAACTAGCATGTTTCGGCCTGCTTATTTTAGGGGTCGAAGCCAAAACATGCTATTTTTCGCGGCGAATATCGAAACGTGTTAGTTTTCGCGGTGAAATTAGAAACGTGCTTGTTTTCGTAAGAAATCTGAAACGTGCTAGTTTTCGTAAGCAGCGTCGAATAGTAGTGCTCGTGACCCTAGGCGTGAAGAACGCCTTCAACTCGGCTAGGTTGAGCGATATGCTGGAGGCTCTCGAGCAGACCTTTGACCCTTTCGGTACGAGCGCTCTTTCCGCCACGACACTCCCACTGTACGAGGTGCGCCACACAGGTCACCAGAGTGGCGCCGGATATATCCGGTGCCCGTACCGAAAGGGTTAAACTGCCGAGATACCTTCTAGAGATGGTAAGAGACTACCTGAAGGAACGGTGGCTTCAGTACGAGACGGAAGAAGGACGGAGACGAAAGGAGATCACAGGTCGGTCCTTGGACCTGATATCTGGAACGACTCATACATCAGCCTACTCCGAACATCTATGCCGGACGACACGTTCTTGGTGGGGTATGTCGATGGAGTCGCCGTAGTCATTACCGCCTGAAACGCTTAAATGGCTCAGCTGCGGCTGAACCAGATCATGCGGAGGGTCAATGAATGGATGGAGAAGCACGAACTGCAGCTGGCGATTCCAAAAATGGAAATCGTTATGCTCACAAGGAAAAAAATCACGACCATCATCAACATGTAAGTCGGACCCCAGGAAGTCGAAACGGAACGGGGGGCAAAGTACCTGGGGGTGATGCTAGACAGAAAACTCACCTTCTGGGAGCACATCCGCAACGCCGCGGACAAGGCGGCCACGGTGACATCAGCACAGAGCCGACTCGCGCGGTGATGCCATACCTTGCTGACATATGGGCAAACGCCATGGGCGTACGGAAATACAGGACGAGGATGGCCTCCATCCAACGGCGCGGGGCACTCAGGATCGCGTGCTCCTGCCGAACGGTGTTAGAAGCAGCGGTCCTCGTCACTGCCGGGGTTATGCCGATAGACTTGCTGGCCATGAGAGAGGTAAACTGGCTTATTGTACTATGATATTTTACCTCCGTCCGAATTTTAAGTTCACTTAAACTGAAGACTCAGTGCAAATATATCGAAATAAGGGAATGTTCTATCAAATTTTCATCGCAAATTATTTGATATTGTTCGTTGCTATTGTATAACGCATAATGTTTTATATAAATGAAGTTCAATGAAAATAATCGCTCGTAAATATTCATCTGGCTGAAGTGCAAGCGTTGAATAAGGTCACAGAGAATGTATTGACTTTTATTATTATTTATTTATATTATTTATAATTCTTTTCAATGTCGGTTATTCTAATCAAGATAAAGATGATAAGTCATTGTCGCTGGAATCACTCAGTCAAGAAGTCGATGCGATATTATAGTTAGGCTTTAATATTAGTAGATGTACTCGTTTGCCGCAAATCAACGGGTTTGTGAGCATTCTTGACATGTCGCCAATACCGGCGAAAAAAATCAACCGAAATTCTGATGAAGGGATGAGAGAAAAATGTGACCGTATTGCGACACATTTCAATTTATCCCTGGGCGTTGATGAGACGTCCTTAAGTTCGAGAAAAACAGCGTGTTTCAAGGAAATGATCGAACAGTTGAAACGAAAATACCACGAAACTACGAATACCGACGAAAAAGTTCAAAGATTGACGAGCCTACCTGTGAGCTGGGGCATTGGCAAGCTTGTTGATGTAATAAATTGCACCAAACACATGGCCGACAAAGCAAAAGAAGCGATACGAAAATATGGTGTTCATTCGACTCTAGTAAGAAAATCTGGTAGGTTGCAACTGACATCGTCATTGGCGCAATCATTCATTGTTATCACTGAAAAAACTATGAATTTAGTATCATTGAAATCTTAATTCTCTACTCCACATAATTCTCTACCACATAGTTCATTTATTCCTTTCAAGGGTGCGCACTGTCTACGGAACTTATATCACAGGCCAAAAGTTTTTGTGAAGACAACGACTCGAGTGCCACAATGCCCGGAATCAGAGATTTTCTCTCAGGGAGAGTAGAAAATGGCACACGGGTCCAGAAACAAAAACGGTTGATTTTATGCAATTTGAAAGAATTGGATGAATGTTTCAAGCAACGGCATCCAAGTTCAAAAATCGGATTCTCAAGTTTCACGTCACTGCGCCCAGAATATTGTGTGACAGCCGGCAATACCTGATCCACACATAGTGTGTGTATGTAGCACGCATCAAAATATGAAACTGATGATTCAGGGTAAACATCAAACATTCAATCGATAATATTTCCCGCGTAATTATATATTTCAATTGATCTGAAAACTTGCGTACCTATTTATTCAGGATCAAATTTACCATCTCTCACACGGACCATGTCGGAGAATTTTGAATCATGGGAAGAAATCAGTAAGCTGATAACCTGTGACGATCCACAGCCATTGTGCTATTTCAGATCATGTACCGATTGTCCTGGAGTCGAAAAGCTAGAAAATATGATTCAGCTGATTCTCGCTCGCAATGGTATTGAAGTCGTCACGTACAAAAAATGAGTAACGAAGCCGCGAACGTCACTGAAAACATGAATCGATAGTGCTCATGATTTCGCAAAAAATATTAGTGAAGATGCAAAAATATTATTAAAACATGGGTTTATTGCGGAGCAGCAATCTGCATTTCTCCGAAAAAAGAAAGACCAGTTACTGGAAGGGGATATTATTATCATCGTCGATTTCGCCGAAAATTATAGTTTCGTAATCCAAGATGCCGCACCTGGATTCCATTGAAACAATAACCAGGCTACAATTTATCCTGTCGTTTATTTTAAGCAAAATGGTGCATTGGACCATAGTAGTTTGGTGGTAATTTAGGACTGTACGCGCCACGATGCTGTTGCCGTTAATTAGTTTTCTAAAATGATCAACGAATTCGTACAAAATTTAGGACTGCCAATTTCAAAAGTTTTTCTTTTCTCAGACGGAGCCCCGCAGCAATTCAAAAATTATAAAAATTTTATTAATTTTTTTTTTACCGCGCGCAGGATTTTGGGGTAGGTGCTGAGTGGCACTTTTTTGCGACGGCTGATGAAAAAGGTCCGTGTGATGGTGTTGGTGGAACGATTAAACGTTTAGCTACACGTGCGAGCTTGCTCTTACCTGATCAAGAGCAGATCACAACTGCTGCAGAGTTGTGCGAATGAGCGTCTTCAAATTTATCGTCTATCTCGACCGTCTCTTGCAGCGAAGTGGATTATGAAATAATAAAATTATTTCTCGCAACGCGGTTTGACGCGATTGACAAGAAAATAGTAGAAACAAAACTTTATTTACTCGCGGAAGATTCCGGTACTCGCAAATTCTATAAATAAATAACTTATTAATAATAATAATAATAAAAACAACAAAAATCGTGGTGGTACTTATTTTGTAAACGTGTACATCATGAAATTGAAATTTGAATATTTTCGCATAAGAGATAGAAAATAATAACTATTTCCAGTCACATACACGTTCACATATATATAATTAACGGTAACAATGATTAAAGGTGTTTTTCATGATAAAAAATGCTGTAACTCCCAAATGAAGCCTCCGGCAAAATTAAGCGCGGTCTTAAACTTTTTGTTTTTATTCAAGGGGTAAAATAGAGGAATATAAAATGGCTGTTTTCCAAGATATTCAATCTTTAAACAATTAATTGTTAATTAACTTTCCGATTATAGGGAAGTTATTGTAATGACCCCTAAAATCGAGAATCGTTTTTTTATCAGATCTTCACGTTTTGAGGTCATTGGAGTAATTTTAGCCTATTTTGAGAAAAATGTTTGTGTGTGTGTGTGTGTGTGTGTGTGCGTGTGCGTGTGCGTGTGCGTGTGCGTGTGCGTGTGCGTGTGCGTGTGCGTGTGCGTGTGCGTGTGCGTGTGCGTGTGCGTGTGCGTGTGCGTGTGCGTGTGTGTGTGTGTGTGTGTGTGTGTGTGTGTGTGTGTGTGTGTGTGTGTGTGTGCGTATGTACGTACGTACGTACGTACGTATGTGATCAATTTTTCGTTAACGTTTTCTCCAAAATTAATGACGCGATCGAAATGATCGATGATACAATCGATGTGTCTCGCTGAGGCTTAGAGCTGATTAAATTTTGGTCCAGTTCGGTCGAGTAGTTTGTTTAGTTTTTTACAAAAATCATGATTCCAACATTTTTTCGTAAACATTTTCTCTAAAACTAATAACGCGATCCGAACGAAATTTTGTGAAAAAAGTTTTTTTAAACTTTTTAAAATCTTTTTTTTTTTTTCTTTTCAACTTCCCGATTATAGAGGACTCAATCCTTCGGGGCATATTACGCCCCCGGGGCATATGCCGGGTGGTCGAGCACTTGTATTTTTTATGTTTGGTGTCTTCTGGATACATTCATGTTGGACCATGAGAAGACGAAAACTCTAATTCTCAACTGATTGAGAATATACTTTATTAATAATGATAATAATAAATTTCAACTCGTGAATCGGGAAGTCACTTGTGCGGCCCGTAAAGGGTCACCCGCCAAATAAATTTGATTAGCTACAGGCATTACGAGCCATATCCACTACTAACCATGGGCACCACTAACCATGGATGCTTCTAACCATAGGAACTGCTAACTATGGGCTCAACTATCTATGGGCACTACTATCCATAGACACCACTAAACATAGGCCCGTTAGTTAATAATAGTTTGAACGGTGTAACATAATTGTACGTACTTTTAGCGTGAAGACCGTGTGTAGACAAAAAAAAAAGCTTACCCGTTAATTCAATTTATCATTGGCCGTTGTTGAGATATATCGATTTGAAATACTGAATATCATCAATAATTAAAAAATTTCATTCTACTTCATCTCAATAACGGGCGCTAAAAACGGCAAACTCCGAAACACGTGTCACTTCATTTTCGACGTATATCGATATAAAAAATCCCCCATATACATGTATCTATATTAGGGTGGGTCAAAAAAATCGACTATTTTTTTTTTTACTTCGTACTCCAAAAAATAGGTTACTAGACACCTCTAGAAGATTCACACCAAATATGAGCTTTTTATTTTAAGGGGAAGGTCCTCCGCCTCACAGTTTTTTATTTTTTCTTCAGTATTAGAAGAAAAAATTCATATCGCTCTATCAACTGTTCGTTAAAAATATCCCCCCTTATATACTTGTAGGAAATTGATCGCTCTACAAAAAAGGTTTCTTACAATTTTTTCGTAAACCTCACTGTTTGAAAGATATTGAAGGTTAAAGTTTGATCATTTTTAGACAAATTTCTGTTTTGCTTATGAATTTCATAACTCGTTAACGAAAAATCATGATGGAAGGCGGAATGCTTGGTTTTTTAGGAAATTAACTGCTCTACAAAAATGGTGCCTTATGATTATTCGATTGAATTGAGCGTTCAAAAGATATTCATCGTCGAACTTCAATGCACGCTAATTATAACAGTTTTTGATTAATAATTCGAAAAATTTTAATTCAGTTTACGAGTTTCAGGGATATTTATACGAATTTGAATTTCTATGAACAGAGAAATATTTTAAACTATTTTTCTAGTTTTTTTTTTAGTCGTAACCATGTATGGTTACATTGAAAAAAAAATTAGTGCATTATTTCTGACTTAGAGTCAATGATTTATTAAATCTTGAAAAAATAACGTTTTTGTTAGAAATTTATTATGAAAAGTATTAATCTTAAAGAAAAAAACGTTCAATTTTTTATCAAAAAGTTTTTTTATTTGATTATCAATGATAATTAAATAAAAAAACTTTTTAATAACAAATTGAACTTTTTTTGTCAATGATAATTAAATAAAAAAACTTTTTAATAACATAATGAACATTTGTTTTCTTAAAGATTAATACATTTCATAATAAATTTCTAACGAAAACGTTATTTTTTCAAGATTTAATAAATCATTGACTCTAAGTCAGAAATAATGCACTAATTTTTTTTTTCAATGTAACCATACATGGTTACGACTAAAAAAAACTAGAAAAATAGTTTAAAATATTTCTCTGTTCATAGAAATTCAAATTCGTATAAATATCCCTGAAACTCGTAAACTGAATTAAAATTTTGCGAATTATTAATCAAAAACTGTTATAATTAGCGTGCATTGAAGTTCGACGATGAATATCTTTTGAACGCTCAATTCAATCGAATAATCATAAGGCACCATTTTTGTAGAGCAGTTAATTTCCTACAAATCCAAGCATTCCGCCTTCCATCATGATTTTTCGTTAACGAGTTATGAAATTCATAAGCAAAACAGAAATTTGTCTAAAAATGATCAAACTTTAACCTTCAATATCTTTCAAACAGTGAAGTTTACGAAAAAATTGTAAGAAACCTTTTTTGTAGAGCGATCAATTTCCTACAAGTATATAAGGGGGGATATTTTGAACGAACAGTTGATAGAGCGATATGAATGTTTTCTTCTGATACTGAAGAAAAAATAAAAAACTGTGAGGCGGAGGACCTTCCCCTTAAAATAAAAGAGCTTGGCTGGTTTTTTAATTATCATTGGCGGTTGTGCAGATATATCGATTTGAAATACGAAATATCGTCAATAATTAAAAACCTTCATTCTACTGCATCTCAATAGCGGGCGCTGAAAACGGCAAACCCCGAAATACGTGTCTCTTTATTTTCGATGTATATCAATTTTAAAAATCGTGGGGAAAATTTTTGAGGCGAGGGTACGCGACTATCCGGTTTGCCATGGAATGCCCCATATATATTAGGCTGTGTTGATTTTTTTTTTTTTTTTCGACGGGTAGTGAAAAATCTGTAGATTGTGCTCCAAGTGACCGCGAAAATTTGCATTTTTCTCCGAATTCAAGAATAATACAGATATCCAATCGATGTTCAACCCATCAAAAACAAAATTCGATAAACTACTTGTATTATTCGAATATTCGCGTTCTTGTATTTTTTTTTCCAGTACTGACACGATCATCGACAGAAGTTGCAATCCGATTCAGGACTTTTGCAAATCGTTTTAAGCGGGTTTTGAAGAGCTTCAAAATGAGACTTACCGGACCGACGTAGCTATAAGACTCACGGAGTTGTACTTATTTGTGAAAACGTCAAGGTCTCTCCATGTTAATCAAATAGAAAAACGGAAAATGCGATGAGCGACCTTAAGAAAAAATGCTGGAAAAAATCCATCAATTTTTCACTACCCGTAAAAAAAACAGAAAAACGACACAGCCTAATATATATTGTAGCGTAAAACTCCAACTTCCGCTGCAAAGCTGAAGTCAGGTACACCTTTTCCTTTTATTTTCCCTGGGCGCCAGGTGCGATTGCACCGGGAAAAGTGTACCCCATCACCGAGCTGGATGCCCGGCCAGCCGCAGCCTTGTCCCTGGTTAGAGTGGCGGTGTTCACTCTCCACCGTTCGGAGTCAAATAACCAAAATTAAAAAACACAAAGCAACACAAAATACCAGATTTTTACGTTTAACAAATTTAATTATCCCAAAGAAATATTTAACAAACAATCTACGAACGGGACACGTCGACGGCTCGTCGCGTCGCTCACACACACACTCTTTTCTCGCTCTCTTACTCTTGCGCTCGCGCTCTCGCCCGCGGTCCAAGACGGACGACCCTCACACCGTCACTTCACGCACACTCCGACGCACACCCGGTTAAAAAAATTTACAATATAAAATCACGAAACATTCACGCCGGGCGCGGCTACTCGATTCACCGCTAAAAAGAATAAATTACAAAAACAATATCAAAATAATAGTCTAATCGCTCACTCGACCCCCACTCCGGCACACGCACACGCACATACGGGTCTTGAACCGCGAAAATCCAACGGATGACCCGACACTTCCCGGCAATCGAAATGATAAACTTTATAGAGTCGCGACGCCCGCGATTGTAACACATATTCCCGGGAAACCCAATATTTTACACGATAATAATGACTGTTCCGGGAATTAAGTTCCCGGCAAAGCCCACGGAACCGACAATTAATTTAAATACGAAACCGCGTGGTCCAACCGCCGTCGCGGTAAGACGCATCCTAACTCCGGCAACATTATTGCGCACAGCAAGAAACAAACAAAGCAATAATAACGAACGAAATTCGTCCCGAGATGTCGGAGGTAGAAAAGACGAACTCACCGGAACGATGGAAATTTATTTCTTTTGCCGGGACAACAATGACAAACTCCTGGCTCAATCTGGGACTTTTCCAGGACTCCAAAATCTCCCTAGAAACAAACTCTTGCCTCGGCGACTCTCTCGGAACAGCCATTATTAATACCGCTGTAATGACCGAAAGGTCGATTGGTGGGATGTGTAGACGTCCCGCCGAATTTTCGAAGAGAGAAAATATATGGCGCATTCCGAGACTCGAACCTGGGACTTTTCCGTCCTGAAGCCAGCACTGTAACCACTGTGCTAATGTCGCCGATATATTTCTCTCATTCGAATCGTAGAGCAGGGACGTTACACCGCGTTATCTCGCTTGAGGTCCCCATCCCCGCTCTCATTATCGTACGCCGTCGGGGGGGACGGGGGGGGGGGGGCAACTCTGACCCCCGCGACACCTACTTTTCCTCGATTTCGCACGCGGGGTTGACGTGACGCAATTTCGGCGATCGGTGGCGCCCGTCGCACGTCGATTCTCGGCCTCTCTCCGTGACAATTGGCCCTCACCTCGAGCCTCCTGCTCCTCATTTGCACGGTCCGAAACGTCCGGACCCCACTCCTCATTCCGGAAAATTATCGTTTTCCACGCTACAATATATATGAGGAAGTCCACTAATTCGAGTACCGGTTTTGGGCGTCGATATGAGCGATCTTTTTATAACTTTGAGAAATGGAAGCCCCTATTGAGAAATGAACTCTGATTTTTTTTTAGATTTTTCCCTTGATTATTTTTGCTGGAATTGTATGGGTAATTCTGTGTTTTTTAATGTTTTTCTTGTTTTCATTAATTTTTCAATGTGTTTTGATAGAAAAAAAATTAGACTCGACCACCTCTTCTATGTAAAAAAAGCTCAGTTTTTCGAAAAAGAAAACAAAACATTTTTGGGACTTGAAAAATTATTTAAAATCGCATTTGAAATGGAAAAGTCGTTTTTTCGCAAAAGTATATTTTTTAAAAATTTTGAAAGTATTTTTCTCGAAAAGCTGAGAAAATTTCCCATAATATATGTAGAAATCAAGTTGGGACCTCTGTCATAACTCGTTGAATTACCAAATGTGTGACAAGACAACTAAAACCTCAATTTATATTTTGTTCATTTTCAAATGATAGTTGCTAGGTCAAAAACAGGGCGCATTCTTAATGTTACTCTGAACGTAACAATTCAAATTGTTTCATGATAGGCTAACGGAATTCCACGGAAACAAGCTTGACTTGGCCTGCCTATGTAATGTAAGTGACCCAGTGAATAAAAGAATAGCGAAATTCTTTTTAATTCCCGAAGGGCCATACCGCATCAAGGAATAATAACCGAATCAACAAACATCTGGAAAATCAATCCAACCAACTAGAGAGGGGCATGCACAACGAAACAAGTCTAGGAGATCATGGAAAATCCGGAGAATTAAAAAGAACGTATTCATTTTTTTGTCATTACGTTTTCTTACAGTAAAAAAAGAATGGAACAAGGTTCGCAAACGGACTCTATGATAGGGGTAGCCCATTATCAATGCAACACCCCACACATTGGCGTCGACCAACAACCTGCTACTCCCAAAGCGGTTCAGACGATCGTCGCAAAGCCATGGGAGGCAGAGACAGGAGGTCGACGCGGAGTAAGGGGCATTGGGACAATGACCCTTAAGACGAAGAAAGATAAGGGCGTCCAGACGAAGCAGGCAAGTGAAGAAGAAAAGAAAGGATGGGAGAATAAAAGGAGGGCGGAGGAGGAAATCGACGCGACACCCTGGCGACTGATGAAAATCACCGTGCGAAGAGTGCGGTCCAACAGGGACCGACTCCGCGAATGGGTAATCTGCCGCCGCATCCGCAGTAAGCGCCAGCAGCAACAAATCTTGGGGAAGAAGAAGAGGATCTACAATGGCACTGTAGAGAGAAGGAACAACAATATGAGGGATTGGAGGTGTCAGAAATAGTGGAAATGATGACCTGACCGCCCCTCATCGAACGAATTTCGTAATAAATAAGAAAAAAATAAAATTAAATTAAAGAAATAAAAAAATTTTTTTTTTTTGAAAATAATAATATATTTTTGTTATGATTTTATATTTTTATATTATACAAATGTGTACAAGAATACAAGACGTTCGTCGTCGCTATATCGGAAAATTGGATTTAAAAAAAAAAAATTAAAAAAATAAATAAATAAATGAATAAATCGATAATTATAAGTTGTTCCTCGTAAGAGTTTTTATAAATGAATAATATAATGGAAAGTAAAAGGGAACGGAAGTAAAAGAAGTTCAAGAGGGAAAAAGAAAAAAGGGAAGTAACATCCCTTTTTTATTATCACAGGGTGGTGATAACTCCCTTCTAATCTATTTTGTGAGTTTCAGGAAATGAACACCAGTTACTATGGAAGCCCCAAACTCGCATATAAGAAACGCGTTTGGGTCTGGAGGGGCGTTGTAACGGGCGTCGATAGTCTCCCTTGTGAGTTCGGTCCGGGATAACGCACCATGATTGGTCACGGCCATGTCGTGGCGGGCAGCCAATCACCGCCGCCGGATAGACACGGTAGGGCACCGAGAGCACCCCCCCCGTCGAGCCAGCCCTGAGGAAGCCTCGAGCAGCGGGCGCTCAAGAACCCTTCTCGAGCCGAGCCTGGCCGAGCGCTAGCGCTGGTTGGCAGCAGTCGTCGGGAAGCGGCAGCCAATCAGAAACCGTCACACCGTGCACCGCCACCAACGAGCGGGTATAAAAGGAGCACCACTGAGCAGCGAAGTCATGATTCGATCATCGAGGAGTCAGGCATTCATTCAAGCATTCGAATCCAAGCATTCAGTCATTCAGAGATTCGGTCATTCGATCATTCGAAAAACCATCAAGAAGTCAAGATCCATCGAAGTCTTAGATAGAACTCCAAGGAGGTAATTTTTCCAAACCTTTTCCTATCGAGGCGAAGTAGCGGGTCGATTTTGGCGACATTATCGACCCCCGATCTCCACACAATACCTGGTAGGAAACGGGGTAGCGGGTCGGTTTTGGGGTCATTACGGACCCCCGATCTCCAATTAGGGACACTCGATTGGATGGAGTAGCGGGTCGATCTTGGCGACATCATCGACCCCCGATCTCCAGCAATCGAGCATAGATTAAGCGGGTGAGTTGTTGGGGTCCCACCGACCCCAACTTAGGTGTAAATTAGCGAATTAGCGACGGGGTCGCATTGGCCCCATCCCAAAAGGGCGACGTAGGTATTGCTTGTGGTCACGTTGACCCCAGCCTAGAAATTACGGTAGTTAGATTGGGCGGAGTAGCGGGTCGATTTTGGCGACATTATCGACCCCCGATCTCCAAACAATACCTGGTAGGAAGCGGAGTAGCGGGTCGGTTTTGGGGTCATTACCGACCCCCGATCTCCCAACAATACCTGGTGGGAAACGCAGTAGTGGGTTGGTTTTGTGGGACATTACCGACCCCCGATCTCTTGACCGGAATCTTATCCGGAGGGTTAGTTAGCGTTAGACAGAAATAACTTTAAGAATAAAAATAAATTGATATAAATCGAAATGTGGAAAGAGAAAAATGTGATACAAAAGAAAAATAATAAAAATTCGTTATTTTCAAGAGAGAGAAGTGGTATAAATATGTTTTTGGATTTAATTGAATAAATTACATTTTACCTCCTAACTGGTCTCATAAAATTTCTTTCGCTCGCCCCGAACCCTAACGTGACTCGAGGAGGTCTGGCAGGAGGACGGCGAAATCGTAAACGTTACACTATACATATCGTTTTTGACCCTGTTCGCACATCTGATGTTTCTGCCAGCTTCTCCTACACGGCCCCGCGGTAGGACATCCTGCAAGATGTCAAATAAGTGTGGTTATATGAATAATATAGAACGGTGTGAGTGATGTACGTTTATGCATATTGAGAATATGTATAGTTTAAAGTTTATACTATTCTTAACGCAAATTTACCAAATGTCCCTCTAACAGTCATATGACAAGAGAAAAAAATTGGTGATACTATTTGAGACCCCAGGCAACGCACATTTCTGCATGGAGTCTAGTACCGACACACACTTTCAAATTTTCCACTGAGTTTGAGCTGAGCCATCATTTTGGCGAATGATGTTATTGTACCACCGTTTATCCTAGCGGATTTGTCACCAACGAATATCTGTATAACAGAAAATTATTGTATTGTCCATAATGTTAGAAAGTGACCTAAATATAATACAGGACAGATACATGTGAATTATTTACACTGTAATTTCCGTATTAGCGCTAATGATGCAATTAATCGGCGGCAGCAGCGTTGTTGTATTGTGCTAAACGAGTTCTATTGCGATAGGAATGAATCTGCGGAACCAGGCATAACCTTCCTTCCAATTTCCGCAGCTAAGGTCGTAAACGAGATTTTCGATGGTGTATGGCTCATCGATATTGTCGTTTTGCACTTCACAGGCCTCAGTGGCATCCGATGTATCTGCGTGAGGCGCTTTATTTTCCTCGTCAGCCGGTCTCATTCCCGCGGTGTACTGTTGTATTGCGTTTTTAATTTCTCCTGGAAAGGACGGGAGGAAAGAATTATTGCATTGACTTATACTTACCAGGTTTGTCGATGACCCAGCATCCTTCGTGGCGGTATTAAATTCTTCTAGGACCGCATCGCTTTTCACCATACACTAAAATATTCGAAAATGTTACCATAAGCATTGAACATTCAATCTTTCTTACAATACAAATTATTGCACATTAAAACGTCATGACTACACAAATTGTTAGCTTGCAGAGAAAGCAAACGTTTTGAAACACAATTCACCTTTGGGATGTACGACGAGTTGAATGGGATAGCATCATGCTTCAAACGATAGATTGCTCGAGAGTATGCGTTATCCCGTCAGCCGTAGTATTCGCGAAGTGGGTTTCGACATCCTCATGATGAAAATGCAGCTGGCTAACGAAGTCATCGGAAGAGAATTTCTGACGATGCCCAAGAAAAGCCTGGTTCTAGCTGACTCGGACTTTGTGTAATATTTGATATTCATACTCAATCAACAAATTGAAGTGAATATATATCAAAGAATCAGAAAGATAAATTTACAGGGATTATAATAAAGGGTGATTTTTTAAGAGCTTGAGAACTTTAAAAAAAAAAAAAACGCATAAAATTTGCAAAATCTCATCGGTTCTTTATTTGAAACGTTAGATTGGTCCATGACATTTACTTTTTGAAGATAATTTCATTTAAATGTTGACCGCGGCTGCGTCTTAGGTGGTAACGTTACGGTGAATGGCGATCGCTATCGTTCGATGCTAACAAACTTTTTGTTGCCAAAAATGGAAGAACTGAACTTGGTTGACATGTGGTTTCAACAAGATGGCGCTACATGCCACACAGCTCGCGATTCTATGGCCATTTTGAGGGAAAACTTCGGAGAACAATTCATCTCAAGAAATGGACCGGTAAGTTGGCCACCAAGATCATGCGATTTGACGCCTTTAGACTATTTTTTGTGGGGCTACGTCAAGTCTAAAGTCTACAGAAATAAGCCAGCAACTATTCCAGCTTTGGAAGACAACATTTCCGAAGAAATTCGGGCTATTCCGGCCGAAATGCTCGAAAAAGTTGCCCAAAATTGGACTTTCCGAATGGACCACCTAAGACGCAGCCGCGGTCAACATTTAAATGAAATTATCTTCAAAAAGTAAATGTCATGGACCAATCTAACGTTTCAAATAAAGAACCGATGAGATTTTGCAAATTTTATGCGTTTTTTTTTTTTTTAAAGTTCTCAAGCTCTTAAAAAATCACCCTTTATTTTCAAAATGGTATTGTATTCTTGAAAAATCAAAAAATATGACACTTTTGGTATCGAAAACAGAGCGACACAGCCATCAACGGCGCACCGCTTTGGCATGATAATATCCATTATCTAGATTCTCCAAATCAAATACAACACCATAAGCGACTTGAAAACATGTAATACAAGTCAGTTTTGAATCTCATTTTTTTACTTTATTGCATAGAAATACTGGGTATCACTAATAAAGATATACGGAAATATAATGTAGCGCACGTTTAAATTTAAGCCTAATATAACGGAATTATAATAACAGAGTTTACGGGACTGAAAATATTTATTTATTTTTCGGTACGGTACTCACCGATTTTTACAACCATTTGTGGCGGGAACGACGTCGTCTGGAATTGATTTTATAACAAAATTGAAACGCAAGCTGTATAGATATACTTAACCATACATATGACATATATCTGCGAACGACCCTCTCGGATGCGAGCGCTCGTTGCGGCCACTCTCGGAACCTTGCTATTTCCCGGATTGTTATCCCCGATTTCAAGACGAGAGTGGCACAGGTCCCCAGAGAGGGACGAGCCAAACCAGGCTTGAAAAAAAAAAAAAAAAATATCCTCGATTTCAGATGCCGAATCCAGGCAAGTTCGGTCTCCTGTCCTCTAGTCTCCCTGCTCAACGCGCTGCGTGTTATAATTATGAAAACTATTGTATTCTGCGCGTTCAGCTACCGCGGTCAGCTGCTCTGCTTTCTTATGGATGAGCCTGCAAGAAATAATATTATTAACGTCTACATGGTAATGTCTTTTTAATGTACACTAACACTCCCCAATATCAGACCAGCACCTAGCAAAAAATTTGTTACGACCTTAAAAAGAGCTTTGTCAAAAATGAGTCTCCCCGTTTTATGTGAAAGCGTTTTAAAGCATACTTAATTCTGCCTGGAATGAGTTCCGGTTAAGAGTTTGCTGACTTCTGTATATCCAATAATCATGTGCAAGAGACGAAAACATAATTCCGATTCTGAATGAATTTACGACTACAACATTGACCAGCGGCGTATGCTACAACTGCTGGACAAATCGTACTTTCCTTCAAAAAGCGAAGTGGCGAAAGAAAAGGTTATTGTACAATTTTTTGTAGCAAACATTACAGTGCGATTCAAGGCGTTCTTGATAATTTTCAATCAACCCAATCGGCTATATAATTTATTAAATAATCATATAGATTGTAATCTGCGACTGATAGGGAGCGTGGGGAAAATGACAGGGAGGGAGAAAAATAAAATAACTGACAAAAAAAATAAACCAGAGGTGGAATGTAGAATAGAAAAATTAGTAAGAATATATTTGATAAAGAAAATGAAATAATGGGGTTCCGCAGATCAGATGGCTGCCCCTCTCCGGGGTTCAATACAATAAATCCTTGATAATTAACAAACCCAAAGAACAACCAAGTAATAATTCGCCGGAGAATAAAAAGATAACAAAAAAAGAAGATTGGAGAAATAATAACGGCCTCACAAGGGAAATAATAATCACGCGAAACAAAGGGAGAAATAGTTGATAATAATCGCAAACAGAATTAATAACGTAAGTAAGAGAACAAAAATCCGCAAAAAGAAATAATAAAATAAATAATAGTTGTCTCAAAACTGAAATAATAATCCGCAGAAATAAATAACTAAGTAAATCATAACTGCCTCAAAAACAAAATAACAATCCGCAGAAAGAAATAATAAAATCAATAATAATCGCCTCGGAAATGAAATAATAATTCGCCAAAAAGAAATAATAACATTAATGATAACTATCTCGAAAATGAAATAATAATTCGCCAGAAGAAAGTAATAAAATAAATAATAATCGTCTCAAGAATGATTTAACAGTCCGCAAAAATAAATAATAAAATAATAATCGGTCGTATGCTAGCTATTACACGGGGGAGGGGGAATGGGGGTAGACGGGGTGGCTGGCCGGCACTGGTCGGTCTAAGAAGTATTACACTCGAAAGAAAAAAGATAGAAAGGGAAATTTTGGGCGCCAGTTGCTCAGCCGGGAGCAACACCGATGAAGAAAAAAAAGAAAGAAACGCGGTGATGAAAATAATAAACGAAAAATGAAATAAGATGGAACCGGAAAAATCACAAAAAAAAACTCGACGCGCGGCTAGCCGTCGGCGGGGATGGACACACACAGGGGGTGGGGGCACTGTCTCTGGCTCTTAAAAGTACCTCGGCACCAAAACGCAAAAAATACTGAATAAAAAAAAAGAGCTACGCGGGGAAAAATCGCTAAAGAATCCTACACTGAACACGATCGCGGAAGAACACCACTGCTCGCGCACGCACGGCAATGGTCGTCGAAAACTCGCGGGGCACAAAATGGTGCGACGGGACCGCGTGTTCTCCGTCGCTCGATGACGGGGCAAAAATTATAATAAGCACTGAGCAATAAATTCGGGGGTCACGGGAAGGTAAATCGGGCAAATCGGGGTTTGGAATAATGGGAAAAAAACACACTTGCTTCGTGTTGGGCCTACGACGGCCTTTCTCGCACTCCTTCGCTCTTACTACGCTCGCCTTGACTCGCTGGTCTTTCGTTCTCCTCAACTCTCCTCGTTTGTCTCCTCTACGCCTTTCCAATACTCTTCTCGCCCCTTTCCCGTCGCCTTTCACTCCTCTCACTCTCTTTCTTACTCTCTCCTCGTCGCCTTTCTCTCCTCTCAACACCCTCAAACTCGAAATATCACGGTAAACGCTCGAAAAATGAAACAATGCCAAAACTCTGAAACTATCCTCGCACGCCTGTCGCAATTGGGATCTCGGATCGAAGTGACGAGTAATGGCCGTCGCCGTCTTCTTGCTTCTTCTTTGTCGATTCTCCCCCCTGATTAGCTGCGACGGGGGCTGCTCGAATCGATCCATCGATTACCGGTGGGTCGCTGGTGCTGCGGGTGGCGTCGCTGATTGGGTTACAGCAGCCAATCGGGGTCGTGCGTTCGAATTTCGTCGGGTCCGGGTGTAGGCGCTCGTTCGCGCCACTGGCATCGGGGCTCGCTCCAACAGGCCTCCGCCGAAGGTCCCCAACGTGGCTCCCTCAGACGGTTGTTTTTGACACTAGTTGCGCCTTCCTCCGCCCGCGGGTATTACGGGTTCCAGTGTTTGACAGCTCGACTCCCGTTGTGGGCCACCTCGCGGTTGTGTGTGGGGATTCCGTCGCGAGGGTGGTCGGGAGTGAGCTGTCCGGGTCGTCGGGTGATGATCAAGTGAAAAAGTGGCCAGTGGTGCGCGAGTTTCCCGTTTCGGGGGTTAAATTCGGTGCTTTCCGGGGACCTCGGGGAATTTTTAGGTTATCCCCGGATTCTGCGGCGGTGTGGGTCTGGGCTAGATTTTAAGAGGCCCGGGGGCTCATCATCCATTCAGGGAATTTCCCCCAGTGCCTCTGCAGCGTCCTGGTGACTCCCACACCGTCTCCGGGGATAGGTTCTTCTTGGGTGCAGCTGCGGGGCCTCCGTTGGGTTGGCGACGGACCGTCCCTCGTCACTGAGGGGTCTCAGGTGAGTATGGGGTGTTATTTAAGGGACGTGGGGTGTGGGAGGGTAAGGGGGTGTATTTGGAAAGGGTGTTGGGATTAATATTAATTAGCTGTATATTTTTCAGGTATTGGATCTGCGACGGCTAGCCTGGAGCGGGATTCAGGTCCGGAGCTGGGACGGGGATAACTGGACGGAGGGTGGTAGGTATCAGGGTGCTGATGGGGGGTAGGGTAAGTTTGTGTACAATTCCATTATTTGAATTTCTAGTTTATTATTCCAAATCTGTTCTATTATTCTAATCCTATTATCCTATTCTACTTTTGTCGGGGCATAGTGTTAATATTTAATTATAATGTTTCAGGTGCCGAGGACGCAGCGGGGACTTCGATCCGGATCGGGGGAGAACTTGTGATCGCCACGTCACAAGATATACGACTGCTTTTCAATGCAGACGTACACTCCATACTAAACGTATTAGTAAAAATTCTTATTATCTTATGCTAATCATTTTTGTCGTCGCCTTCTTATCGGTATATTACTAAATAATATCCAGTCGTAATGTTTACTATCATTCTTTCATGACTTTTATTGCTCAAACAGATAACAATTTATAATGAATAATACTGTGAGATGGTATAAATCTATTAATCTATGAATTCTAAGAATATGGAATTCTTTCAGGAGCCTGATGAAAACCAATTTTGCTGCTGCGGAAACTCCGACGCAGCTGACGAAATCAAACCCTACTTTGGAAACTTCAACGACGAAGAAGGTGGAGCAGGTCTTCAATGCCATTGTCAACAGCTCCAGCAGCAAAACCATAAATATTTATGGGCTCCATCTATCTCTATAAACACAAATTTTAACATCATATATAATATTATAGATCCATCTCTAAGTGGACAGATTTTAATATATTAGCATGGAATATAAGGCGATCCATGTCACTTCAGCTGGTAAAGAAAAAATGTTACAATTCCACGAACAATCTAAAAAAATCGAGTTACTTCATTGAAAAATATTCACCGCGTGTCGAAAATTAAAAAAAATTCTGACTTTTTTCTCGTTGATTACCAATTTTTGACATTTCTTCATTCATAGCTGTATCTTTGGCAGGATTCGACGTATTTACATTTGTAAAAAACAAAAATGTGCGTCTTTTTACGGCCTTCGAGAAAAAATCGATTTAGATTCTATTGAGCCAATCGAATGTCCTTTTCAGGGCAAAATATGGAAAAATATTTTTTTTCTCAAGGAAAGACACGGTATTTTATTTTTTTCAATTGCCCCGAATTATCAATATGAAAAACGAATTTTGAGTATTTTTTATACTATGGAACTTCTAAACACCGTGAAGTAACAGTTATTTTTTATTTTTGTTATTAATATTCGATTGCAGAGTTTGGAGCTCTCGCTGGATGTTTGGTAGTTTTTGTATTCTACGGAAATACATGTATTTTAAAAACCTGGTAAACATACAGCGAGTGCTCCACACTCTTCAATTGAATATTAATAACAAAAAAAAATAACTGTTACTTCACGGTGTTTAGAAGTCCCATCGTATAAAAAATACTCAAAATTCGTTTTTCATATTAATAATTCGGGGAAATAAAAAACAAATAAAATACCGTGTCTTTCCTTGAGAAAAAAAATATTTTGCCATATTTTGCCCTGAAACGAACGTTCGACTTGCTCAATGAACGCTAAATTATTTTTTTTCTGGAAGGCCATAAAAAGATGCACATTTTCGTTTTTTACAAATGTAAATACGCCAAATCCTGCCATAGATACCATTTGGATAGAAAAATGTTAAAAAATGGTAACCAACAAGAAAGAACGTCAGAAAATACAAAAAATTCGACACTCGGTGTATATTTTTCAATGAAGTAACTCGATTTTTCAAAATTATGTGTGGAATTTTTTTTTACTGGCTGAAGTGACATGGATCGTCTTATATATGTACCAATAAAAATAGTATATGTAGAGATAAAATTATCGTTGTTATCTATTTAATAAAATCATACAAAAACAATTCTAATGTTGATACATAATCACAGATTCCGAATTTTCGACGAGTTTCGGAAAGTTCTTCGGATCGCGGCCATTTTGTGATCAGACCAAGCTTCTGGAATCGTCGATCCGTTCTCCAGTGAGGCTTTCACTCTACCTTCAAGCCCTGCAGATTCGTAGCGCAAGCTGTGGCAGAACTATCTTCGCGTTGTTTTGACGCCGTGAGAGTCTAGTGGGTTATCCACCGTTTTTGCCGAAGTTATGGGAACTTCCATGGATTATCGCCCTGAAAAAATCCAAAACAAATAATCAAATCCACGAAAAAAATACTCCCCATCCACAATGTTTACACTCGGAGGGAGGGTAAAAAAATACTCACCTAAAATTTAAGCAATCTAGTTCATACGTAAAAGGTCCCGCTTTTCGATTTTTGCAAATATTTTTACAATTCTCGCAATATCTATTAACAAGAAAATTTTGGTAATCTTGTTTTATTGCGAATTTAATTTCCGAAACAAGTTTCATATCAATTTTGTCAAAAGCAAACCATTCAT
Organism: Sussaba pulchella; assembly: GCA_963971145.1. Lineage (NCBI taxonomy): Eukaryota > Metazoa > Arthropoda > Insecta > Hymenoptera > Ichneumonidae > Sussaba > Sussaba pulchella. The sequence continues at coordinate 2,365,700 of OZ020176.1, read as the reverse complement.
TCAGATATTTGCAAAATATTCAATTACGATTTGAAATAAGAGAAGACAGCAGCGTAATAAATTCATAAATACATATTCTTCTTGTCGACTTTCATCCAATGATAATAGTTCAGTATTACCATCAAAAAACTCAAATCGACAATATTGATTTTATATAAAAAACATATTTCATTTTCGATATTTCACATAAATTTTCCAAATGTCGAGAATCACTTTTGCTTTTGAGAAAATTGATACAAATATTTCTTTGGTAATTAAACTCTCCATAGAACAAGTTCTTCAACCTTTTCTCCTAAATAGCATAGCTTAGGAGATATCGCGTAAATCCTTTACAATAACCAAAAACCGTATAGTACAACCGTCGACGCATGAGATACGTTGCTCAAATGTCAGGTGGGTATCTTTCAGGACCTAAACTAGCATTTAAGGGCTCACATACCCCTTCGCACGCTGAAAATCGAGTTAATTTTCACAATTATTATAAAGGTTATATGATAAAAAGAATTAAATTAATGATTTCACTTTTTTATTAACTTTTCAATAGACGAAACTAAAAAAAAAATAAATAAAAAATATGAACAGTTATGTACAGGTATAAATAGACTACTGATGAAAATCATGGTCGACATCATAACTTTACCAAAACCATTGAATTTGCAAAAATAAAAACGGATCTAGTGAAATAATGTAGTAGTAATAGTCGATGGAGGGTTTTTTTTCTTTTAAAAAATAAAGGAATCATAATTTTTGAAACTTTAGTATCTGATTAAAGATCTAAAGATTAAAAATACCGGTCTTGAAATTAATATGGGCCATTTCAACTAGAAATATTCTTTATTTTCTATTAAAGCTTAATTTTCCAAAATAAATAGTGTTTCGAGTTGGAAAAGCCCATATTAATTTCAAGACCAGTATTTTCAATTTTCAGAATAAGATCGGATATTCTGAACTTTCTTTTGATAAAATTATTCGGCAACTAGAGGAAAAACGAAAGAAGAAAAAAAAACAAATTGAGTCAGAATGACCAATATGGCGTTCAAGATCAGTATACTGAATTTTAGGATTGATAATTCAAATCTAAAAAATTTTCTGACAAAATTATCCGGGAATTAAAAAAACCCGAAAAATATTTTTATATATCGGCGTGGAACGACCCATAACCATTTCAAAATCGAACCGTAAGATTATTTTTTTCATGTACACAGGTGCCACGGACTCATTGAGATACTTCTTGGATTTTTAAGATGATTTCAAGAGACCCGAATAGGGTTATTACTAGAGAGTCGGTAAATCCTGTGTATTTATAAGGGGAAAAATGACCCCTGCTACCTCGTTTGCTTGCGATGAGCCGCCAGGTGCAATTTTCAAAACTCGATGCAAACTCCGTCAGGACCGTACGCAGTTGAGTTTGCAAATGACTTCCCGCCAAAGGTTTTCCATTGGGCAAGCTCCGGTAAACATAATTTTCATCTGTTTTGGCTTTACACCAGTCACCGCATTCCACATGACTTCTAAACACATGTTCGGCTATGTTCAAAAGTGCTTTTTCTGTCGCCTCGGGGTTTCCTCGATTCTGATCCAATGCGTAATTGAAGCATTTTTTCAAATACTTGATCGTTGATCCTCGGTTCAGCTCTCTGCACGAAGCGCCCAACTTGTACAGCCTTCCCGAGAACTTCTTCCGCACGTGATTCGAGTCCGACCACTTCACGACTGCATACGGAGATTCCCTTTGGACTGAAGCAATCGTAGAGGAATCTTCATCTCCTATCAAAATTCCAACGCATACTCCTGCTTCTTGAAGATCAGGATTGTGAACTATCAGCTGGACCGCCAAACCTGCTTCCATCCCTTTCGCGATTCCTGTCCAATTCTTCGGACATAAATGATCCGTCGGCTTTCGTCCACGACGGCATTTTGCACATTTAGTGCTCATAGTGCCCCAAGCTAATATTTTTTTTGACTGTATATACCGATCAACGCACCCTGCCCACTTTTACTATCATACGACTTGCCATTTCCACGTTTTTGCCAGCCAAAGTCGTACGAAACAGTAATTTTGACAGGTTGCGTCAACGTTGAATCGACAGCACTGCTAATTGAACCTCTATGCTCACGGAAACCATTTATTATAGCATGCAAAGTTATAAGCGATGCATTATTCTTCGTAATAGATTCATGATTTTTTACAATTTTTTTGTTCAAACGGTTCAAAAGTTATGGATTTTTTTAAAATCGTGCATTTTTTTAAAATGCTTGTAACTCAGTGAATAATGGTCGGAATTTTTTTTTTCTCTATATGTTAGGTTTATCTCCAAGTTTTCCAAAAAATCCCTCAAATTGTAGGAACTGTTTTTGACTTCGATTTTTAAACTACACCATTTTTTTCCGAGACATATCCATCTTTAATTTTTTTTTAACTTTGAATGTTGAAGAACACCCTACTTCAGGCATTATATCATATCCCCGTGATAAGCAAATTTTTTCGTTGTATTGTTAAAAAATTTCGAATAGTTAAATTTAGAATGCAGACGAAGTGAAATTTAGAAACGTACAGGATATTTTTTTTTCTCATAACTTCATCCAAACCCACATTTTTCTAGGAGCATTGTGAAGTATAATTTATTGGAAGTTTTATTATCTCGAGGCATAAATTGATCGAATAAAAAAATGGTAGCTTCTGGTAAAAGATTTTTCCGTATTAAGTACATCTCGTCTATTTAAGGTAGTTCAGTCACGAAACGATTTTCTTATGAAAGTCTTGAAATTTACACAAAGTGTAAATGGAAAGTCGACTGACGCGCATGTCAAATTTTAAAGGATTCGTCTTATTAGTTATTGAGATAAATGTATTTTAATATGAAGAAAATTACACAGGGGTATAGGGACTATGCGTGAAAAATCGTATAACTTTCCATATAGCGAATGAACGCTTCTTACGAAGTTTATAAAAAACGACACAATCACAATAAAGTATATAATGAATATCTGGGAAAAAATGCGAGCCGATTGTCGCACTGGTAATAAAGATATATTGCGTTGAAGATTGAACGAAATTGGTAATAAACGATATTTCGCATAACTGTGGCAACCTCGCTTCGGCTCTGACACATCGACGATGCGGCTACCCTTACAGGAACTCATAACCTCACTTTTGCTTTCGGCATTCCGTTTCTTCTTGACTTGAGCCATTCCTGTCACAGACTTTTTTTCAACACTTTCTTCTTGATCCATTTCTCTTTGTGGTTTTGTTTACCTGATATTAAGAATATCTCAGACACGCTCGCATACTTGTAAAAACCTGCGACGTTGCCACGCTCTCTACAGCGATTTTATACACAGAAAACTATAGTTTTTTAGCCAGGGACAAATAAAATTTCGGGTTCAGTCATCGATGGATCCACGATTAATTAATGGCTTGTAATTTTATTCGCCAAAAGATAAGTTGAAAAAATGATTTACAACATTGAATTAATAACTGTGAGATTAATTTAAAGTGATAATATCTTTAATTGAGAATTGAAAATCGACCCCATTTAGACGCCCACAAAAAACGATCCCTCGTGCATAAACTACCTTAACCCCTTGCCGTGCCTTAACGAGTCTGACTCGTGATAAAAATTTTGGCCCAAACATAAATATGACGAGCCAGGCTCGTGAATAGATCGTCGGGCCAAACGTAAACATTACGAGCCGAGGCTCGTATTGTGACCTTTCTCACGCATCAGAGTCTGATCTGTTTACCACGCATTGACGCGTCACACTGGGGCCCGAGTTTCGTCGAGCTAAATGGCACGGCAAGGGGTTAAAAATGTCAAGCGCCAATGGGAACTAGATGTTTACTATTTCGTTTCAATTCGCTTAATTTACCTCGCGAAAACATACTTTTCCCAATAATGTAAACTTCAAAATGCTCCTCTAAAATCACCGTTTCGAATAAAATGATCAGGAAGATATCTTTCCTGTACATCCCAAAATAGCATGGGCTCCTAAACCAATAAAATTTGGTTTTAGAATATTCAAAATAAATAAAAAAATACAACAAAAAGTTCATATATCATACAAAAATCAAAGAATACCTAAAATCAGATGTATTCAAACACACGAATAAAAGAAATTCGGGGATGCCCATGTTTCCAAAAAAAAAAAAAAAAACGGTTTGGTTAAAAAATGCTTGAAATAAAGTGAAATACGGTTCTTTCAATTGAAGAATATATTTTTTTTAATCTGAAGGAAAACCCGAAATTTGGAGAATAAAAACTGAATTCCGACGATTATTTACTAAGTTATAAGCACTTTGAAAAAATGCACGATTTTTCAAAGAATCCATAACTTACGAACCATTTCGAAAAATATTCGAAAAAATCGTGAATGCGTCTTTTCTTTATTACGAGGTTATATAAGAATATCAGCTCAATCTAAAGTGATCACAAAAAACCCCGTTCAAATCCGTATATTATAGGCCATAGATTATTCCCATTGCTCATTATTGTTAATAATATTTTTTTCATTATTCATTAAGAGTAAAAAGTAATGTATATTTTTTTTCTAGTATTTATTAAAATTGATGAGCAAAGTATTCTTTTACATATTGTTCAAAAGTAATAAATCTGACATACACAAACATTACTCATTATTCTATTTCCAATAAAACGGTTTTCAGTACCCATTATTTTTAATGACATTTTGTAAAAAGAATGTTCATTCAAATTGTTTATTTTATTTTGATTTTATTATTTTTTTATGGGTACAGACTGTGGACTTGTAACGAAAAATTGAATCAGGATGAAATTAAAGCAGGATTTTCAATGAAAAAATGTCTGATCAAAATGAAATGAAAGTTAATTCCATTGAAAATAATAGGCACTGGGAAACGTTCCATCAAAAATAAAATAATGAGTAATGTATTATTAAAACAACTCTATTGATTGTAATGAATAATGGAAAAGATTACATTTCTCAGTAAAAAACCATAGGTACTGGCGAGAAACGACATTATTGATTACTTCTAATAAATAATGGAAAAAACCTACATTACTCATTAAAAACAATAAGTAATGCAATTTTTTTTGCATTGAAAATTAAACAAGCTATCATACCCTGCAGCTAACAAAACATCCCAGTATAAGAAAATAAACCCAGAGGAAAGTATAACTACAGTGCCCAGGATTGAAAATTTGATAGAAATATCAACTTTCAAACATCACAAAACATCACACTTTTAGTGATAGTTATTTTGGCACAAATTGATTATAAATGCGTGCAAAATCTTACTTCAATTAAGGTTGTGATGCTTTCGTGGTCAGATTCTTCTCAGCCTTGATCACCTCGAGACACGAAACATTTGCAGCATCTACAAAATTCTCTCCGACTTGGTCCTCGGCTGCCTTCAAAACTGTTGCGCGTATTGGTGGGACATCCATCGCTGACAGCAAATGTGCCAGTTGGTCATGACAGATTGCCATTGCAATGAATAATTTACATATCCCTCTATTATTGAAAGAATAATGAATTTCTGAACATTGGATTTCATAATTTTTTAATCTTATTATCGTTTCAATAATAGAGTGATATGTAAATCATGCATTGCAATCGCTGTTCATTGATGCCAATGAATATGTACGACGCACCTGTTAACTTCCATGACTGAGATTTGAGAGCGGACTGTCTACACTGCACAAGACGTTGTTATTATTGCCGTCGAGTGATTTTATCATCGAGCCTAAATTCATTACACATTTGCCAACATCTCGCCAGTTTTTGAAATTCAATAAAAAGTGTGGTCCATTGGAAGAATATATTTCAAGTCAATGAATAAATTTATAAATCATTTGATAAAAGTTTGAGTCCATAATTATATTTCGATGAAAATAATCTTATCATTACATTAGTTATTTATTTAAAAATTAATGGTAAAAAAATTATGTTTTTATTAGAAAAAATGAATCATCTTGATATTATACCAATTATAATTGATATTACATATAGTAATCCTTATTGATAGAATAATTTTATATCTCAACCGTTTGATATTATAATTATTATAAGAAACAAGTGGTAGTGTGAAAGAAATAAAAGGCATCCTAAGACAAAATGTAATGAATGTGGCATACCTTTCACGACGACTAAATTTTTTGGACAGTTTCCGCGATTGTTTGGGCTTCGAACCCATTCTTATTCCACGAGGACTATATATCTCCCTTCACAAACATTATTTTATGTACAACAAGAAATATGGATAGCAACAAAATAATTATTTGAAATTTTAACTGAAAAAAGAAACGTAGAATGGTCTAATCACTGAATTAATTTTTTTTATCAACTAAAATGTCGTTATACGACAAGCACTCGTCAATATCTACAAAATCCCGGTCGAAGTAGTCGCGAATTAAGGTACGAGGATTCTGATTGGCCGCACCCCATAACAAAGAGACAGAAATTTCCCCGCCTCATTTCCCCTATCGTTGTCTCCTGCGGATAACATTTTCGTGGGGTGCCCATATGCGGATATACTTGACGCTACCCCCACGAGCGCGTGGCGTCCGAACCGCGGGATCTCTCCTGTACAATCGGCAGTCTATCGTTAGAGCGTCGAGAAGTACAACAGCGACAGAGGTCACAAACGCCAACAAAGACAAAGGTGTAAGTAAATTTATTTCCATTGCACGAATAACTTTTTTATATTAAAAACGTTTTTTGTAATTAGGTATCATGGGTCTCCATAATGATTTTGGCCAGTGGTACCACTGATCTACATAAAAACGAATATTTTTGTAGCACTATCATTTTTATTATTATTATGTATTAGTTATTGTCTCCCCTACGGGCAACATTTCCCTTCCATTTCCCTCTGTAAATCTTTTCGTTCTTGTTTTTCATTTTTACATTAATCTCCTTACCCTACCGATTTCACATTTCTCTCTTTACGATCTATCTTATTTCTACGCTACCGCCAGCTTCTTTTATTATATATAGATATATTTTAATATTCTTTGCAGCAACAACATCAGCATCAACATCAGCATCAACATCAGCACCAACATCAGCATCAACGACAACAATGGCAGCCGAAGAAAATGCGCCGAAAAAAGTCCCAGCACCGCGAACATGTAAGTAGATTTGTTTCTGAGGTATTTTCCATACGAAACGAACCCCCTTTTCAGCCGATGTTTTTTCATTCCTTCGAAATTGAAAGGGGTTCGAATATGACTAAAAAAAGTGGTTGAATCCAAATCTTAGGCCTCTAGGTTTATTTCTCACTATACTTCTGTAGATCAGTAATTCTGTATTTTTTACTACTTTCGAAGGTTTCGAGGCGTGGTGAGTCTTTATTTCTGAATTAAATTGATGTTGTCACGAGTGTTTCGGAACGGAATATACCAGTTATTTCACATAAAATGATGTGACCTCAGTATCACAAATTCTGTCTTACGATTGAAGGCAAAAAAAAACACAAAAAAACTTCACATCTCGAAAAGAGCTATTTTGGTTTTAGTCTCAATTTTTTTCAATCTTCCCATGATTATTCTGAAGCTACTGTGTAAACTTCGTGATGGAACTCAGAAATTTACGATACCCAAAAATCTAGTAATATTATCAAAAATCAGAAGTACCCGTATTTCTGGATTCTGATTTTTCCCCTCCGTGGTTCACTACCTTAGCGTGGTGGAGGGGCTTGCGCGCATCGATGACCCCACGGGCTATACCGGTGGAAGTTCAAACTTCCGTCAGGGTCTCCCAAGCCGGAAAGGCCGAGGGTGAGATGCCAGACAAAACCCGTTGCCAAACCATATATGAAGCATGAAAGAATCATTGATAGAGTATGGGTTTACGGTGCAGGTGCACGGATCCCCAGTAGCGGCGTCCGACAGGGGTGGGCAAGCAAGCCCCGGGACGTCGTCAACCAACGACTGCAGTGCTGTGGAGGTGGGCCACTTGGCCTCCACAGCTCATAGAGCTACAAGAGGAGGAGAGGATGTGGCCTCACTCAGAGAACTCATCCTGAAGACAGAGGTGAGAGCGGAAGCGAGACTCCTAGAGATGAGGAGTCTCGTCCAAAAAATGATGGGCGCGCTTAAAAAGCAGCCCAACGTCAGCAGGGTCAACAAGGATGGCCTGTCGGCGTAGGTAGAAATCACGAAGACCTCGACGGACTCGAGAGCGAAGTTCTCTGAAGCTCTCAAGGCGGCCGCAGGAAGCGGGAGCAGCGTCAGAGAACTTGTCCCTAGGGCAAGTCCTGAAATAAGGGACCTCGACGTCTGCTCCACAAAGGAGGAGGTCGAGGAGATCCTGCCACAGAGGTTGCCGGTGAAGATCGGCTGGGTCAATTGCCGGGTAAGGAGGATGGTCGAAGTGCCCAGGTGTTTCAAATGCCTGGGCTTTGGCCACCGGAGTTAGCAGTGCACCGGACCAGACCGGAGCAAGGCCTGCTATCAGTGCGGCGCGGAGGACCACAAGGCAACGCAATGTACCGCGGAGCCGAAGCGTTTTCTATGCGCCAAGGTGCAGAACAAACCCGAGGCCTGCCATCACACAGCTGGTTCCGGTCCTTGCAGGACCTTCCGCGAGGCGCTTGCGAGAACGAAGCGATAATGGCGAATATCCTGCAGGGCAACCTCCATCTGAGTCAGGTCGCCGACGACCTCCTGGCCCAGATTTGTCTCGAAAAGACTGCTGATGTTCTCATCAGCGAGCAATATCGAGACAGAGAAGGGCCAAGATGGTACGAGGATACCCTCGACACAGCAGCAATTTGGATCCCTGATCGACGACATTTCCCCATCGTCGACCATGGCTTGGGCGATGGGTTCGTCTGGGTGGGCGGTGGCGCCGTGACCTACATCAGCTGCTACCTCACCCCGAATGAGCCAATCGCGGGATTCCAGGCCAAACTCGATGGCCTGGAGGACACAGCCCGAGACATGGCGGGCGAGTTGGTAGTGGCCGGAGACTTTAACGCAAAAACTCTGGAATGCGGAGAAGCTCGGACTGACTCGCGGGGCGGACGAGTTTTGGACATGGCGTCCAGACTCGGGCTAGTGGTACTCAACATCGGCTCGACGTCCACGTTCCGCAGGCCGGGCTACAGGGTGACCATCGTCGATGTCTCCCTGGCGACGGAAAACCTGGCATCGCGTGTTGAGGACTGGATGGTGATCGAGGACTATACAGCCAGCGATCATCAATACATCACGTTCTGCGTACGTGATGTAGCTCCTGTCCGGGCCAGACCATCACAGGGCCCTGCCAGGTGGAACGTCGACAAGATGAACTCCCAAAAGCTGTCTCCGGCCCTAATACGCGGCCAACGAGCCCTACAGGGACCACAACAGGATGCCGATCTCCCGACTCATGCTGAACAGGTAGTGGACCATGTGATGGCCCACCTCCGTGAGGATTGTCGGGAGGCCGTGCCGAGGGTAAAGACCCGGAGATACCGAGAACCGGTCTACTGGTCGACGGACGAAATCGCGGCGCTGAGGCAGGAGTGGCTCCGCACACGTAGGCTTGCACTACGAGCCCGGCGCCGCGATTCCGATGAAGCCCCGAGCACCACTGCCTAGAAGGCTGCGAGAAAGGTGCTCCGCCTTTCTCCGCCAATTATTCATTTATTTGAAATGATGCATTATCTATCATTATTATTCATTACTTTATTCTTTTTTTTTTTTTGGATCTTAACGCATAACATGTTTTTCTTTTGCAGCAGCTAGGGTGGCAAAACGGCGCGGCGACCATCTTGATGAGGCGGAATGGCCGCTGCTAGGGACCACCACGAGGCAGCACCGTTAGGATAAAAAGCTACTCCAGCGGAATAAAAAAATGGCCATTGAACAGCAGCTGCTGCAGCTGCAGCAGCAGGGTGAATTTCAACGACTTGAGCTCCAGCACAAACTGGAAGAAGAGCAGCGACGACAAGAGGAAATTCACCTTGAGATGCTCCTGCCGCTGCAGCAGCAGGGTGAGCGGCAGAGGGAGCAACTGCAGCAGCAGCTGCTGCAAGAACGGCAGCGGCAGCAACAACAGCAACGGCAGCCGCAGCGGCAACGGCAGCCGCAGCAGCAACGGCAGGAGCAGCAGCCCCCGCGCGACCTCAGCCGGAGTTACGACAGCCGCCAATATAACTGGCTGCGCCGGCTGCAGCGCCAGTTGCGAGCAATGGACCAGCAGCTGGAGCGACTACTGCCACCGTCACCGGCAATGACTGGGGAACAAAAAAAAGCTCCACGAGACATCGTTGGTGGTGGATGGTTTTCGGTTGGCTGCCGTGAGACTCCGGGAGAATCTGAGTCGCGCAAGGGAGAACTGCCGTTCCCTCTCTAAGGAACTCAAATTATATTTACAAACCGACTCCTGTTTTCTTCTGTCCACATCCAAATGATAGTTTTGTTCGACTATTATATATTAGTAATTTTATTATTGTTCTAATATTATTATTCTAATCTTATATATTATTATATAAAGTATTATTATAATTGATTATGATATTCTTCTATTCTTCGACTTCATCGGGTAGCATTTCGATTTTTTCATTCATTTTATATCGACCTGCCAATTTTCGACGGGTTCGGTTTGTTCGATTGAGTAAACAATTACATCTAAGCATTCTCGTGGATGACGATGTTTACCTCGCGAGCGCGCGCACGAGGTACGATGTGACGTCACCCTGCCGTGAGATCCGGTCCACCAGCGTTCGCGTTTCGGCCGGCCAGGATGCGCTCAGCACGGTCATAGCTGCGCGGAGCAGAACCCAAAAAACAAACAACTTTTCGTCTGCATTACATACGAACCGTATGAAAGATAGAAATCGACGGATTGTTCATGAATGATTTATCATCACGTCCAATCTGTCGATTTTCATATGAATTGTATCTATCTTTGAACTCGGAAAATATCGCCAACAATTTATTATGGAAATGTGTTTGTATTTATTTTTTTTCTGATATGACGCAACAATTATTTCGACATTTCTACCGAAGGAAAAAGGTTTTCGTAAAAAGTTTCTGAAAACTGAAAAAAGAATTCGAAGATTTCTTTTTTATCAGTAATGTACCTAAATCCTTCCATCATTCAGGCAAGAAGGGCTATGAATTGGTGATTTTCGATAATTAATAAATTATTCATCGTGCACGAGATTATCGTCAGCTGTCGCCGAAACTCGGAACGTCTCAGCTGTTTTTGACAGGTCATTGCGGCAGGGCGGGGGAATCTCTAAGAAACGATGAAAGAATTATTAATATTGTTCCATTCTTTGACTTCATTGGGTTGCATTTAAATTTGTTTATTTATTTTCCATCGACCTGAAAGTTTTCAACGGGTTCGGTTCGTCCGATTGCGTGAACAATAACATCTCAGTATTCTCGCGGATAAGACTGTTTACTGTAATGCTAGGTGAAGCAGCGCCGCGCGTCACGGGGCCGGCCGAAACGTGGGTGCCAATACTACACTACATAGCCAATGCTACACGAGGCACCTGACGGCATCGTATAGAATGAGCGTGCCCCCGCGCGCGCGGGGTAAACAGCCTCATCCGCGAGAATACTTTGATGTAATTGTTCACGCAATCAAACGAACCGAACCCGTTGAAAATTTGCAGGTCGATAGAAAATAAATGAACAAATCGAAATGCTACCCAATGAAGTCGAAGAATGGAACAATATTAATTATTCTTTCATCGTTTCTCAGAGACTTCCCCGCCCTGCCGCAGCGACCTGTCAAAAACAGCTGAGACGATCCTAGCTTGAGCGACAGCAGACGATAATTTCGAGCATCATGAAAAATTTATTAATTTTTTGAAAATCATCAATTCATAGCCGTTCTTGCCCGGATGATAAAAGAATTTAGGTACATTACTGATAAAATAGGAATGTTTTCTTTTTCCATTTTTCAGAAACTTCACGAAAATCTGTTTCCTCCGGTAGAAATGTCGAAATAATTGTTGCGTCACATTAGAAAAAAAAATACAAACATATTCCCATAATAAATTGTTGGCGATATTTTCCGAGTTGAAAAATAGATACAATTCATGTGAGAATCTACAGATTCAACGTAACGATAAATCATTTATAAACAATCCGTCGATTTCTATCTTTCATGCAGTTCGTATGTAACAGACGAAATGTTGTTTGTTTGGGTTCTGCTCCGCGCAGCTATGGTTGGCCGAGTTAGTGGACGGCATCTCACGGCAGCCATCGTCATCCACGAGAATACTTTAATGTAATTGTTCACGGAATCGAACGAACCGAACCCGTTGACAATTTGCGGGTCGATAGAAAATAAATAAACAAATCGAAATGCTGCCCAATGAAGTCGAACAATGGAAGAATATTAATTATTCTTTCATCGTTTCTAAGAGACTTCCCCGCCCTGCCGCCGCGACCTGTCAAAAACAGCTGAGACGTTCCGAGTTTGGGCGACAGCAGACGTATATTACGTACACGATGAAAAATTTATCAATTTTCGGAAATTATTCATTGTTTACAGTTATTTCGCGGATGACGAAGAAATGTAGGTCCATGACTGATAAAATAAGAATGTTTTTAGAATTTCTTTTCAATTTTCAGAAACTTTTCCCGAAGAGATATTTATTTAGGTAGAAATGTCGAAATAATTGTTGCGTCATATTAGAAAAAAAAAAATACAAACACATTTTCATCATACATTTTTGGCGACATTTTCGGAATTGGAAAATAGATACAATTCATATGAGAATCGACAGATTGGACGTAATGATAAATCATTCATAAACAATCCGTCGATTTCTATCTTTCATGCAGTTCGTGCATAACCCAGACGAACTGTTGCCGGTTAGGGCTGTGCTTCGGGCACCTAGGCCCGTGGCGAGCGCGAGTGACCCGGCTGAAACTCCCGTGGAGACTCTATGATATTCTCGACCGTCGCGCCACAGAACGGCCCGCGGCATTCGATGGAACCTACCAGCTTCCCTAGGCAGCCTGCGTGATAATTCGGATCTCTAATTATTTCTTTCGCCGTCGAACTCAGCAGGGTAGGACTTCCATTCATCTTACAGCTTTACATAGTATCCTAAAATTTCATTGACATATCGATGTCCGTTCGCTCAATTGATAACTTACAGTTTTCCATTTTAAATCAGGTTACCGACGGCCGTTGCATCAGCCGAGCGCGTTTTGACCCGGGAGGTTACCTTCGCGATCGTAAACTATATTTTTCGCGCTAATTATGCCGAAATATTACACTACCGTCGGATATTATCAGGACACTAGCGAGGCGTGCGCGCAGGAATAACTTCTGTATTTGAAGGTCGATAACTCCGCGACAAATGAAGCTAGAGACGTTTTGAACCACCGTCAGTAAGGTCATGAATATTTGAATCTATTGATAGTTTTTAAAAAATATTTCAATTACTGAGCACTGACAAGGGGACCACGTGGGCATCGGATTTTTGTAATTTTTCATACTCATCGTACGTAAAGTTGACACCCCAAATATGAATATGCCGAAGCAGTTCGATGCCATATTCAGAAGTTTTCGAGAAAAACGACTTTAAAGTTTTGCGAGCAGCTTATGAAGACGAACGAAAATGTAATAAACAACTGGCCGAGCAGCCGAGCAGCCGAGCGGGCAGCGAGCAAGACCAGTAATCGGAAGGTCCCCGGTTCGATCCTTACCGTGGGAAATTTTTTTTTTTTTTCATTTTTTTTTTTTGAAATTTCGAATACCTACGTATTCGTATAATTTTTTATGAAAATTGCACGTGAGTTAATACAATTATTTGAAATCAATTAAAACAAATTTACAAATAAAGTTTTGGGAACGATAATGAAAAAACCTGGGGTAGAAAATAAAAAAACCTGGGGTAGAAAATGAAATGCTTTTTATTGAAAGTTATCAAAGTTGTATTCATTTTTTAAACAACGGGTGTAGTATCACACGAGCCACAGTGATAAGCGTCGTAAAAACACGGGAAACAATCATTTTCACGGCATCTAGCACACCGTATGCTGCGTTTTTACAGGTGCAATGTTTTTTTAAAATATCAATAGGGAAAGAAACTTCGTTGACGTTTTCAAAGATTTCTCTCGTATCGCAAAGTTTTGAAGCGAACCACGCATACCTGATCATTTTACCGAAGATCGGAGAGGACAACTGGTGATGCACGATTGCAAGAATTTTTCGAAATTAAAAAAAAAATTCTCACGGTATTTTCATAAAAAATGATAATTTGTTAATGATAATATGTTAATTAGCATATATTGGATAAATCTTATATTTCAAATACGTAGGTACCGTCGAATGGGGTAATTATAGCCTATGAGGGGTAATTGCATCCTCCGGTAGATTTTCATCGCTAGAATCGTAATAATTGAGTGTTTTGAATCGGCCGTGGGCCAAAACGTTCTTTGAAATGTTCCCGACAGATGGCGCTAAACGCCATTAGTGGGCATGTTATGTGAACGGCGCAAAAAAATCGCGAGTGAATAAAAAAACACCGAAAAAAATTTACGTGCTCCAAAAATCTGACCCGACCGACTTATTCGTGAAACTTTTACGCAAAATTCTGCAAGGTAAGTGTAGACAAATTAGTTTCTATGATGTACACGTGGTTTGGTAATCTTTTAACCACTATTCTCGAAGAAAAGTCCGAAAAACCGAAAGTTCGGTATTCCGAGGGTAATTATGGTCAGATATAAAAACTGAATACCCATCTGCGGGGTAATTATGGACACGGGTTCAAGTCGATGTAACTTCGCCAAAAAAAAATTTTCTTCAATGAAACTTATTACACACGTTAAGATGGATGTTTGCAAGATGCTAGTATTTTTTTTTTTTTTTTAGCGCAAAAACTGATTTTAGACGGAGCGCGAAAGAGAAAAATTCAATTTTGTGACCATAATTACCCCATTCGACGGTATTCGAAATGAAAAAAAAAAAAAATGAAAAAAAAAAAAAAAATTCCCACGGTAAGGATTGAAGCGGGGACCTTCCGATTACTGGTCTTGCTCGCTGCCCGCTCGGCTGCTGGGCCAGTTGTTTATTACATTTTCGTTCGTCCTCATAAGCTGCTCGCAAAACTTTAAAGTCGTTTTTCTCGAAAACTTGTGAGTATGGCATCGAACTGCTTCGGCATATTCATATTTGGGGTGTCAACTTTACGTACGATGAGTATGAAAAATTACAAAAATCCGATGCCCATGTGGTCCCCTTGTGAGATAGCGTGTGAAAAAGATTTTTTTTTAAATCAGATTTTTCCGAAATTTTCTATCTCGATTTCAACGCTTGGCCAAACTAAGGAAAAGAATGTCAGAAGTTTCAAATTTCTCACGCATGATCTCTGAAACCTTACCTGTAATTCGAACTCAAGAAGTATACATCTTTAAGGGTTATTGAGTTATCATGAAAATTGAGCAGGCGTGCGTGAGTCGAGCGCGGGCCATCGATTGCACAAGCGGACGGTCTCGCTCGTCTGTTTCCTCGCGGCGGCAGGACCGAGACAGATCTTCAGTGCAACGGGCGCTTGTACAGGGGACGTTTAGAGAAGCATATTTTTGTTCTAATATACATGCATACATTTTTTCTAATTCAGTATGACGTGCATTGATATAGAAGAAATAATTATTTCAATGAATCAAAGAAATTGAACTGCTATAAATAATTATGATAAAAATGGAAATTCATCAGTCAATGTTAATTTGGGAAAAAACTACTTTATAAGATTTTTTATAGTGGTGTGAATATTATTAAAATTACTTACATATAAGAACGATGTGGAACGCTTCTAAAAACGTTAAAGATAAAGGTTAATTGTCAAAAATTTGTTAAGGGGTTATATCTAGTTGTTTGCGGGAAAACTAAGCGATGTTCATCGTTTTTTTGGCCATGTTCATATTGATTTATCATAAACCAGTATCTATTATCAGTTACTTCATATATTGAGGTAATTTTATGAATTTTTTCATGAGAACATTTTCAATTTCAGAGGCCGGTGTTCCAAAACACCTTCTTTTTAGACCACTTGCGATGTGCAAGATATGTCTGGAACGGCTCATCTGAAATAAAAAACCAGAAAGATTTCGTTAGTGTAATATGGAACGCAGCTCGTGAATAAAGTGTCAGCAAAATTGTTGATCTTTGAAATCGTCTATTTTTCCCAATTGTTTAAATCTCAAAAATCGAACTGATCGGAAAAATTGACGACGTGATTTAAAAAATCAAAATTCGCTAAGCCCTTCGTTCACGAACTGAATGTTGATAAAGTTACAATAACTTTTCTATAATCGGGAAGTTAATTATGTGAATTTGTTTGAATGAAAAAAGTATTTTGTACCTTGATTTTCTGAAATTTATTTGCGTACGTAATTACGTTTTATTTGACGATATTTGTTATATTATTGTTATTATTTATAACAGTTTAATTTTTCTTTGCAATATTGAAATAATTATTCTGGGTATATAAAAAATGTTTTCGCAAGGGTATTCCATACAAGCCCCCGTTGCACTGATGATCCGTTTCGGTCCTGCTCAATTTTCATGATAACTCAAGAACCCCTCAAGATTTTTTATACTTCTTGAGTTCGAATTACAGGTAAGGTTTCAGAGACCATGCGTGGAAAATTTCCAGCTTCTGACATTCTTTTTCTGACATTCTCCTTAGTTTGCCCAAGAGTTGAAATCGTGATAGAAAATTTCGGAAAAATCTGATTTTTTTAACAATCTTTTTTACACGCCATCTCAGTGCTGAGTAATTGAAATATTATTTGGAAAACATCAATGGATTCAAATGTTCATGACCTTACTGACGGTGGTTCAAAAAGGTCTCTACCGTTATTTTTCGCGAGTTATCGACCTTCAAAGACAGAAGTTATTTCTGCGTACACGCCTCGCTAGTGTCCTGATAATATCCGACGGTAGTGTATATTGGTGACGTACCGGATTACTTATTGAACTTAAACTTAAAATGTCTTAACTCGATATTTTCAGTTGGTCTGAAAATGAATGAAGATACTAAGACGGAGGTGAAAATGCCTGATCCCGCGAACGAATCACCGAAAACGAAATTAACAATTTAGGATGGGAAATTTTTCAAGCCAGTTTTGGAAAAATCGTCAAGTTCTTCGAATTCTATGATCGCAGAATGCATTATATGCCAGTCAAAATATGTAGAAGTGAAAGGTACATTTACCTCATCTTCAAATTTCGTTTCTCATCTGGAAAGGAAGCACGATCCTTCGATATTGAAAGAGTATGAGGACGACAAGAATTCAACGAAAAGGATCCGATTGGCTGAGAATTCCACAGGTCACGAAACGAACAAAAAAAGTGTTGGAAAATCGACACGAGCTTCTCAAACGCTATACGATGAAGATTTGAGTATCTTTATAATTGACTCAATGATGAAAAAAATCATATACAACCTGAACGTTCGTGACCAAGGAAAACCCTTGAAAGTCATCAGCCGAAAGACACTAGAAAAATAAAGTCGGTGTATGAGAAAAATCGAAAAAAACTCGAAAAAAATGTACAAGAAGAAGCTGAATACGTTTGTACAACGGCAGATGTGTGGTCGACCAGAAAGAGAAGTTTTTCGGGGAGCACGGTCTACTGGATTGATCCAAAAACTTTATCAAGAAAATCTGCTGCATTCGCTTGTCGTCGATTTACTGGAACTCACAGTTTCGACAGAATAGCGACCGGTTTGGAAGATACCCATTCATCCTATGGCTTATCATTGCATAAGATAGTAGCTACCGTGACTGACAATGGATCGAATTTTGTGAAAGCATTCAAAGAATTCGGCTTGCAGTTAGAGGTAACGTTAACGTATGATTCTACGATACTCTATGATTCCGAAAAATATTTATAATATTCTATATCCAACGTCGATTTTTTTATACGTCTCTTTCGTAAGGACACTGAAAATATATTTTTTTAAATAAAATCCTCGACCAGACCAATAAAATGTTTGTTTATGACGTTACGGCATGTATGAATAAAAGACTGATAATGAAATCATCACACGAGATTTTGGATAGTTCATATAATAAGTTTAATCATAATTTACAGCGAGATCACGATGATATTAGAGAGAATGAAGTAAATAAAGAAGGTGAATCCAGTGGGTCAGAATATGGAGAGATAGATGCAAATGAGATTACAGAAAGGTGGGAATTCGAACCCTTAGCTATCTCCTTGCCACTTCAAAATGTCACAAGCATGAATGGAAATATGAAAGAAAGAACGTTACCATTACATGTTAGATGTGTGTTGTGTAACAATATGGATGGAGGGAATTATCGGGTAAATAATGTTAATGCGTATTAGCTTAAAAACATTATATCTTAATTTTAAAACGTAAATAGTTGTAAAGACGGTATCAATAAAAATGGTAAGACGAAATGCTCGTGTTACAAGCGTGGGCTGTGAAAAAATGGTGTGGTGGTTATTGTGAGCCGACGTGCCGAGATCATTCCCCGATTTTAATATTTAAAATAAACAATACGAATAAGAAAAAATAAATGGGAAGGGAAGTGTGTGGAAAGGAAAAAAGGCTCGTGCAGTGGGGCAAAGGGTCCATTTTTCAGCGGGGAGGGAGAAGTTTTATTAACGCTCTGAATACTTTAAGCGGTATTCGATGAGCACTTTAACAACGTCTTGTTGAGCCACTTTAGACAGCGGCTGGAAGACTGTCCAGCTTACTCCACTTCATCAGCGGTGGTAGACTGGCGACTTAGGTGGATCGCGCTCCGTCTTTTATAGCCGTGAGGCCGCTGCGGCGGCTCGAAGTGCGGCGTAGTAGCCAGGTTCGGGCCTAGGCACCTGAGGGGCCCCGTGTTGAGTTAAATTCTGCCCTCAACATCAAAAACGGTTTGAAAGACAGCGATTTTTAGTACATTGAAGGACACGTGAAATGTACAGCCCCTCTAGCCACAGCCTTGGATAAATTGCAGGGTGAGACAAATATGTATTACGGCTTTTTTTTCCGACCGTGCTTATCTTACGTGGAGAATTACAAAATTTGCAAGGAGAAAGCTTGAGATACTGTAAGCCATTGCTGCAATCCCTCTTGGCTAGCGTGTTGAGTAGGTTCGAATAATTTTTTGAGCTTTCTACTCCTCAAGCTGACATCGCAGTGATCGCAGCTCTCTCGCATCCCAAGTTCAAGAATCGCTGGTTCTCATGTATAGTACCTCGCCAAGACGATCGACTTCAGAACCTCTTCAGATCAGCCGTAAATGAAGTGTACAACTCTCAACACACTGCTGAGATAGGAGATCACAATGATGGAAGTGATTACTACAATTTCGGGCCGAGCGACAGGAATTTAGTTCCATCATCAAATCAGGCAAAGATAGAAGTTCTCAAGTTCTTCGGAGAGCAACGACAAGATTTGAGTCTGCTTGAAGCTTACCCATGAAGAAAGTCTTCATCAAGTATAACACTTGCCTTCCTCTCTCTGCTCCTGTGAAACGACTCTTTTCATCCGCTACAATGACCGATGTTCCGAAGAGCAATCGCATTTTAGATGAAATGTTCGAAGAAACGGTTCTTCTGAAATACAACTCCTTGTCTGGAGCAAATTAGAATTATTCTCTTGCATCAGCGGAATAATCGAACATTGATTGTGAATACTTTATATATTGGTTGTGAATAAATTAATATAGAAAGCATTGAACTTTCCTCCCATTATAAAACATGTGCCCTCTTTGAATGCACGTAATCCTTTTCTCATATTCCATTCCATTATTATAATTTTACCATGATATCAAAATTATTGAATCGTCAGCATTTCTTTATTCTTATTTCTTTTATTGGATCCAATAATATCGAATCAGTAGGATGTAATCAGCTATAATATAAAGAATTCCGAGATCAAACGTCAAATTCTCCAGGAATACTCGATATCTCGAATAGTTTTGGGAAATCACTCCTCATTCATCAAATTTGAATTTGCATTTCTGATTTAGAATACGAAAAGTATCGAAATTATTCATCTTCAAATGAAGCGTACGCTTCATGTTATTGAATGGAACCAAAGTAATCACTCCATTATTTGATTCTCCATTGGTTATTAGTTATTCATGGAAAATTCGGGAATAATGAAGGAATGAATGACGAATGCGGGAATTAAGAATAAATAAGACAATCGATTATATATCTATTCGAATGAAGCTTATCCCGCATTCGCGATAAAACGATGCTCTATTGTTTCCATTTTTTATCCGTTAATCGAATTTGATTATGCCCAACTCTGCCCGGCAGCCACCGACACGGCCACGCCGGGTATGGTGTTTATTCGACAAATATGAATTAATAGAATAAGCACCGGTCTCAGTTGATACACTTCAATTCGTCCCGGTCATTTCCGGAATACCTTGCGATGTTTCAGAATCTGTTTTAACATCGATTTATCTCTGGGTGAGAGATTTCCAAGTTTGAGAATTTCATCGATTTCCTCGATAGTGACGTCGTTTCCATCTTCTTTCGTTTCAATTTTTAACTCCCGGCTGAAAACGGGAGTTATGTGTTTCGTCGTGTTCCGCGAAACACCGATTCCTTCCTCACGAATGTTTGCTCAAACGGCTAATCTTCTACAAACAAATTTTTGCACATTGGTTCCGTTGGTCACACAGATTCTATGTAAATCATAATATTTATGATCGGATGTGAACTCGTAAAGATAATAGATGTTGAAAAAACGCGTTTTTTCGAAATTTCCATATCGATGCTGGCCACAGTAGAGCTCCAGCGAGCCCGCTGATTGGCTAGGCAATACTCGCATCGTTCTTCATAGCCTAACTTCATTCTGATGTCGAGTCGTCTGTTTTGACGACAGGGGCGGATCTAACGGATCTGAGCGGTGTTTCCAAACAGGGGCGGATCTAACGGGTCTAAGCGGTGTTTCCAATAACTTTTTTTTTTATTGCATCATATTTCGTGATGGAAACTGTGAACTGTGGACTCTCTTCCGCTCTCTCTCTCTCTCTCTCTCTCTCTCTCTCTTTCTCTTTCTCTCTCTCTCTGTCACTCTCACACTAATAAATAAAGTCTTCAATCGTTTTTTTGTCCGATTAAATTACAATTGCTACAGTTTTTCCCCCCTCATTCGTCATTGCGGCGTTTCGAATTTACGAGTTTTACAAATTTTGCAGCTTATTAGTTACGTGGGTAGAACGTACAGCGATCTACGGAAAAGTTTCATTCGATATTAGGTGGTAATACATATATATATATTTATATATACATACATGCAATATAACATATATTGTCTTCTATATGGGGTATTCCTGGGAATTTCGGCAACTTCGGACAGTTGGGTCAAAATTTTTGCCCCCCAATTTTTTCCATTAATATGTGTTGAAAATGAAGAGACACGTATTTCGGCGTTTTTTATTTTGAGCCCCCACTTTTGAAATACGGTCAAATGAAGTTTTTGAAGTATTGACCACATTCGATCATTCGAATCGATATATCTCAGCAACGGTTAGTGATAACTCAAAAAACCACGAGTCTTTTGTTTTCGTTTTTGTTCACTTTATACAATAAAAACATTTACGATTATGTTGCACAAACTCAACAATTAGTTATAAACAATTCAAAATTAAATATAAAATAAAACAAAAAACGCACTTTTAATTTTTGAAATGTATTTTTTTTTTAATTCCTTGAACAAAAACGAAAATTTAGCCAACTTGAACTTTTTGGGCCGACGCTTCATTCGGGAGTTATAGATTTTTTTGTCACAAAAAACCCGTAAATGTTTACCCGGTTGTTAAGAAAAAAAGCTGTAACTTTCGAACGAAGCGTCGGCCCAAGTCCGGCCGAGTCTCAAAATTTTCGTTTTCGTTCAAGGAATTTGAAAAAAAATATATTTCAATAATTAAGGGTACTTTATCTTCATGCAATTTTTTACTAATAAAATACGTATATTTACCGGTTTTTTATGACAAAAAAAGCTATAACTTTCGAACAAAACGTCGGCCCAAGTCGGGCCGGGTCTTAAAATTTTTCTTTTTGTCCAAGGAATTTGAAAAAAAATCAATTTCAATAATTAAGGGTACTTTTTTTATGCAAATTTTTACTAATAAAATACGTAAATTTACGGGTTTTTTATGACGAAAAAATTTATAACTCCCGAACGAAGCGTCGGCCCAAAAAGTTTAAGATGGCTAAATTTTCGTTTTTGTTCAAGGAATTAAAAAAAAAATGCATTTCAAAAATTAAAAGTGCGTTTTTTGTTTTATTTCATTTTTAATTTTTAATTGTTTATAACTTATTGTTGAATTTGTGCAACATAATCGTAAATGTTTTCATTGTATAGAGCGTTCAAAAACGAAAAAAAAGACCCGCGGTTTTTCGAGTTACCACTAACCGTTGCTGAGATATATCGATTTGAATGATCGAATGTGGTCAATACTTCAAAAACTTCATTTGACCGTATTTCAAAAGTGGGGGCTCAAAATAAAAAACGCCGAAATACGTGTCCCTTTATTTTCAACACATATTAATGAAAAAAATGGGGGGGCAAAAATTCTGACCCAACTGTCCGAAGTTGCCGAAATTCCCAGGAATACCCCATACATATATGCGTTTCACTTTCATATATATATATGCTGTGTGTCGACCCCATGGAAACGGCTAATCACACAGCGGCGAGACCTACCGCTATGTTTTGCAACATTTGAGCGTCGTTCCTCCCATCTGACATTAGCCCCTCTGGCCCAATCCAGTAGTGCATGTAGTAGTGTTTTTGTTTATATTCAGCAAATGGCCGTTTGAGAGATATCGCTCGCGAGTGTGTACCAGTCAACCAGAAAGAAAAAGCAAGGAGAAGGAGAAGAAGTGTTCATATTCAGCTGTGCGAAAAACAAAGCGAAAATTTTGGATATTTATCGGACGGTATGTATTACTTGCCAATCGCTTTATAAACAATTGAGTAATTCTTCTGTCTGTGATTTAGTTGTTTCTTTTTTTTGGGACCATCTTTCTTGACAGGGGTTATCATAATCTCACAAATTTTGATAGTAAAATAAAGTACACAGTACTAGATAATAAAATAAAATTTAAAAATTTGTATTGAAATGGGGCATGTGTATTATGCAACAAGTGAATTTGATGCTACTTATTTCTTTTTTCATAATATTCTCCCTGATTTCTATTCTTCCTCGACACTTTTTTTTCGATCCGTTCCCATTGCTATGAAATTTTTATGTCCATTGTTAATTCTATTTAATCTCTGTTTTCCAAGCTCCCTCCAAAATTCTCTCTGCTTTCAAACCTTCTTATAATATCCTCTGTTTCCATTGTTCTCCGACATTTTTATTTTATCTGTTTCGATCGATCTGCCATTTTCATGTTCATCGATAAAACTTTTTCAATTTTTCCTCAGTTTTTCAAGCTTCCTTCAGAATTCTCTCTGCTTTCAATCCTTCTTACTAAATCCTCTGCTTCCATTGTTCTCCGACATTATTTTTGTTCTACATCTGTTTCCATCGCTCTGTTATTTACGTGTCCATCCGTAAGACTTTTTCATTTTGTTACTTTATCCTCCAACTGACAATACTTTAGACAAAGCGATTTGCCAGAATGCACAGTATGTATATTTGTTTTCATTGTTTTTTCCTATATGAGTCAGGTCCTTTTCGAAGCAGCATTCATTCAACGTTCACTTGTCGAAGCAGCATTCATTCAAAGTTCACTCGTCGATTCAGCATTCATTCAACGTTTACTCGTCAAAGCAACATTCATTCAACGTTCACTCGCTTAAAAGAATTAAAAAACATAGCGCTACTGTATTTTGGGAGTGGTTGCTTTAAGGACTATCGACTAGAATTTGCTGGAGTCAATCTGACTTCAGCAAAATATAGTCGATGCGACCACAAATCAGACACTCTCAAATTAAAAATGCACAATCCCATTTTTGGGGCTACATCAATCTCTTCGTCCAAAGCATCTCACCAGCGAAGCTAGCGCACCCGCTAGTCGCTCCCCTTGTCCGAGCGGTTAGCGCCGATTTAAGGTTGCTGCCTGGCGCCCTGCATCCCTGAATCGCACCCAGCGACCCCTCCGCGGTTGACGTCCCCGATGATTCCGATTTGGCGGATCCCGTTAATGGTCGTTGTCGTTGGGCCGCCGACGATATTGGCCGTCTCCGTTGGGCCGCCGACGATATTGGCCGTCTCCGTTGGGCCGCCGACGATATTGACCGTTTCCGTTGGGCCGCCGACGATATTGACCGTTTCCGTTGGGCCGCCGACGATATTGACCGTTTCCGTTGGGCCGGCGACGATCGTTGCCATCGTTACTGGCCCGGCGACGATCGTTGCCATCGTTGTTGGCCCGGCGCCGATCGTTGCCATCGTTGTTGGCCCGGCGACGATCGTTGCCATCGTTGTTGGCCCGGCGACGATCGTTGCCATCGTTGTTGGCCCGGCGACGATCGTTGCCATCGTTGTTGGCCCGGCGACGATCGTTGCCATCGTTGTTGGCCCGGCGACGATCGTTGCCATCGTTGTTGGCCCGGCGACGATCGTTGCCATCGTTGTTGGCCCGGCGACGATCGTTGCCATCGTTGTTGGCCCGGCGACGATCGTTGCCATCGTTGTTGGCCCGGCGACGATCGTTGCCATCGTTGTTGGCCCGGCGACGATCGTTGCCATCGTTGTCGGCCCGGCGACGATCGTTGCCATCGTTGTTGGCCCGGCGACGATCGTTGCCATCGTTGTTGGCCCGGCGACGATCGTTGCCATCGTCTATTGCTTGGCGACGATCGTGGCCACCATCGTCGGCCCGGCGACCATCATCAAGGCCATCGTCTGATTCCCATCGACGCCGATTTACGGATCTTCCGCCGGAGGAATCTCTGAATTGAAAGAAAAAAACTACGTGTTAATTAAACGCTAAAGTCGATTTAACTACGCGTTCATTACAAGCAACATCGTTATAATAATTTTGGAATATTTTGAAGTTCTAAATACAATTTTTTGTTTCTCGAATCCACCTATCTAGGGTGCCACTGTATGAAAGGTACAGCCGCAATTAGGTATGCTCGAGTAAGAAGCTACATTTTACAATGCACCAAAATTATTCGAAAGAGATCGACAATCTGTCTCCATCTCTGTTTCGCCTGGACGTTACAGCGAGCACCGTGCTCGGTCATCCGTAATCGCGGCTGTACCTTTTCAATGGTGGCGCCCTTGCTGGGCGGCTTCCAGAAACAAAAAATGATATTTGGCCGACCCTTCTCCCACCACCAGAGTTTCAGGACCAGTATGTAACACGATGGTCGGCACCGAGGACGGTTGATTTTCGACCATAGTTCGATCTCCTCTCATTGATTATCTCCCTGCTTCAAATCTACGCGATGTTGTTTCTTGCAAACTCCATCGTTCTACGAGTGAAAAGATATTGCAATTTTTTGTAACTCACCGATCATTGGAACTCCCACGATCGCTGGCTCGATCCTGGCCAGGTGGAAGATCATCGTTGTTACTGGAACAGAAGAAACATGTGACTTACGGATAGTGCATGTAATTAATAACGATAACCTTATTGAACATACGTTATTGACAACCAGAATAAATGGGAAAGCAAAGACTATTATTGTTCGTGTGAATGGATATAGTCATTTTTTTATTTAAAACTGATTTGAAGCTTCCCCTGATCACTGCAATGCGAGGAATTGTTTTTTTCGATAAACTGATCTGAGAACTGTATAATCTTTTATTTTACATCTTTTCATTTTAAAATACACAAAGTATCATCGCATACATCCTTTCAACCGACTTGAAACAATAATTGAGAACTGTCATAATTCAAATGGCTCTGTGCTTACCTTATTGCAGTTTACCGCTTGCCGCTTGTTGTCGATTGGGTCAATTTTTGAATTCCAAAGGTTTTCCAGTCTCTAAGTAACATACGTTTAATGAGCATGTTCAAATTGTATTCTAAATCATCTATTGCTGCATTAAAGTAGGCTGACTATACTTGCTTTTTTATCGAACAAAAATTATACATGTCAAAATTCAACTATAAGCTATTTTATCTCGTTGCAACCCTAGACGAGATATCTCGCCGATCAATCCAACTGTTTACTTTTGTGACACGATATTTTACTAACCAGCACATAGGCAGCTGGCCGTATACATTAAGTCTCTTGCTAAAAAAAACGATATAATAAAACAACAATTTTCTGATTTCTACTAGGGGAAGATTCTAGAGAAGAGGATAGAAACCGTAAACATGTACGGATTTCAATATTTGCGATAAGCCACGCGTGCTGACTACAGCCGCTTGTAATCGCACAAGGTTTGCAAGAAGGGAAAACCTTCCTATTAAATTAATTTGTACGATTGAATAATATAAAAGTAAAAATGTTAACTTGTATTTATTTTATGAAGTTAATTAAATTTGTATTGTGCATGAAATATTTGGAACCGTGGTTATGGTGCGAGCGATGAAATGTTGGTCGATACATAACCCTGCGTTTCTAAAAATTTCTTGTCGTACAAAAATGTAATTAAGTTCAGAGAATTGATGAGTTAATAGTTTTTTCTATTGTTGTGCCCCAGAATTTCGGAAAGAATATTTAGTCGCGGCATTCGACATTCCTAAGGGAGTGTCGAAAGCCGTGGTCATCACTCTGTAAAAAGGTAGCTCGGTCGATGACCCGATCGATTGTTCGCTGCTTGCAGCCATCGCGCCAGCACAGTCTTGCTGGCGCAGCACCATTGGCTAATTCCAAAGCGGGTGCAGCGACCGAGTCGACCTACTAACCCTCCGATCAGGGGTATATCAATGACCAGGGTGACGACCAACGTCAGTCAAGTTTTCGAATTAAGGTCGAATCGCTGTTCGAAGCGAGACTCCCGAACCGCGGTAGCTACACTCTTCCACGGGTGCTTAGGATCGGCCGGCTACGCACGGTTCGGTAGAGGCACAAGTCGGTACCGATAATTGTAAAAGAACACTGTAACTCTATAATAAAACCAGCACACAAACTAATTCTACGTGAATTCCAATTCTTCGACGGTAAATAATCCCTAAAAATAAATAATTAAATGATAACGCCCTCCCTTCCCGTTCCAACGTAGTAAAACGGTCGGCGGGCACAACACTATTTTCATTATCTTCTGGTAACAATTAAATTACTAGTGAGAAACTGTAAGGCCAGACGTTCATGTACTGATTGGTAAATATCTTGTCGCAATCATAAAACCGTAAGGACCGTAAGTATGAGAATCTGATTTTTTTTCATTAGCTCTAGTTTTCAAAACGTATTCCTTCTTCCCCAGCTTTATGCTTCTTTAAAGAACAAAAATGAAATAACACATGGAAATAATTTTGTAACGAGTCGAGGAAACTGAGTGAATCTTTTAATACCAACCAGCACATAGGCAGCTGGCGCTATACACTTAGTCTCTTGCTAGAAAAACGATATAATAAAAGAACAATTTTATGATTTTTACTAGGGGAAGATGCTAGACAAAAGGATGGAAACCGTAAATGTGTCCGGATTTTAATATTTGCGATAAGCCACGCGTGCTGAATAGAGCACCTTCTAATCGCACAAGGTTTAAAAAAAGAGAAAAACTTGCTATTAAATCAATTCGTATGATTGAATAATATAAAAGTAAAAATGTTAACTTGTATTTAATTTATTTTATGAAGTTAATTAAATTTGTATTGGGCATGAAATATTTGGAACCGTGGTTATGGTGCGAGCGATGTAATGTTGGTCGAACCCTGCAATTCTAAAAATTTCTAGTCATACCAAAATATAATTAACCTTAGAAAATTGATAAGTTAATTGTTTTTCTTATTTTTATTATTTCCTGGTACGAATTAAATTACTAGTGAGAAACTTTAAGGCCAGACGTTCATGTACTGATTGGTAAATATCTTGTGATTGCGAAATATCTTGTCGCAATCATATAACTAAGTACCGTAAGTATGAGAAACTGATTTTTTTTTTCAATTGCTCTAGTTTTCAAAACGTATTCCTTCTTCCCCAGCTTTATGCTTCTTTAAAGAACAAAAATGAAATAACACGTGGAAATAATTTTCTCACGAGTCGAAGAAACTAAATGAATTTTTAACAAGTCGAAGAAACTGAATATTTTTATCTATGGACAATAAACGCGATGAATATACTATTCTATGAATAAACTATTCTATAAATCTATAATTAACAATGATCAAAGTTGTACTTACGATGGCTTGTCGTTGTTGAGATTTACCCACTCGTACGATGCTTTGTTTTGTTCTGTTTGTTGGTTCTTCCCCGTTCTCCCACTTTCTTTGATGTAAATTTGATTGAAAATGTAACTACTGCCGTCGCCGCGTAGGGGCGCACCACGTCGCTATTGGT
Source organism: Sussaba pulchella (assembly GCA_963971145.1). NCBI lineage: Eukaryota > Metazoa > Arthropoda > Insecta > Hymenoptera > Ichneumonidae > Sussaba > Sussaba pulchella. Next base: position 2,337,358 of record OZ020176.1, on the reverse strand, counting down.
CAATTGACTTGAATCATCACGTGACGCCGGTATTTATGCGCAGCCGGTTTGCGCAACTACCTTTTTCATAACACTGATAGTTGCGTAGCGCAGCGATCGGCGATCAAAGGTTTAAGGTAAAGTGCTGCACCTATCGTTCGTTTTATTCCCGCCATGAGCGCGAGTGATCTCGCACTTTCGTTGCTAGCTTTGTAACGAGAAAGAACGATCAAAATATGCAACTTAATACGCCGCCGAATTTTTTTTTTAGGCAGAAGGCGCGTGGACGGTAATCTTACCGTTCGAAGCAGTCGGTAAGGTCGATGGGTGAACAGTCGCTATTGGTGGATAGGGTCGCGGCTCGTGTTGCTTTAGGCAACCCGATAGGCCGTGACACCGGTATCCATGCGCAGTACTTTCGCGCCACTACCTTCAGTATGGTACTGATGATTGCATAGCGTCGCGATCGCCGATGGGAGAATGAAAGTGGTGGGTTTCTTATTTCTTTTTTGTTCATATCTGCCATGAGCGTTAGAAAGAGAAGCCATGGGGATGATACATGAGTTCATTGCAATAGGACAACATGCACTACGAATGTAGGTATCGAGACTGTTCCGCAGTGTGGCGCTGGGTGGCACGCGAGCGATCTGTTTGAATCGCGTCCTCGCCGTAGCGGCCGCAGCAGTCCCCGCCGTTACCGCCGCACCACATTCAGGATGCTTGCGAGCGTGCTGTGTGTCCGCCCATGGAGAACGCTATCGGCACTTGTTGTGGAGCGAAAGAGAATGAGCGGAATATTTCACGTTGATATTAAATTTACTATGTTATTATACTACGGTGATATTACATACTACTAAATGTTCTTTCAAGGTAGCACGTACGCGAGCGGAAACTTTATCGTTCGCGCAGGCATGCCTAACCGTTAGATGGCGCCTTACATCTATTCTCATTACAAAAAGCTACACGAGACCTGGTTCCGCGACATCGCACTGGGATTCACTTACCTGGATCACGGTCTTCTAGCGGAATGTGTCAACCGAACTCCTCCTTAGTTCTTCTCTGTCTCAGTTCACCGCATTTTGATGCCAATCCCCGCAGTACCGACCGAGCCCGGACGCGTCGAACAGGGGGTCTCAATGCGCGGCTCCCCATGTAATACACGGTTCATGTGAGATCCACTGTTCGGGGCGTCAGGGCTCGGTCGGTACTGCGGGGATTGACATGAAAGAGGGCGAACTGAGACGGAAAAGAGATGAGAAGGTGAGTTGACACCATCCCATGCATAGAGCCGGTAGAGGAGTGTCCAGACCAGTTTCTAAAACCGTGACGTGGACGTCCTGTTCAAGCTAAATGATTTCAAACATTGGCGGACGTGGAGAAAATTATATCGAATTATCTTTAAAAAGTATGAAATAAAAATAAATTTAAAAAATTTAAAAAAACTACCGGCTGGAGTAAAAATCGAACACAAAAAGAAATTAGAACGAAAAAAAAGTAATGTGATAGAAAGCATAAATGAAATTCATGAATCTGAAAAGAATACAACAAATTAATAAATTTAAAATGGACAAAACAAATTAGTAAATTTGAAAGAATGAAATAAATAAATAAATTTAAAAAGAATGAAATATAGCAAGAAGTCATCTTAGTTTATTCATAGTTTGAATTATGATCGTTCGTTTCTATGAGTTCAATTTTATGAATCGTGGTAATTTCCTCACTGCCCTCAATTCAGTCGGGAGACGTCATTCATTCAACATAAGTCGGGGGACGTTTTCTTTCGTATCGTCGAACATCTAAATCCAGAGCGTCTTCATGTTAAATTAATGGCGTCTTCTTTGCACTGTCAAACATCTATATCCTATATCATCTTTATGGTTAATGAATGACGTCTCCTGACTGAATTGAGGGCAGTGAGGGAATTACCACGAGTCAAAAAATTGAACTCATATAAACGATCATAATTTAAACTATGAATAAACTAAGATGACTTCTTGTATTATTTCATCCTTTTTAAATCTATTTATTTATTTCATTCTGTTAAATTTACTAATTTGTTTTGTTGTGCCCCGCAATTTTCATCTAATTATCATTATACAAATCTCTGGAATAAAAATTCATGAACAATTATATCAAGTATATAATTGTTCCCCACGGTCATCGAACCAGTCGATACAGAATTTGCTAACGAAACTGCTTACGCTAAAATTGCTTACGCTTAAGTTCAATAAATTCAAAAGACCTCGAACATTGACCGTGCTGACCAAGAACCAGGCGATTGGCCAGCAACGATCAGACCACCAAAATTGTAAAATCAGCTTTTCGATGACGAGCCTCGAACAATCGAAAAGCTCGCCATCGAAAAGTCAGTCTATAACGAAAGATCAAGCCAAACGGTCCTCTGACCAATAGGCTCCCGTGCCGCGACGAATTTCCATATCGATTCTTGAAAGCGCGTACGGAAATTCTAAGTACAACCCGCGGCACAGTAACAGTTACACGTCGAACCGCTATAACCGAGTATCAATCCGGGATTTCGCGAGTAATATCTGTACCCTACGTTCATAATAAATAGCAACCGTATCTGTATTTTAACGAGTATATTTAATTCGACAAACGATCCCAAAAACTTATGACTTCTGACCCGTAATCCCATCGTCGAAGGAGACACGGGCCATCCGGGGCCACAACAGTTTTGTCCATTTTTAATTTATTAATTTGTTGTATTCTTTTCAGATTCATGAATTTTATTCATGCTTTCTATCAGATTACTTTTTTTTCGTTCTAATCTCTTTTTGTGTTCGATTTTTACTCCAGCCGTGAGTTTTTTTGAATTTTTTAAATTTATTTTTATTGTGACTGCGTCTGGAGACTATGCGTTTGCGGTGTGGATCGTCTAGATGGGTTCGAGACCTCCTCTTTCGGTCACTTCATTGTGTGGGCTATCGCTTAAGTATTTTATTTATCTGTGTCGATTGCACTCGGTTGCCGTTCGTTTACCCGCATATTTTTTAATCCTCCCGGATTCGTTGGGACCGTGTAAATGATTGTGTTGTATTTGACTCGCAGTGTCTCGTTTCCTACATCAATTAAGCCCTTGAGGGGGCGGAGTATCGATTCCGAACAATACGTCGCGAATCAAACCCGGGACTATCAGAAACCGAATATATGTTCGTACTTTTCCTATTATTGCAGTCGCCATGTTATAAGTAAAGGGTCACACGCAAAATAAATTTGATTAGCTACAGGCATTACGTGCCATATCCACTACTAACCATGGGCACAACTAACCATAGGAACTGCTCACTATGGGCTCAACTATCTATGGACACTACTATCCATAGACACCACTAATCATAGGTCCGCTGGTTTTTTTTAAATTCAAGCTTCAGGCCCTTTTTGAAAAGATTATCTTGTCCTTTAGCCCCCTTCCCTTCTCCGTGAATTATTTTTCCCGTCTTCCTTGGAATTTCGTTTTATTAAATAATTCACCATGGACTTTGCTTTGCCCCCGATGACCGTGACCACTACCACGGGGAGCACAGCCCCCACCACGACCGTGATTGTGACCACGACAGCAACGACGTCCCATGCCGTCAATGCTGGTACGTCGAGTCCCCACCCCTACCACCAACCCCCGGCCGAGGCTGCTGCACGCGCCCGGCTACAGGTCAACATTGACACCATCAAAGTCCATTTAATGACTATGCCCAATAAACGCGACATCTTTCGCCTGTGCGACCATGCAGGGTTGAGCACGAAGGGGGAGATGGAAGACGTTATTAACCGTTATTGGCGTTGCGAGGTCCGTCGTCTCTACCCCCAGGCTACCGTCGATTGGAATGCCGAAGACGACCAGCGCCTGGACGCGCCACCCTTCTGCCTCACCACCGCCCTACTGAACCCCGAATCCGATGACACCCTTCTCAGCACCCGCACCCGACCTGGTCCAATACCCCGCCTTTCCCTACCTAGTGGCCAGTCCCATGGCCCATACCGAGACCCCATCTCGATTAAGGATTCGGACGATCTGATGTCGCATCAGGTCATTTCCCAACCAGCCCCGACACCCCTTCCCGACGTTCCCGAGGCCCCAGCGTAACCTTCACCCCCGAATTCGTACCTAGCCGACCACTTTCTCGTCCAACCCCCGCTGCCTTCTTCCTATTCTCTCCCCTGATCCCCACCATTCTTCCAGCTCCCGAGCCCGAGATCCTCAATACCTTCACCCTGCCCCGAAGACAGTTGCTTTGGAAAAACAGCACTAAGCTGAGACCCGAGGCTCTGCCTCACCATGCCAACCCTTGCAGCTCGAACCTATCCACCACCGCCCCGAACCGTGACCGGCGCGGATCACTTCCGCCGGTTCGGTCCAAAATTCGCGGTAACCCGGGAGAAGTATGGTGAGGAGTTTCTCTTTCGGTTATACGAGTACTGCGAGAGCAGAGGGTATACCGAGGGGGATCTCTTGCGACCCTTGGCGGGAGCCTTCTCGGACAAAGCCCGTAGGTGGTGGCTGTCAGAGCGCGACAATTGGACCGACTATGAAGGGTTCCACTACCACTTCCCCTCGCGTTTCGGTCACAACGACCTTCAGAAGCGACTGCGCGGCGAGGTGGATTCAAAATACCAAGGCCCTGAGGCGACAGCGGGAGAGTATCTTACCAGAATGCGAACCTATTTTTACTAGTTGGGCCGATGCTACAACAACATGCCCCCGATTTGACAATGCACATCCGCCGTGATAAAATCACGAGTTTTCCATGTGGCGGTATCGCAGGATCGATACGATGCAGGAAAGGAAGAAGACCGTTCGACAGTATCTCCCTCCCACCCAGTATGTACTTTTCAGTGCAGCGTACCAACCCCCTCCTAAGAACCGCGGTATAAATCCCACGGTAGCGGTCAGCCAAAACCCCACAATGCGGTACCCCGCAGCTTCAGAGCCAATTATTCCCGATTCCGTCGCCATGTCTTATCCATCAACTCTTCATACGTTCCCCCACCACCCCGAGTCCGGTCCACCACGGTACGATGCTACAACTGCAAAGAGCAGAGCCACATCTATCGCAAGTGTCCGAAAGAATTGGCCCGATTCTGCCGAGTGTGCGGCCTTTCAGGAAGTGAGGCAACTTCGTGTCCACGATGCCGTCGAATCCGCGATGGAAATCCTATGGGTTGGGGGGGGGGGGGGGGGGGGGATAAAAGGTACCCCCCCTCCCTGAACCAAATCATCCCTATGAACCCCGTACTTTTCTCCGACCCCAGACTCCCCCTAACTTTCGCCCTTCTCCCAAATTCCGTAACTCCCCTGAACCCCGTGTCTCCCCTAAACCACGCATTTATCCCGTGTCCCGTGTTTTCCCCGATCCCCAAAAATTCCCCGAACGCAGAATTTCCCCTTAACTGCAAATTTTCCCTAAATCCAGCGCATCCCTTTAATCACGGATTTCCCCCGAACCCCGAAGTGCTCTGAAATCACGGAACCTCCCCGGAACCCGTACCCCTTCCGACCCACGAAATTCCGCTGGAACTAGGAATTCCTCTGGTGTTCAATATTTCCCCGAAAATAGTAATCCCTCTGATGTTCGAAAGTTCCCCGAAAATAGTGACTCCTCTCACGCTCGAAATCCCTCGGGAAGTGATATTTTCCCTGAACTCAGAAACCTCTCTGAAAATGATATTTCCCTCGAACTTCGAAATTTCCCTGAAAATAGTAATTCTCATGGACCCCGAAATTTCCCCAAAACTGGTATTTCTCCCGACCCTCCCAGTTTCCCCGAACTACGTATAGTCCCTAAACTCAGTATTCCTCCTGAATCGAGTAATTTTGCTGAAGCGGGCCCTCCCTATGGACCAAGTACCCTCCCCGAACCGCGTAATTTTTCCGAACCGAGTACCTCATTCGACCCAAGGACCTATTACCAACCGATTATTCCCTCCGAACCGGAACCCTAGTCTTGTCAGCTACCCCCGTCATCCCCAGATCATGTAGAGATAGACGCCTGCGGAGAGAAAATCCGTCTTTGGTTGACTATCCGCGGGCGGACTATCGAGGCGTTAGCGGATTCGGGGTCCATCCGATCATACCTCAGTCCCACCATGGTGGAAACCTTGGGGGACATGGTGAGACCCCGTACCGGAAGCGTGAGAGTGGCCAACAATGCCTCATTATCACGCTATCCGGCATATCCAAACCCTTACCCCTGCGAATAGCCCCCTCGAGTTATGATGGCCTGTTAGGAATAAATTTCCGCCAAATATTCAGCCTATTGATCGATTACGCAGCTAACACCTGGTGCCTACCTGGATGCATTACCCGAGAGTTCATTGACACCAGTCCCTCCCCGCAGAGCCCATAGATGAACCCGAAACCGCTGGTCTGCTAGAAATTTCCGCTGCCACGACCCGTCAACTCACTTCCCTTCTAGAACAGTTGGGAAAACCCAACAAAACTTGACTCCTTAGTTGCACCCTCAGCATCCAGCATGCCATCGATATTGGTGGCTATCCCCCGATCCGACAAAGACCCCGCACTATTTCCCCGTACTCTTTGCGAATTGCCCAAGCTGAGGTTGACAAGATGATCACCGAACAGGTAATCGAGCCCTCCAGCAGTGGCTGGTTGAGTAATTCCGTGATCCCGTGAAAAATAACGATTCTCGCCGACGTACTGCGTGATCCGCGTGTCCTAAATATTCGATAAATTATATTAATTTCGACAACGCCTAGCGTCATCCGCGATCCCTCGTGACCACGCTTTCGCGCGTCGATATTAATCGATAAAACCATATCGACTCTCGCCGACGTACCGCGTGATCCGCTAGTGCAAAACATTCGATACAATTATAGTGATTCTTACAACGCGTAACGTAATTCGCGATCCATCACGACTACTCGTCCGCTCGTCAAGATTAATCGATCAAAGTGCCGTAATTTTTATCGACGTACTGAGTGATCGTCGATCCGCGACGAGCACGCGTTTTTTCGCGTCAAACGAACATAACCTCAACAATCTAAATTCTCGCCGACTTACCGCGTCATCCGCAAGTACGAAATAGTCGATAAATGATATTGATTTCGACAACGCGTAGCGTAATCCGCGCTCCCTCGCCACTACGCATTCGCGCGTCGATATGAATCAATAAAACTATAGCGATTCTCGCCCACGTACCGTGGGATCATCGGCCCCGTTTCCGACTCCTCCCGGTGGGCCATAGGTGGAATCCAGGGACGCCAGCATCCCGAAGAAGAGTCCAGGAGGGCATCGAACACAGAGGAAAAAGAAATCGACCCCGTCAACCCGCCGTCATCGCAGAGAGCCCTCGAGGTCGCTCCGCATTGAGCTTTCGTCGTCATCCGCCGCTGGAGTCTTCGGTGAAGACACGCTAGACTCGCCAGAGACAATAACTCTCGGCTCTGAAGCCGAAAAGTCGAGTTAAGGGGATCGGTATAGGGTAATAAAGAATACCAAAAGTACGAGTGAAATCTCATTTAACGCTCTTTAATGAATGGATAATGAATGCACGATTCGAGGCGTAAGAATGGGATATGAAGGATTTAAAATCAAGGTGTGACAGCGAGACGAATGAACAATTCCTCACGTATCCGTTGTCTTTGAGGTCAATCAGTATACCACTGATGATTTCAATCCACGTATCGGCTGTCCCCCTCTGGCATCCAGATAATATTCAGTACTTAACCAAATATATATTTTCAAACATTTACCTGTCTATATACACTCCATCTCCCTACGTTTCTTAAATGAATAAACGTTTCGTTACAAATGGCGCCCAACGTGGGGTCAGAGGCTAATAAGTGCACGACTGATGCTTGGATAGTAAGTAAAAATTAAGAATAAAGATAAAAATTGTAATCCTAGGTGAGGTCTCAGCCGAATCACGCTAACTCTCATCTGCCTACAAAGGGGGGTAGATACCGGTATATATTTATATATAACAAAATCAAATGGAAAGTAAACTAATGAATAAAAAAAAAAGAAATAAATAAAAGAAAAGGAAAAAAGGGGAATAATAATAATTTGTGCAAGGCGAGGCGATAGCTTACGAACAGAATGTCGTTGAATCGGTCTCCGCTACCCTCTGCGAAGGGTGACCGATTCAACAGACCGGAACCGTGAAAAATAAAAAGCAAAAAGAGAGTTAGCGGATTCAAAGGATTGTCCCGTACGGATTTAAATGGAAAATATGAGGAAGCAGCAGGCGGCTATGACCCCCCAAAAACTGATCTCCCCATCACGTTAGACAAATTCGAACAATTTCATAATAAGCGTTCATCCAACAGAAATCTCCGAGGGATTTAACCGACTGAAGCGTGAGAGGGAGCGCATCTCCCGCGAAAGAGAGTAATTTCACTGTCTGAGGCGTGAACTCGAGGGACGACGGAATTCGGCGGATGAACTCGCCGACGAAATAAGACGGTTACGCATCGTAACTGAACGCCAGGAAAAGGCCATCAACGAGTTGCGGGCCCCGCCCAGTACGATTTTACTCACGGAAATGCAAGATGCAGGTACGCTTCATGGACTCATGCGTGGTATAAATTCTTTTAAAATAGAAATCCGAGCCCCAAAATTCGGCAAAGAACCCCAGCAAAACCCCAGGGAATTTTTGGAGCAATTGGATCGATATTTTGAAGTCAAAAACGTTGATATATCGATGCAATTGGTCGTGGCAGAGAACTCCCTGGAGGGATTCCCTCGGGTTGGGTTCACCGCCAATCGATCGCGATGGTCCCGGTATACGCAATTTAAATCCGCTTTTCTGAAAGATCTCTATTTGATTCCGGCACACGTGAGAACGAAAGGCTAATGGTTAAGTCGTAGATATACCCCGCAATCCGGTTCGCTGCAAAATTTCTTCTTGAATCAAGTCACGGAGGCCCAGTATTTCACCCCTTCGGACGATAAATATGAGATAAACTACTCTATCATCCAACAATTGCCCTTCCGAGTACGCGAAGCAATGATACACGCCAATTTTGCCGATACGAGTTCCGTGTCGCACGCGCTATCGTTGTTCGATGCGGTCAATAATGAGCGCGAGAGATCCCGACAAACGACGTGAAACAATCGAATCAACCAGTCCGAAAACAATAGTTCCTCTCGTGGCCCTCGATATTTCCCGAATCGACAGTTGTTGGGGGGTACCGCGAACGTGGACCCACGTCGCGAGAACAACCGCGAGCAGACTCCACGGTCCATGACCGACCCCAACTTTTCGCAGGTAAGCATCGACCCGCAATATTACCCCTGACAAGAATCGTGTCCGGGAGGCTTTATGGCCGAACCCACACCGGGGATAAATCCGTTTCCCCGAACCCATCACCCCCGTTGGGTGAAGTTCTTCCCGCGGAATCTTTAAAATGAGCGCGGGCGCGGTGGGATTTCCAACCGCAAAAGGCCCCATACAAACTGTTCGAGAATCTCAACGAAGCTGTTATACAAGAGAAGAATGAACCCGTCGAAACCTCCGTGTATCGGAAGTGCCCGCAAGCCGTCATACGCACCGAATACATCGTGGTCTCCGCCTTGCTTCATACAGGAAGTCAAGTGACTTGTATATCCGAGGCACATTACGAATCTCTGTGTACGACGAAGAATATCAAGACCCTGCCCATGACTAACCTCGTGATTACGACCGCGATCGGACGAAAACTGACGAAGGTCAAAAAACAGTGCTATCTGGAGGTCAAAATCGGAGAATCGGCGCATCTCGCCACCTTCTTCGTGGTGCCGTACTTGACTTCGCCGGCTATTTTAGGGAACGACTCGTTTTACAACCAACGAGCCATCCTGGATTACGGAGCGAGAACCCTCACCATTTCGGGTTACCAGGTAGCCGCTGAGCTCCTCCGTTTCGATGAAGCTCCGATCGGTGAACTCAATTCGACGGAAGAAAACGACATCACATACATTCATGTAATCCGATACGAAGGAAAGACTAAAAAAAGAAAGGAAGAGAACCCCACGGAGCTCAGAAAAAAAACCATACCGACCAATCCGTTGAATATACGACGGACGACACGACCGAGGATCCTGATGCCTCCGGGGGAATCCAGCGATGCGACGACGACCCTGTAAAAAATAAAAAATAAATTGCGAACGCATCTACGACGGAAGAGAGGACTGAGGATCCCGCTGCCACCGGAATAATCCCACGACGCTGTCAGACGAGAACAAAATATTGCAAACATATCTCCGACAATTCGAAAACTCTACCTCGACGGAGAAGATCACAATTTTTTTCAAGACGTGCAACAGAGTGTTCGAGAAATCCCGCATCAATCGAGTAAAGAACGGGAGCGATTGACCGACCTATTGCACCGTCATCAACGCCTGTTTACCCGACCCTCATCAGGTCGTAGAGCAGCTCGTCCAAATTGTCATGTCGTATCGACAGCAACGAACTGCATAACTCGCGCGACCATAGACCCGACAACACCTGCTCTTTCACCTCACGTACTTCGAGTTTCAGACCGAGATACATTCGCGTTTTGGCGTGAAAATAGTCGCTCAGGGGCTCGTCCCGGCACTGCGATCGCTCGGTCACCCGCTCCCATTTCTCGGTCATGCTTTCAGCATGTATAAACGTCCTTCGAAACGATTCCTTGAACGGGGTCCACGTCGTCAGATGTTTGGAATGGGCTCGGTACCAATCTCAGGCACCGCCGCGCAGCTGCATCCGCGCCGTCTCAAGGGTGTAACTCTTAGGCCACCTGTGGGCCGCACAGCGGCAGAAACGAAAAAACCCGCTTAAAAATCAAAAAATGAAATACAAAATTCGATAGTTTCGGCTATCGGGTTTTGTACTAGACGTTGTTCTGCAACGATCCCAGGGTGGTTAAGAAGATAAATTCTTAACTACTTTGTGATACATCACCCGAGAGTTACTACACTCCGAGTGCTGCGTGCTGACCTAAAATTGACTTCCAAATTCGGTCCGAGTTAAGTGTGTCGAACCTCCCTTCATAGTGGTTTTTTTTTAAATTGGTAAAATGTTGGCTGATCCTTAAGGTATGTACAGCATTTATGAGCATAATAATTAGTTCCCTGAATTGTCTTAAAAACCATAAAAATATCGAAACGCCCACTAGATCCCGCGGTAAATTTCACTGCAATATGTAAGGAATCTGAAAACGAATCGAAATCACAAGAGATCAGCTGCTCCTAGCTGCGACTTTTTTTTAATTCCACGTCAAACATAGGTACTAGGGCGAGCGCGCAAGTGAGAGATATCTGTCTCTCTCGCACTCACAAATGTAAATGGATCATCCATCGGATAGTGCATACTATTTTGCAAATCGATAAAGTTTTTTGAAAATTCTTCCGCCATTTCAGATCTGATTTTGTTTTTGAGAATTCTGACATCAAAATCGTTATCAGCGAACCCGAAAACCTCCATAAGTTAAATTTAAAGCAAATCAATAAAGTTTTTTTTTAATTCTTCCGCCATTTCGGATCCGCCATTTTGTTTTTAAGAATTCTGACATCAAAATCGTGATCAGCGACTCTGAAAACTCCTATAAGTCAATTTTGAAGCAAATCGATAAAGTTTTTTCTGGAACCTTCGTTTCCGCATGGCGCAAGCGCGAGGAAACTCGGCCCCAGAAGATTGAATAAAGCGAGACCACCGACGCCCGACGCCGAAAATCGTGGCAAGGTACAAGACGAGCGACCCGAAATGAGTGCCGTTTTTATTATTACACTAAATTTGGGCATAATTCGTGCAATGACTTATGTTCCATTTCGTGGCTACTTGTCAAACCTGGAAATTCAGAAGGAAACAACAAAAAAACGTAAGGCCTAATTACTATCATTAACATGTGGTAATCCTAACCTCAAATTGTTGTGTTTGGTTAAGCTCTTAGGTAACATAATAGTTTTCACAGGTTATACATTATGGCAACATTTATCCATTTTGTAAAGATTGCTATTTTGTTTCCCAGGTCGAAATCCGCTGTATTTTATTCAAAAAATCGCGGACCGACCACCAGCGAGTCGTCTCAGCATGTACAGTGAAGAGGATGAGCATTGTCTAATGCTGGAGTGAAACGACAGACGAGCAGATGTCGTGACTCGTCTCAAAATCTGTCGAGTCAATAAAATATTTTACGACGAGCCATTAAAATAACGAGGGAAAATAGTGAGCAGACTCATGGCATGCGATGTGGATATTATGAAAATTTTCTTCAAGGAACCGCAATTGCGATCGTTGCGAATCTTGAAGGAACTACGTCAAAGGCCGAGGTACATCTTGTTAACCGCTTACGAAATGTTCGGTGAGTACCAAGCAATGAACATTTCCTAATAATATATCGGGAGATATTGCAGCACCCTAACTTTGGTTTTAACCATTATGCGTTGGTCTCAAAATATTTACTGAATTGAGGACCGAGTTGTAATAAATGTTGACTCGTTAATTAGATTGATTTTAATTTATCTTCATTTGGATGAGGTTCGGCCAAAATGGAATCGATGTTGTGGGTTCAATAATTTAATATTCATTTATAATTTTGATTTTAAAGTTGATTCCATTCTGATGTTATCTTTAATTAAGGTTTGACGATGTATTACTTTCTGTTCTTTCATCATTTATTCATATTAATTACATTTGTTTCATCCTTTCATAATTCACGCACTTGTATGTTTGATTGAGTGTAATACTTTACACTCATTCTTATTTGATTTTTATACTATACCAGACCTCGTGCTAATAGCTTCTCCAAAATTGGTGGCGAGCGGCTCAGACATAATACCGCAGCAGGAACAGCCATCGTGCGTTAAGGAGGTAACGATAATTAAACGGCTGAACATGGCGGAGGCAACGACGATATCAGCAAACAACTAATAATATAAACTCATAATAATATATATCATTTCCGCAGGTAATTTGTGAGATTCCAAATAACAAGAAGATAGAAAAAACAATCCAGGAGAATATTGACGTGTATAACGGGTACCGCAGAATTACGCGGCAATAATTTGGGTCACGGATCGAAAACGACGTCTCGCGATGAATACTGTGATCACGATAATGAGTCAGTCACTTCCGACGGAGGATCTGAGAACATGCACAATCTACGGATACTAAAATCCATTGTCTGCAAATCGATAGACTCGGAAAAATCAAAAAAAATTTCGGATGCCCGGGTGTCCGCGTCAGAAAAAAAAAAAGGTCGACAGTTTGACCATTAGTAATCGAGACTGTAGAACAATAGCAGTTGCAGCGCGAAAAAAAAATTGCGAAAATGTTGCGCAAAAATAAAGTTTGCCCAGATCCACAAGAATCCGTCGATCAGGAAACTAAGAGGAACCTGCCCGATGAGGATGGAATGTTAACACTCACGCCGACAATTAGATTGCGTTACGATTCTTACGTAGTTGCATGCGAAGCAGATACGCTGCAAAAAAGATGCAATGCCGTAGTACGAGGATTATGGTCAGTTGATGCACGACAAAAAATTATATTGCGACCAACAAAGAATGCCGACGAGCAAGGGCTAAGGATAATAACAAAGGAAGAGCTCGATTAAGTCAAAACCGCCTGCAAAATTATTGATAGTCATAATTATAGGTTGTACGGCCCTCGGGACGAAATCAAAATGAGAACGAAATGTTGGATCTCGGACTTCCTCAAAGGCGAAAGGCGACGATCGAAGGACGATTATGCAACCGGTCAAGCTGCTTACAGAAAAATGCAAAAGAAGATGAGAGCAAGTGGCAACGAGAACAAAGAGAGGCCGGCCATTCAAAGTGACTCCGACGACAGAGATACTTCTGAGGAAGGAGAACAACCCAAGAAACGTGTACAATTATTTCCGTGAATAATAATGAATGAAAAAAGAAAATCGTGCGATGATGATCTAACTGTCGCATCGTGAACTCCGTAAAAATATCCGCTTTGTCCTTACTTTCCCTCCATTATAAAACTGAGTGATATTTGTGCACACCACCGAGAAGGCACGAAGGATCAGTGCCGTTCCAGTTGCAAAGATCGGTGTGTTCCGGGTGGTTTTCTGGTGGCAGCAAATAAAAGACACCACTCCGAGAAACACGATTGGTGAGCATCGGGGTGCGCTCCATCGGGGCTCCATCTAGAAGACTGGTAAGGTGTCTCCCTCGGACTGGTATTCTGGCCCTACTAGTCGGCTACTCGGGCCCGTAGCATTGTTATTGCCGAGTTCTTGACAGCTTGCCTTTCGCGGTTAGCCACCTCGCCGTTTTGTACCCAGGTAACGTGGCGGGTAAGGTCGGGGCGAGCTGTCCGGGTAGTGCCAGTGATCGGTGAAAATTGTTTTTCCTCGGTGCCGGGAATTCGAGTGGCCACCGGAAACTTCGAGTGACGTTTGAGGTTAACCCCACCCTTCGTCGTTCCGTGGCCACTCCGGGTCATCTGGGGGTCCTCGGGGAAGGTTGTGGACTCGGGAAATTCCTGAGTGGCCGCCTTCGGTGTCCTTCCCCTTTCCCACACGATCTCCGACGACCCATTCCTCCTGGGTGGGACTGCTGGGCCTCCGGTGGTTTGACGACGGGCCATCCATCGTCGTCGAGGGACTTCAGGGTTAGTATGGGGTAAGGACCAAGGGACGCATATTGAGGGAGGGTGGGGGTGTGTATTTGGGAAGGGTTGTAGGATAATTATCAATTATGTGTGGGTTTTTCAGGTTGTGGGCCATTGACGGACTCTACGGGGATGATAAGCAGGGATGACGGGGCCTTCGGAGCTTCGACGGGGAGGATCGTACCAGCATTCGCAGGTAGCAGGATGAGGATAAGGGGGGGGGGGGGATAAGTTTCTTTTCTATCATTTAATTAGCTGACATTGAAAAATTACGCTCATTTTAACTTTTATCAGTGCTTAATATTAATAATTTGCTTATGTTTCAGGTGCCGAAGGTCGCGACGGGGACCTCGATCCGGATCCGGGAGAAATAGTGACACGCCACGTCACAATATACACCCCAGGCCAAAAGTTTGGGTACACCCCACAAAATTCCGAGCCGCCCTAAAAGTTTGGTAACTTACTTAAAAATAAAGATAATCGGATTTCAAAAGCGGCATTTTAAAAAGGACATATCAGGCTTCATTTTGCTTCATTAGAACAATTTTTGCGATTCTTTTTGAGCCCGGTACACCGGTTTGAAAATGGCCTTTTTTCGACTTGTTATGCGTGGTTTTCAATCGGTTGCGGAACCTCTAGAAATTCTTTTCGTCAACTTCCCATGAAATATCCCTGTAACGGTAACCAATAGCTTCAATTTCATTTTTTAGAAAATCTTGTCCGATTTTTTTTGAGGGAGTTATGATTGTTTTCACCTAAAAACGACCATTTTCAAAAAAGGCAACGCAACTCAACACTTTGAGGTTTGAATATAATTGTCAAGAAAGAAAAAACTTGCTTACAAGCATTCTGAATCGACTAGAATTTTTTCAAAATTTTCCTGTGAAATTTTTCTTTCCACTATTTTGGGTCGAGTCTCTAATAATTTAAATGGCTCAAACTCGTAGATTATTCAGTTTGGGCTCAATTATCACTAGAGAAAATCTTCTTATTGACACATTTTGAGCCTTTTATAATGTTTTCAAAATTTTTTTGCAACATTTTTTTTGGTCAAACTTTGAAAAATTGTAAAAAAAAAACGAGAAAGGAAAACCAATTTATATTTATTGACTTACTTTATTTCAATTAATTTCTCGTCGAAAAAGCCGCTATTTGCTTTCTTCACCGCATTGACGAGTCGCGGCATTCTGTGGATAAGTTTATCGATTTCTGTCTGCTCCGGGGAAAACCATGCCTCTTCCAATTTAGTCCACAAATCTTCGGCGGATGTGGGGCAGGTCATTCGTATTTTCCGATCGAGCTGTTCCCAAAGCAGTTCGATCGGATTCAGATCTGGCGAATGTGGTGGCCACACCATGTTTATAATATCGCGATTTTTTTCCTTTTGCTCTAAATATTGCTTACAGAGGCGAGAGGTGTGCTTTGGATCATTGTTCTGCCGCATGGTGAAGCCCGGACCGATCGCTCGGAGACCAGACGGAATCGCATGGTTCACGAGAATTTTTTTGTAGTCTTCTTTTCTCATGATACCGTTGATGAGCTCTCGAACTCCACCTGAAAAAGGTACTTTTTTCGGTAAAATGCGATCTAAAATTTATTTCTATAACGTGCTGAATTATTTGTTATAGGTTAAAAATACCAATCGAGACCGTCAATTTCGTTAGGGCGTTTTATACTTCGGACCAAATCAGTAGAATACTACCCGGAAAAAAAGACTTTGTATCAGTCCGCGATCCAGTTTTTAAAGTACGGGTTCATGAACAGAAACGACTCATTCTCGGTAATTTAAAAGAAATCTACTTGGCTTTCAGAGAAAAAAACCCTCCACTTAAGATCGGTTTTTTGAAATTTGCTGAACTTTGACCGAAACATTGTGTACTAGCTGGATCTAGCGGCACTCACACGACCTGCGTGTGTACATACCAGCAAAATATAAAACTGTTATTTGAAAGTTACCCAATAGCAGAATGAACCAAAGTCAGCAGTACTCCGCTATGTTCTTTTTACGATTGTATGGCTCTAATGGTCTGCGTTGAACCAACTCCTGAATGTTATTTGGTGAATGTACTGATTGCGCGGGAGTATCCAAAATTAAAGACATTTTTCACGAGGCTTTCGATCAATCCGAAATAGATGAATTGTCTTTTGAACAATGGGTGAGCACAGATCAAACAAAATTATTGACGATTACACTTCCAATCGAAGAGTTCATTGAGAAAATCTGCAAACAATTGGAAAATCTTCTTCGCCGCGACTTCATCGCTAAAGAGCAGTCTTCCTATTTAACAGGTATCAAAAATCAGTTGGCTGAAGGTGAGTTTCTCGTCATCTGCGATTTCGCTCAGAACTACGCCTTTATCGCTCAAGACGCGGCCCAGGGTTTTTACTGGAACAACGACCAAGCGACTTTGCACCCATTCGTTATTTATTATCATCATAAAGGCAAACGAACACCGAAGCATTTACGTTATTTCTGATTGCTTGAAACATGATAGTACAGCGGTTTATTTATTTATAAGCGTGCTAATTGATTATTTGAAAGCCAATTTCACTGCCGTTACGAAAATATCGTACTACAGTGACGGCGCTTCACAACAGTACAAAAACCGAATTAATTTTGTAAATTCGTATTATCATTCGGATGACTATGGCGTTGCGGCGGAGTGGCTTTTTTTTGCAACAGCCCATGGCAAGGGCGCGTGTGATGGACTCGCTGGAACCATTAAGAGACTTGCATGGCGTGCAAGTTTACACCTTCTAGCAGACGGACAAATTTTAAGCCCAAGATCGTTGTACGAATGGTGGTAGCTCAACATTGCGACTGTTGAGCTTTTTTATAAGACACAAGCAGACTACGACAGCCCCGCAAAACGCTTAACGTCGAGATTCCATAGCGCGCGTAGAGTCCCGAAAACACAGCAAATCCATTGCATAATGCCCGGGATTGAAAAAAAATAATCGCTCGCCGATATTCTGCATCAAATGCCGATACTTATTGTACGATTATCAATTGACAAATTTTTTGTCAAATATTAGGTGTTATATACTTGCGAAATATCCTTTTTTTAAGGATTTTTATGTGACATAAATCACATGTGTTGGTATTGGTATGCATCACCAATATTTGTTAGCGAATTTTTTGATTTCATTTCTTGTCTCCAACAATTTTAAAAGCTCCATCTTGCAATAGGGTTTGAAAATTTCTTTATAATTTATAAGAATTTTGTGAATTTTTTCAGGCGAAAAAAACAGACATTCTTTTTTTTCAAAAAAAAAATCTCGAAAAATATATTTTTTTTAAATCTGAAAAAAATGTCGCTCGTTTTTTTCAATGAGTACTTGAGTCGAATAAAAAATTATGAATACGATCTAAAAAATGACCGCCAGAAGTTGATCGATCTGTCATGGAATGCCCCATCTATATATGTATATTGTGACGTGGCAGTCACAATTTGCCCCGGATTCGGATCGAAGCCCCATCGTGGCCCTCGGCACCTGAAACCAATGTTAAATATTAGTTTTAAGCAGTACGGCACTATAAAATGAGTTACTTTCTTCCCAGTCTAAGTTAATTAAATAATAAATGATCCGTTCCCCTCCATCTTTACCCTGCTACATGCAAATCCTCATCCAAAGCTCCCCGTCGAAGCTCCGGAACCCGTCGTTCTTGCGTACCCTCTCCAGCGCAAACGTCGAACACCGCAACCCGAAAAATACACACTGACAGGAAAGTCACTTTTGGTCGTTCCTCGACGTTGACGTTCCGAACGTCGTGCGTGAATAGTTGAGAAATCCATCGTTAGGCGCCGTCGAAACTCGCGCTTGATTATCAACTTCGGATTTTGACAAAGGTTGTCAAAAGATAGGAGATAGCGTACCCCGAGGGTCGGCGATGCCGTGATCGATATCGCAAAATTACTTCCCACCTCACTGCCGTCTGTTGTACAGCTAAGGGTAAGTCAGCTCTCGAGGAATTATAATCAACGCCTTCTATTAATATATTATTGTATCGGACATAGTTTTGTCAAATATTCGGCGTGTTAAATACGTAGCGGATCGCTGTATTATCGTCAAATGTAACCGACCGAGGGAGGTCAAGAATTTTGTCAAGAATTTTGTCAAGAATTTTGTCAAAGAAGGGAAGGACGAGAATCGTCATCGTTAATAAAATCGGAACAACAAGTGCTTGCAATTCACTTTAGAATTCTCCTCTGCTTCCTTTAGCTTATGTAAAGTTGGGTCATGCAACTGAATCCCCCCAGATCGAATATAATTTGCTAGGTAATTGTTGCTAGCTGGCGCCCAAGAAATAATTAAATTCCGTGATAATTCAAGTTTAATACGCCACAGAGCTCCGGCCGCCCCTGGCCCAGGCCGCGCCGGGTGTGGGATTTAATTGAAATATAAATTATAACCGTCTATAAACGGGAAAAAAATAATCCCCGTCTTATTTGGCGCCCAACGTGGGGCCCGTTGGAATTTTTGTAAAATCAATTATGAATCGTGAGTGAATTTTCGTCTAAAATATTTGTCAAATTGTTTATTGCTTCGTTGAAAATTTTGTGAAGTCTTTTGAAAATTTGTGAGAATGATTCGTTCGTCAAAATGCGTCAAATTATTTATTGCAATAATTGAAGATTTTGTCGAAACGTTAAAGTTTGAAATTTGTAAAGTTAATTACCGAAAATTGAAATTCCGAGATTCAAATCGTGGATGAGTTTATTGAAAATTGTTAAATGTAATATTAAAAACTTATAGTAGAAACGAGCTTTGGATTGTTTGAATATTTGTCTAAAACCGAAAATAATATTTCTGAGAAATTTAATGTAAAGCCAATTGTAGCACGTACATTGCGAACAGAGGAATAGAGCGCGTCGTAACGGCGCAATGATAGGCTCAATTTTTGTTTTTGTTGAAGGAATTAAAAAAAAAAAAATACATTAAAAAAATTAAGGGTATTTTTTTGTTTTATTTCATTTTTTATTTTGAATTGATTATTACTTATTGTTGAATTTGTGCAACATAATCGTAAATGTTTTCATTGTATAGAGCGTTCAAAAACGAAAAAAAAAGACCCGTGGTTTTTCGAGTTATCACTAACCGTTGCTAAGATATATCGATTTGAATGACCGAATGTGGTCAATACTTCAAAAACTTCATTTGACTGTATTTCGAAAGTGGGGGCTCAAAATAAAAAAAACGCCGAAATACGTGTCGCTTTATTTTCAACACATATGAATTTAAAAATTTGGGGGGCAAAAAGTTTGACCCAACTGTCCGAAGTTGCCGAAATTCCCAGGAATACCCCATATATATTGTAACGTTTACGATTTGGCCGTCCTCCTGACAGACCTCCTCGAGTCACGTTAGGGTTCGGGGCGAGCGAAAGAAATTTCATGAGACCGGTTAGAAGGTAAAATGTAATTTATATAACTCAATTCAGAAACATCCTTACACTATTTTTCTCTCTTCAAAATAACGAATTCTTATTATGGTTTATTTTTATCACTTTTTTTTTTTTTTTTTTAAATTTTATATCAATTTATTTTCGATCTTACAGTTGTTCCTGTCTAACGTGAAGCTTACCCTCCAGATGCGATTCCGGTCAAGAGACAGGGGGTTGATCAATGTTCCACAAAGCCGACCCGCGACTCTGTCTAACCTATCGGGAGATCGGGGGTCGATAATGTCGCCAAAATCGACCCGCTACTCCGCCTAGTCTAGCTGCCGCAATTCTAGGCTGGGGTCAGCGTGACCCCAAACGACACCCGCCCGCCACCACCCTTCTGGACGGGGGGTATAAGTGACCCCAGTTCGGTTAACTCGCGTTTGACCACCTACGTTGGGGTCGGTGTGACCCCAACAACTCGCCCGCTTATTCTATGCTCGATTCCTGGAGATCGGGGTTCGATGATGTCGCCAAGATTGACCCGCTACTCCATACAATCAAGTGTCCCTATTTGGAGATCGGGGGGAGGGGGACGATAATGTTACCAAAAATCGACCCGCTACTCCATTTTCTATCAGGTATTGTTTGGAAAGGGGGGGGGGGTTTCGAGAATGTCGGCAAAATCGACCCGCTACTCCGTCCAATCTACTGAGGACGAGATCGGGTGTTGGCACCCGTCATCGGATGCTACCCCTTAATCGGTAGGAAAAGGTTGGCAAAAATTACCTCCTTGGAGTTCTATCTAAGAATTCGATGAATCTTGACTTCTTGATGGTTTTTCGAATGATCGAATCCGAATGCTGGAATGAACGCCTGAGTTCTCGATGATCGAATGATGTCTTCGCTGCTCGGTGGTGCTCTTTTTATACCCGCTCGTTGGCGGCGGTGCACAGGTTTCTGATTGGCTGCCGCATTCCGATGGTTCCGGCCAACCAGCGCTGGTGCTCAGCCAGGCTCGGCTCGAGAAGGGTTCCTGAGCGCCCGCTGCTCGAGGCTTCCTCAGGGCCGGCTCGACGGGGGGTGCTCTCGGTGCCCTACCGTGTCTATCCGGCGACGGTGATTGGCTGTACGCCACGACATGGCCGTGACCAATCACTGTGCGTTATCTCGGGCCCAAGTTACCAGGAACTATCGACGCCCGTTACAATATCGACTTTGAAACTTTCACTTCTACCGTGTGGTTTGAAGCACACAATGATTTTTATTATATCTTGGTCCAGTGGCTGTAGCGCCGATGTAGTGTTCGGAGGCAAGAATTTTACTTGAACAAACTCAAGAGGTAGGATGACGTTGTGTGCTGGACAGTTATCAATAAACGTAAGAATTTTCCGCTTTTCTCTCCCCATTTGTTGGTGTCCGATTGTTAGCCATTGCGCAAAAGATTTGAGGTCATCTAGGCCTTCCTGTTAGCACGGTACAAAAATGATTCAATCTGCACACCCTCGAAACATCGAGGCCTGGCGGATTTGCCTATCATTAAAAGTGTTAATTTTTGCGATCCATCCATGTTTGCGGCTAAGAGTAATGTCACATGATCTTTACTGAGTCCGCCGCCTTGGCAATTTTCCCCTTTTAATGTCATCGTTCGATTAGAAAGACATTTGAAAAACAAAGCTGTTTCGTCAGCGTTAAAAACATCGTGGGGTCTGTAAACCTCGAACATGCTTCTAAGTTCAGTTCTCCATTGATCGCACGTTTGTTCGTCCACACTTTCACTTTCACCATAAACCGTACGAAATCCGATGCCATGACTCATCTTGAACTTGTCAAGCCAACCGTTACTAGCGTTAAATCCATTGCAACCCACCTGCTTCGCGAGTAACATGACTTTTTGTTTGACTAACAAACTCCCTATTGGAACGTGATTTGCACGGGCTTGAGTTGACCACTTCATTACGCATTTTTCAAGTTTGGGATACTCAGCCTGTCTAATCCTTTTGCGGCGACATTCGGTTGAAGGGTTGCCGATAATTTTGATTCCATTTTTTATAATTGAGGATAACGTGGATAGAGGGATCCCGTACTCACTGGCAATTTCTTTCGTTAACTTCTTCCCTTCATACATTTCCTTCAGGATTTTTTGCTTTTCGCCGTACGATAACGCTGGTTTTTGTTTGCCTGGGCATCTTAACACGTCATTGATGAACAGCACAAGTGAAACGTAGGTTCTGATTGCTTTATCGATCACGTGATAGAAACAAAACATCGACCAGAAAACACCTGAATCCACACGGAGCGTAAACAGTTTCGAGTTACTAGAGCCTCAGGGACTAGCAACTTCGACTTACCGGAGGCTCGAAGCTCCAGGAATCACTTCGAGTTAATCTCCGTTTTTTCCGAGTTAATCGAGGTTTTCTCAAGGGCCAAGAGAAATGCTTCGAGTTTGGGAGGTTTTCGAGTTGGCGAGGTTCGAGTTATCGAGGTTCCACTGTACATAGGATTTCTCAGATGCGTCAGAATGCGTTGTGTTTAGTGAAAAGGTAAACAAAAAGAAACAGATATTTTTTTGGGGCGTATACTATGAACAAAAAATTTTCTTGGCTACATTGTATCGAAGCGTCATGATATATGTATATTAAGGTGGTTCTTAATCGGGTGATGTCGGAATTTCTGTGGTCTCCGCCCACAAAAGTAATCAACATAGGAAGAAAAAAAATTGGGCGCAAGCGGGAATTTGTCCGATAAGCCTAACACCCGGCACATCGCAATCGAATTTTATACGGAAAAATAAATGCATTTGGAAATTTGTTGGGAATTTTTTTTATTACTTTAAAACTACACATGGGTATAGCTTATACTTACTTTTGTGGGCGGGAACCACGGAAATTCCGACATCACCCGATTAAGAACCACCCTAATGTATATCTATCGTGACGTGGCGGTCACAATTTCTCCCCTGATCCGGGTCGAAGTCCCCGCGGTCCTCGGCACCTGAAACATTATAATCAAATATTAATGCGAAGCCCCGACAAATCTGAATAATTATCATTTATTTTAGGATTAAGTAATTAATGTAATTAATTAGGAAATAAGAAATTACCCCACCTTCCAGCGCTACCCTGATACCTACTACCCTCCGTCCCAGTCTCCCCGTCGAAGCCCCGGAACCCTTCCACCGCAGCCGTCAGAGACCCACAACCTGAAAAATACCCAGTAAATTAATATCAACCCCAACACCCTTATCAAATACACCCTCTTACTTCCCAGCACCCCCACATCCCTTGAACCATCCCCCATACTCACCTGAATTCCCTCAGTGGCGATGAATGGTCCGTCGCCAACCCTACGGAGGCCCCGCAGCTGCACCGAAGAAGAACGGATCCCCGGAAACGGTGTGGAAAACTCCAGGACGTTACAGAGGCCCTGGGGGAAATTTC
Organism: Sussaba pulchella; assembly: GCA_963971145.1. NCBI lineage: Eukaryota > Metazoa > Arthropoda > Insecta > Hymenoptera > Ichneumonidae > Sussaba > Sussaba pulchella. The sequence continues at coordinate 2,313,971 of OZ020176.1, read as the reverse complement.
CTGAATGGATCAGGAGCCCCGAGGCCTCTTAAATCCAGCCCAGACCCACACCGTCGCAGTGTCCGGGGATAACCTCACAATTCCCCGAGGTTCCCCGGAAAGTACCAGATTCAACACCCGAAGAGAAACGTCGCGCACCACTGACCACTTTAGCACCCGATTATCACCCGACGATCCGGACAGCTTACTCCCGACCACCTTCGCGACGGAATCCCCACACAAAACCGCGAGCTGGCACCCGACAGGAGTCGAGCTGTCAAACACTGGAACCCGTAACACCCGCGGGCCGAGGAAGTCGCAAGAAGTGTCGAAAACAACCGTCCGAGGGAGCCACCTTACGGACCCTCGACGGAGGTCTGTTGAAGCGAGCCCGATGCCAGTGGCGCGAACGAGCGCCCACACCCGGACCCCGACGAGATTCGCGAAAGCGCGACCCCGATTGGCTGCTGTAAACCAATCAGCGACGCCACCCGCAGCACCAGCGACCCACCGGTAATCGATGGATCGATTTGAGCAGTCCCCGTCGCAGCCAATCAGCGGGGAGAATCGATGAAGAAGAAGGAAGAAGACGCCGACGGGCATTACTCGTCAATTCGATCCGAGATCCCGATTGCTAGGCACGTGGGAGTAGATTATCCGAAATTCAAGCGTATTTTTGATTCTGTTTTGAAGCGATTTTTCAGTATTTTTTTTGTTTGAGAGTGACAAGAGGATAGTAAAGAGACGAGGAGAGCGTGAGAGAGGCGAGGAGAGAGTAAAAAAGGCGAGAAAGAGGCGAGAGGAGGATTATAGAGAAGCGATAGCGAGACGACGAGTCCACGAATTTTCGAGAAAAGACGAGAGAGTGCGAGGTAGGCCGTCGTAGGCCACAACACGAAGTAAGTGTGTCTTTTTCCCATTTTGTCCGAACCTCCAATTTACCCGATTTCCTTCTCGTGACCCTCGAATTCAGTGCGTATTATAATTTTTGCCCCGTCATCGTGCGACGGAGACCACGCGGTCCCGTCGCGCCATTTTGTGCCCCGCGAGTTTTCGACGACCATTCCTGTGCGTGCGCGAGCAGTGGTGCTCTTTCGCGATCGCATATAGTGTAGGGTTATTGAGTGATTTTTCCCCGCGTAACTTCTTTTTTTTCCTTTTATTCCGTTTTTTTTTGTTCTGGTGCCGAGGTACTTTTTAAAAGCCAGAGTCAGTGCCCCCACCCCCTGTGTGTGTCCATCCCCGCCGGCGGCTAGCCGCGCGTCGAGAGTTCTCATCCGTGATTTTTCTAGTTCAATATTATTTCATTTTTGTTTATTATTTCCCTCACCGCGTTTTTTTCCTTTTTTTCTTTTATCGGTGTTGCTCTCGCCTGAGCAATTGGCGCCCAAATTTTCTCTTTTTATGTTCTTTTCTGTGTATTATTATTTTTCATAGTGACCAGCGTCGGCCAGCCTTTCCGTCTACCCCGTTTCCCCCTCCCTCAAGAGACCCCCATTCCCCTCCCCCGCGTAAGAGTTAGCATACGACCGATTATTATTCCTTTTTTTTATTTATTTTTTGCGGATCATTATTTCATTTTTGAGGCGATTATTAATGATGTTATTATTTCTTTTTGGCAAATTATTATTTCATTTCTGAGGCGATTATTATTTGTTTTATTATTTCTTTCTGCGGATTATTATTTCGTTTTTGAGGCAATTATTGTTTACTCGGTTATTTATTTTTGCGGATTACTATTTCAGTTTTGAGACAATTATTATTTATTTTATTATTTCGTTTTGCGGATTTTTCTATTACTTACTTTATTATTTCTGTTTGCGATTATTATCAACTATTTTTCCTTTTTTTTGCGTGATTATTATCGCCCTTTGAGGCCGTTACTATTTCTCCAATCTTCCGTTATATAACGCAGCCGTGGTTTCCTCGCTTTTCGGGGGGTGTTTGTGGGAGGGAAAGTAGGCGTTTTCGTGACTATCGACTGTCGGTATCGAAAACAGGAGAGGAAAGTGCCCTCGAGAGTCCTAGTACAGGAAAATCCATGACTCATCGCTGTTGAGCGGACAGCAAGATTTTTTTCGACACTTTTATGTCACGAATAGACCCGCAAACACGAGACCGAACTCGAACGGACCGGCAGCGCCACCGGCAGCGCCACCGGCAGCTGGCATGTGCGACGCCGCAGCCAAAAATATAAGCTTACGTTCCTGTCATCGTAACGTGGTAGCATAACCTAACCTTCATTTGAAATCGAACGACCGACTCTGTAGAACGTGCGTGATTTAGTTGAAAATAGAAATTTAAAAAATGGATCAAGACAGTAGTGACGAGTGGCTGCCGTCCACACCCCCCGATCTTCGACAAGAAGCGGATAGCGCTCGAGAAAATTTATTGCCATCAAAGTCAAGAACGAAATACGAATCGACTTACGAATCATTCGTCTCTTGGAAAAGGGAACATAAAACAAAATCGAATTCTGAGTCGATAGTGTTGGCGTATTTCAATCATTTATCAAAAAAATATAAGCCGTCGACCCTGTGGTCTCTCTATTCGATGCTTCGATCGACTTTGAAGATCAAGGACCACGTTGACATCGGCAGCTACATGGCGCTTAAAGCCTTCATGAAGAAACAATCGACAGGCTTCGTGGCTAAAAAATCAAAATGCTATCTCCAGACGACATCGACAAATTTCTTGCTAACGCCCCGGACAGCGACTTTTCAGCGACGAAGGTAATTTCAAAAATACTACTACTTACAATTTGAGTTTGTTATAATTTTTTCATATCGCTGAATGTGACCCGCATATTACAGGTCGCTTTAATATTTGGGATCAGCGGGGCATGCCGCAGCAATGAACTGGTCAATGTAAAAATCGTTGATATCACTCGACAGGGAGAGTTGTTAGTGGTGAAGATACCCGTCACCAAAACCAACAAGCCACGCACATTCGTCATCGCCGAACGGTTTGCGAAAACTGTGGGAGGATATTGGGACCTTCGCCCAGCCCATGTGGCCACCGATCGATTCTTTCTAAATTATCGAAAGAATAAATGCACGGTGCAAGTCACTGGCATACATAAATTCTCGAGGATGCCAAAAGAGATTGCAGCGTACCTGAAATTGGACGATGCAGAGATGTATACAGGCCATGCTTTTCGCCGAACCTCTGCAACATTGCTTGCTGACAGCGGGGCGAACATCACCACCTTCAAGCGCCATGGTGGCTGGAAGTCAAGCAATGTTGCAGAGGGATACATTGAAGAGTCCATAAGCAACAAATCTAAAATCAGCAGGATGATTTCCTCTTCAATAAGCTTTCCATCTACTTCAACATCGAACGAAAACATCAACGCACCACCAAAAATACCTCAACCGAGTGAGATTGGAATGGCAAGTGGTGCGTTAAAGGAAAAGCTGACCGTTACAGCAACCGCACCATCAGAGAATGAGGGAAATGTGTATCACAACTGCTCATTTGTGATTCACAATACATACAATAACTCATAAAAGAACAGTCATTTATTTTTAATTCGTTTTCATAGCCTATTTCAGTTCGTTATAAACGTATGATGTACGTTTTCAATATTAGTTTAATAATCGTCACAGCATTTTTTTTCAATTTTTTCCATTTCAAGTCATTATCTATCTAAAAAAGACTGATCAATTAAATATATCAAGTCGTTAGTTTTTAGTTCGTTATTATTAACTTTTATTTTTATATACGTTTTAAAAGATATCTTTCTAACAAAAAAGTCGTTAGTTTTTAGTTTGTGATTATTAACTTTTATTTTTATATACGTTTTAAAAGATATCTTTCTAACAAAACGACTGGTAATTTCCAAATATTAAGTCATTTGTTTTTAGTTCGGTACTATTAGCTCCTATTTTTATGTACGTTTTAAAGCATATCTTTCTAACAAAGTGACTGATAAATTACGCCGCAGTACGAAGTACAGCTGTACTTTGTACTTCGTACTTCTGAAGTACAGATTTGCCCATCACTGATATCGATGATCAAACGAAAAAAGATGTTTTTTTATTCACCGGCCGATATCTCAGCGACAAATTGTTGTACAGAAGAAACGAAAAAATCAAATCGAAGGTGACGAATCAGGCTCAATGATTGTATTATTGGTACCCTCAGAAAAAAATTTTCGGAGTCCAGGGACAACTTGGAAAAACGGAAATTTAAAAAAAAAAATTTCTTTGCGACATTTCTCTTGAGTGTGGCATGACCAATGGCCAAAAAAAATCTTTCATCATACGGTTTTGAAACTAGAAATGTCAAGCTTCAAACTGCTTCCTCATTCATCGCAATACGACAATTTTTTGCAAAGTTGAAGCTACGCAAAAAACACGTAAAAAATTGGAAAGATTTCTTATTCCTTCAATTGTTTGGTTGAATTGAAATTTGGAAACAACAAAATTCTTTTTTTTTAGGACTCACAGATGCTTTCAAATCTCATAAAAGATTGAGAAATGCATTTTCTAGCTCTTTGGCCGTTTACAATGTGGCAGCAGGGAACGATACAGATTTTGGAATTCTTTTTAATTTTTCAAAATGAACGTTAAAGAAATCCTGAACCGTGGAAATTGAATAATTTCTCGTAGATATGCAGAAATTAAAAAATGTTCAAATGTTTTTTATGGACAAAAGTAATTGAAAGAATTATCTTTTTATTAAATCAAACATTTAACAGCTGTGAGCGTGCAGAGAAAAAATTGCATCAACTTTTACAGATATTATCAACTAAGGAAAAAACTACGTGAGCATTCAAGATTTTGTCATTTGTGACACGATGGGGGCCAAATTATTAAAAAATTAAAAATACACTTTTTTTACGTTTTGAAAGTGACAATTTTGAGGAAAAATTTTTTTTTGCTTGATGACATGTAACAATTTTGAGGAGGATGCTCTTAGCTTCTCAATGATATCGAGCCGATTGATTTGCGACCATTATTTTACGAGATACAAGAGTTTTAGGGGGTATGGTTAATTCGATACAAAAAAATCATGTTTTTTATATCTTTTTTGACGACACAGTTAATATACATCGATTTCTATAATAACTACTTAGTAACGAAACATTTGAAAAATATCCTATGAAATTTCCATTAACTTTGATGACCAAATGAGCCATTGACGGAAAATCTCTGCGGACGTCGTAAAAAGTTTTATTGCGGTGCCCATTATAACTCATCACTGCATCATTTGAGACCAAAAAATCAAACTGACTCTATAAGGTGATAAGCTTCTTCAGGTAATGACATCCAGTATTTTTTTTAATTGGTTTTTTAATTTTTTAAAGCACTTAGAAATCAAATTACTGATTTGTCATTAAGAAAATTGAAAATATTGACATTGTTAAATACGATAAAATTTAAAAAAAAACCCGACGTCATTACCTGCCGAAACTTATCACCTAGTGAAATCATTTTCGTTTTTTGGTTTTAGATGATCCAATATTATTTATGATGGGAATCGCAATAAAACTTTTTTTTTTACATCCGCAGAGATTCCCCGTTGATGGCTCATTTGTTAATAAACGTTAATGAAAGTTTTATAGAATATTCTTCTAATGGTACGTTATTGAGTAGTTATTATAGAAATAAATGTATATTAACTGCATCGTAAAAAAAAATGGTCAAAAATATGCTTACTTTCCATCGAATTAACTAACCTTATTCCCCTTAAGTCAAAAATGTTTTTTTTTACTTTGACAGTGAATAACTACGTCACGAAAAATTGCACTGAAATAAACAAAAGAGCATTTTCAAATGAAAAATGAATAAGCGTTTGAACTGTCAATATATTTCTCTTTAAACATGTTTTGCACCCCATGCACCTTACTAAAGTTTGAAATAATCGAGGGATAATTTTTTTAACTCTTACGGCTCTTGGTATAAAGCGACGGGACATGATAGAATATTTTGGGCATTTCATTAAAAAAGAAAGAGGTCCGATGAAGATTTTTTTCCGATAAAGTGATATTTTAATTGAGCTCAATACTGTGTATTCCACTCACTTTCCGGCCCAACGCTTTGTATTAATCTGAAATTAAGTGATAACCTTTCTTTCACGTTTCAATCAAATGCAAATTCTGATTCGTGTGTCCTGATAGTTTATACTTCCATAGCACTCGAAGAACTTTGCTTTTTTTAGACATGCTCTTGGTAGCTCAAGAATTCAAAAAATTCCTTATAGCTTAGAATAAAGGTGAGATAACAGGAGCCTCAAAAATGAAATCGCCAAGTTCTACAACAAATTCCCTGGCTCCGGTAATAGATTGATCTCGAAATATAACATTTTGAGAAAATCCGATTCTTGATATTAAGAAATGCATCTTAATCGTTTATCGGTTTATCTATTTCCAGATGAATGGCAACATTTCATTTCCGAAAAAATCTGGTCGAATACGCGGCTAAAGTGTGGCTGGAATTTCAAGTATCACCACCTTAACACGAATTGTACAAGTGGGGTAATTAAAAGTTATTGTAAATGTGGTTCCGAGCTAAATTGCGTGATCGAACGGAACCCAGACGGTGTTGTGGCAATAAGATGTCCCACAATCGGTGCTGACGCTGAAAAGGAGTGTGGAAAGCGATCTATCCGAGGTTCTGCCAGGGCGCAGCTGGAAGAAAAGTTACGCGGAAAATCGGCACACGTCGTTCGTGTGCAAATGGCAAACGAAATGATGGAGGAAGATGACATCGAGACTCCCCATTTGCCGACATCACCAGCCATGCGCAATATCAAATCCCAGCGCTGAAGGACGGAGTTTTTACACCCGAACGTGGTCACAGCCTTAGAAATCGTAAGTTTATCGAAAATGCAGGATGAAATCTCGTGGATTGGCCATAAGCCGTTTTTTGTCCATTACGCGACAAAGCACCAACGTATAATATACGAGAAGATAGCGGCACGAGGGCATAAAACTCTCGCCATCGATGCGACGGGGGGGATTTTTTCCCCTATCACTCGGGCAAACGGGGCGAAGTCGGGCCCATTGTTTTTGTACGCCGCGGTTTTGAGCACTCACTCAAAACCGTATCCTGTCGCACAAATGATCAGCGAAATCCACACGACCCGTGCCATTAAATTTTGGTTGGAGCAGTGGGTTGAACGCTGGGGATCGGCTCCTCCAGATGAAGTCATCTGTGATTACTCGTCGGCTCTATTGGGGGCCACGGTCCGCGCTTTTTCAAAATGTGATACAGTGAACGAATACGCTGACGAGTTCCTGGAAGAGCGTAATGTATCACAACCGTGTTATATTAGGATCGACATCGCGCACCTTATGAAAATTTTCGCCACTTTTATGCGTAATGTGCGGCCAGAAGTGTCGAAATGTTATAAAGTCGGAGTTGGAAAATTGGTGCTATGCACCAATATTCACGATGCAAAACGCATGGTACGGGCTCTACTCACGGTTTCCCGGAGTGCGAATGGTGGCAAGTCCACAGACGGTAAAGTTTCGGCCTGTGACGAACAGAAAGGATTTCTCCAAACCGTAATCACAACAAATATTATGGAGGACCTAGGCCTCGACGATGATTTCGATCAAACGATAGAGCTAGACGTTCCGGAAGAGAAACGGAGCCAAGCTGAAGTAAGTCGCTGGCGGGAATGGGGTCGTAAAATCGACGCCTCGGTCCGAGACAATATCGAAAATTCACCCGGAAGCGGAATCAACGCGCATTGGTTACCAGTATTTGCAGACCACTTGTTGCAACATCTAAAGTGGTTTCCCTTGTGGAGTTGTGTGAGTCGCGACCGATATGGGCATGGGAGGTGCCCCGCATCCTCGGCCATCGTCGAGGCTGAATTCGGAATTGTAAAAAATTTGCTGTTAAAAGGTGAGGATTCACCTATGCGCCCAGATGAATTTTTAATGATTCACAAAGATTACGTCGACGGCAGGAGCAAACTAAAAATATCAGAGATAGAATTCGAACGAAAGCGACTCGCAAGACGAAAAACTGTTCAGTGGGAAGAAGAAACGAATGCCAGGGAGCACGATAATCCGTCTAGTACCGGCAATGGGGAATGCGATGAGAACGGTGATACACAGGAAGCGGATGGGCGAGACGTCGACGTCGATAACGAAGTCTATAAATCAGGAAGTCATTCAGATAACATTTCGGACGACAATCTGGCTTCCTTCGAAAACGTCGCCCATAGTTCGGCAATCGAAAATCCGACGATTGATGCACGATGCCCGGCATGCAGCAGTGGCGACATTCCCGGAGGAGCACATCGCTGTGTGGTATGTATAATGAATTGATATGATTCATATGAGCCCCGCAAAATAAAATGATTTTGCCTACCTCTTATTTACGAAGCACATGATATTCGCCGATGATGCACAAATTTAACTGAAGTGTCCACCGAACCAACTCGATCAAGGCTTGAAGAAAATAGGCGAGGACGTGCAAGCCATATTCGAGTATGCCACCCGAAACAGACTCACGCTGAATTCTGCAATGTCAAAAATCATTATTCAGGGTAGTGATCCGTACGTCAGATCACTCGATTATAACGCTCTTTCGCGGAGCATAATTGATGGAACACCGATTCCGTTCGTAGACACAGCGAAGAGTCTAAGTGTAACCTTTCGTTCGAATCTTTCGTGGAAGCATATCTCAGACTTCGCTATAAAAGTCAATCTCACCCTCGACAAGTTGAAATACAACAAGAACGCAGTGTCTCAAGAACTTAGATCTGTACTTGTGAGATCGTTGGTGCGCCCACACGTTGATTACCGTCGCCTGGTCTATAAGGGTTTGACGAGTGAACTTGTCGTACGGCTCCAGAGATTGGTGAACACAGGGATTCGGTTCATTTTCGACGTGAGGAGAGATAAACATATCACTCCGTACAGACTAAGACTTGGGTAGTTATACGTCAGCAGTCATAGACTGTGCTTCACGGGTATACAGACTTATGGAATTGTTTACCTTGAGGCACCGCATTATCTGGGGGAACTTTTCACACGACGAGACCCTGATCAAGCACGACACACGGCAATCAAACGCGTCCCAAATTTTTATGATCCCAAAGTTCAGAACAGCAATCTATCGTGAACCGTTTTAGCTACGTTTTAGCGATGAATTTTTGGCACTCGCTTCCACCGAACATAATTAACTCATCCACCTTGGCAGTATTCGAAAAATTGCTCTGGAGGCATTTGAAATCAACAGAAGAAAATGTCGTGCAATTAAAAGATCTGAGGACACCGTACTTGTCAAAACTCGTCAAAACTAGTCATGCATAGACCTAAATTCAAAAAAGCAAATGATAGATAGTCGATAGTCACAAAAAATTGTGCAGGATTTTGGATATTGCTTTTTAATAGAAAAAATTAAAAATGTAGTTATTCAGATTAGTCATGAATTAAGTTAAGCTAGCTATAAAAACTTCACAACTTCGCCCGAAACCATTATTAATATATTAGAAACTTATTATCTGCTTGTTCACCACTGAAAATGAAAAAACAACTCTTCAAAACATGTATATAGGGTATTCTTCCACGTCAACTCAGACAGCTTTGACTCTTCGGCCAAAATTTTTGCCTCCTAATTTTTTACAGGAATATTTTGTAAATAAAGAGACCCGTACTTCAGGGTTTTCCATTTTAAGGCCCCGCTCTTGAGATACCGTCGAATTAAGTTTTTCAACCATGGACCGTATTTGGTCATTTGAATCCATATAACTCAGCAATGGTTAGTGATAAAGGGAACAACCAGAGGTGTTTTTTTCGTTTTTGCACGCTCTACACGATAAAGATATTCATGATTATGTTGCGCCGATGTAATAATTATTCATAAACAATTGAAATTTAAAAGTTAAATAAAACAAAAAATACTCATTTCATTTCTTTCATTTCTGTTTTCTTAGATTCCTTAATTGAAAACGAAAATTCTGGACATCACCGGAATTAGGCAGCGACTTGGTCCGGGAGTCACAGCTTTTTAACGGGTTCACCTGTTAAACAAAATAGATGTATCTCAGCAATGGTTAGTGATGAATTAGAAAAGTATTCATTTTTTTTTTTTTCATTCTTGCACTCTACATATGATAAAGTTATTCATAATTATGTTGGACCTATGAAGCGATTGTTATTAACACTTACATAATTAAAAATTGTATAAAACTAAAAATACTCATTTTATTTGTTGAATTATCCTTTTCATGGATTCTTTGAGAAAAACTAAGAATTTTAAGACCTTACCGAGCTTGTTCAGACGTTCCGTTCGGAAATTATAGCTTTAATGTGTTAGTTCTACATCAACCGGGTTTTTCATGAGAAAAAAAAACCATAACTTCCGAACGAAACGTCGGACCCAGCTCTGTAAGGTCTCAACATTTTTGTTTTTGATCGAAAAATCCACGAAATAAAAATTTGTAATAATAAAATGAGCATTTTTAGTTTTATACAACTTTCAATTATTTATTGTTGATAACAATTGCTCCATTGGTGCAGGATAATTATGAATAACTTTATCATATAAAGAGTGCAAAAATGGTTAAAAAACTGATAGTTTTTCAATTTATTACTAACCGTTACGGAGATACAGCCATTTTGTTTAACCGGTAAACCCGTTAAAAAGCTGTGTGGTGCCCCGCATTTTTTATTGTATTTCTATCAAATTTTTATTGAAACAGTTACATGCTAGATATAATTGTTTCGAACAGACGCTGACAGCGAGTCAGCTTATAATCAAAACGTCTTGCACTAAGTAACGGAAATAAGGCATTTCCGTTACTACAACATTTAGTTATTAATTATTCATCCCTGAATTCACGTTGCAAAGACCGAGTTGCTTACAGAAGCATTCTCACGAGCGACCTCAAAGTCAAATCAAGGAACAATGCTGACAAAACTGTCAGCATTAAAATAGACTCTCGGATGAGAGTCGTAATGGGTGACATAGCGACCACCCGACAAGTCAGTCTTAGGAAAGAATCGAAAGAGCAAACTGCCTTCTGCAGGACTCCCGAACCGCGGTATTACGTTTTAGTTCGAACGTCTAGATCAGGGATGTCCAACCACGATTCGCCGCGCGTCTCTTAACTTGCTTTTCTTCCCTTTCTCCTCTCCTCGTTGCGTCGTTGCCGCTCGACTCCGCCTAGATGCGCGCAGGCCAGCTCAGGCGACTACGGTGAGCGCATTACTTCGCTTACGGCGCGTAGGATTTGAACGCAAATTCACAATTTATTTATTAGTTTTGCGGGGTGCTTGATTAACGTGAGTTTCCTCGCCTTTCCCGATAATTTTATTTCTTAAACTACCACGCGTTGCAGTGGTCGGAGGTCGGCACCGATCCGTGCATGGCGAACGTAGCCGAACGGGCTCGTAGACCTGTTCGAGCTTGACGTGTGCGCAGATCCCCATTCTGCATCGTATCACGATTCACCGTACCGAACACGTCTCTCATTCGCTGACGAAAGATTCAATTCATTGAATTGAAAATTAATTTCTGATGTTATTCCCATCCTTTAACGTTTAATGTTTAATTAATGCTCTGCTGTCTAATAATTTGTTACGAATCATTAGAAATGCCGAAAATCAGTACCCACGCTGATTCTCCCAAATTCAATTTCGAATGGGAGCTGAAATATTTATTTATTTTGAATAACGAAAATTTTTCAGGATGCGCCATTTGTGGACAAGTGATCGTCAACATCAGAAAATTTAATATTTCTCGGCATTATGAAAATTATCACAAAGAAAAATATAAAAATCATTCGCAAGAGGAAAAATTGGAGTTAATTAAAAATTATCAGATTAAAAACAATAGACCTTCTACTTCTGGATGTTCTTCTGTAACACCTCCCTCTTATAGTATAAGAAGCTGAGAGACATTGACGAGCACGAATTTTGTCAGCAGACTCACAAGGAAGATTTTCAGGATTCACGGAGGAACATTCGGGAGGTGTTAGAGCCCAACAACATCCAGAAGTACAGGGTCTATTGTTTTTAATCTGATAATTTTTAATTAACTTCAATTTTTCCTCTTGCGAATGATATTCATATTTTTCTTTGTGATATTTTTCATAATGCCGAGAAATATTGAGTTTCCTGATGTTGGTCATCACTTGTCCACAAATGGCGCATTCTGAAAAATTTTTGTTATTCAAAATGGATAAATATTTTAGCTCCCATCCGGAATCGAACTTGGGAGAATTAACGTGTGTACTGACTTTCGGCATTTCTGATGATTCGTAACAACTTATTGGAAAGAAAGTATTAGCATCAAACATTAAGCGTTGAAGGACAGGATATCATCAGAGCTTAATTTCCAGTCCAATGAATTGGTTTTTTCGTAAGCGACGAAGAGACCCGTTCCGTACGGCGAATCGTGATATAATGAAGAATGGGGATCTGCGCCCGCGTTACGCTCGAACAGGCCTACGAGTCCGTTCGGCTGCGGTCGCCATGCAGCCGAGCAGAGCCGATCCCCTACCACTGCGACGCGCCTCCCGCGCGCTGGCCTTACGGTGGGTAAGAGAGGGGGTTGACGAGTTGACAGGTTTTTGCTCTTTGCTCCGGGGTTGGACTTCGCTGGTCTAGATGTAAGCCAATTCTACGCGGTCCGGTCAGAATTAAAGTTAAAGTTAAAGTTGTAATAAATCTTGTAATCCACCAGGTTTAACGCTTTAAATAAATTAATCATTGACTATTTTACGTGAATTCCAATTCTTTGTGGCTGAGACCCACAAATAAAAATAAAATAATTGTCGAACCGCCTTAACACCCGTTCCCTAGCGTTCACGCGGTGTACCGGCACAACACATCCAACCATTCATATTTTATGTCGTTTTGAAATTTTTCAAAAATCGTCGCGCGCGCTCTAGCTTCCACAATTTTTGAGATATTGAATCAAAATTTGGTACTAAGTCGCACTATCATCGAAAGATGTTTCGTATTGAGTTTGGGCAAAATCCATCTAGGCGTTGAAATTTGATGCAACTTTCAATTTTTTTAAATCTGACATGGAATTCACTATGGATTCGCCATGGATCTAGTTCATTCTGGACTGAACAAGGGTTGCAAAGTCGAACTTTGCACGTTGCTTCCTCATAATTTTTTTAATTTGCCAAAGCTTCCTCTGTGAGGAAGCCAAAATTGATTGACACAGTTGCTTATAGAGGAAGCTTCGGCAAATTAAAAAAATTATGAGGAAGCAATGTGCAAGGTTCGACTTTGCACCCTCGTTTTTTTGTATGACACTGCTGAGGAGCGTGAAGCGGCCGTGGCGGCCATGGCGCCCTTGAATGTTGTCGCAGAGGACGGGAGGAACGGACCGGAGGGCAGAAGAGACGCTCCCCGGGGCTGACGGGACGAAAATCGGTGTGGGGCACGGAGCGCCGGAATAGATCGCGGGACCGGGTTACGAAACGCGAGCGATGGGTGTCGGTAGCAAAGGGGCCCCGCGAGCAAATTACGCAAAACGGGGTGGGGGAAACGCGGCAGCTGCGTTTGCGTATCGGGAGCCGCGCGATTAGGGATAGTCGATAATAAACCGTTGCGGAGAGTAGATTGAGTAGGAAAGAGTAGGAGAACTGCGAACAAAATCGAGACGAGGGCGGCGGGGAAGGACGAAGCGCAAGAAAGGATTGCAGAACCACGAAAGGACGGGCAGCCAAGAAGGCCACGGGTTTCAAAAGTAGGACTTTTCCACTGTCTCGTTAGTGCCGTGGGGTCTAGAGAGCCCCGAAAATTTCGTCCCGAGAATTAGTGCCGCGAATTTGAGTTTTCTGTGGTGACGCGTCGCAAGCGCGTTTTAGGGTCCCGGGCTTAAGTTCAGCAAGGTATGTCCCCAATTTGGGAAATGATGGTCGAGTCGGTGGGCCTTACTGCATGAATCCCGGGCCGGAGGGAAAACTTGTAATCGGTTTCCGTGAATCATGCGTTCGAGTTTTCGATTTTTTCGGGGTCACAATCGGTACGACGGAGAGACGAGAAAATTAAGTAGGGCACGTGCAGGGGTGTAACGACTCCCGGGTTAGTTCCGCGTCGTTAGTTTCTGGTTTTTTCGTGTATTGTTTTTTCCGCGGTCCGTATAAGGAATCGGCGCGGTGGATCAAGTAGCCGCGTCCGATTCTAGTAAGAAATTGTGTTTTGTTGTCCCTAAAAGCCGCGAGAAATGATTAACTTCCCGATTATAGGGAAGTTATTGTAATGACCCCGAAAATCGAAAATCGTTTTTTTTTGTCAGATCTTCACGTTTCGAGGTCATTGGGGTCGTTTGAGCCTATTTTGAGCAAAATGTTTGTGTGTGTGTGTATGCGTATGTACGTACGTTCGTTCATTCGTACGTATGTGATCAATTTTTCGTTAACGTTTTCTTCAAAACTAATGACGCGATCCGAAGAAAAATTAAAAAAAAAACTTTTTTAAACTTTTTAAAATTGTTTTTTTTTTTTTTTTTTTTTCACGTACGTACGTATGTGATCAATGTTTCGCTGATGATTTCTCCAAAACTAATGACGTGATCGGAATGATCGATGCTGCAATCGATGTGTCTTGATGAAACTTAGAGCTGATTAGATTTTGGTGAAGTTCGGTCAAGTAGTTCTTTTAGTTTTTTACAAAAAATATAATTTTAGAATTATTTTGTGAACGTTTTCTCTAAAACTTATAACGCGATCTGAAAAAAAATTCTTATTTTTATTTTTTTTAAACTTTCAAAAATTTTTTTTTTCAATTTTTTTTTGGATTTTTTTCACTTCCCGATCATAGGGGACTGAATTCTTTGAGGCATATTATGCCCCCTGGGCATATGCCGGGTGGTCGAGCACTTGTATTTTTTATGTTTGGTGTCTTCTGGATACATCCATGTTGGACCATGAGAAGACAAAAACTCGAATTTTCAACATGATGAGACAATACTCAATCAATAATAACAATGATACATTTCAACTCGCGAATTGGGAAGTTACTTATGCGGCCCGTAAAGGGTCACAGGCAAAATAAATTTGATTAGCTACAGGCATTACGAGCCATATCCACTACTAACCATGCGCACCACTCACCATTGATACTACTAACCATAGGAACTGCTAACTATGGGCTCAACTGTCTATGGGCACTTCTATCCATAGACACCACTTATCATAGGCCCGCTAGTTTATATTTGTTTTTTTTTGTATTCTCTTCCCCGCACGTGGGGGTGTTTTTTTAAATAAAGGTGTGCCAACTCTTTCGAGTGACGTTCGCTGTGTGTGTGGTTTTTTTCCCCCCGATAGTGCTCAAAATCTCAGGAATTTTCCCGTTCCCGAACCATCCCTCTACCCTTGGGGAGAGGCTGCGGCTAGTCCGGTCGAGTTTCCGGCATCTCTAGGTTACCTTCGTCGAATTTATTTTTGACAGTCGAGTCACGACTATATACATGCGTTGCTAGCGCCTACATGTTCATCATCAAATATTTCATAAACCGGCCGAGGAGGTGCATCTTGTGGCGTTCCCGTGAAAAGACGTAACAATATGCAGTCGAGTCGAGTATTTTGAAGCTTAAAATAATGGGTAATTTGCGTAATTCGAACTGTCCGTATAATTTTGTATTTTTCTTGACTTTTTAGGCATTTTCGAAAACCCGACACAGCGCACTTCTTTGTTGGACAAAACGAATTGGAGTGGTCGTGGTGTTAGAGTGGTGGTTTAAATAATAATATGTTTGAGGTTTAAATAATAATATGTTTCGTAGTCGCAATAGCCACAAGTCGGCGGTGCGTACGATCAGCTCCGAGTCTTACAGTAGAGTAAGCGTTGAGGGTATACACTCGAGTCATGCGCAGTGCGTTCGCTCTCGCGTGAGCTCGCCTCGTTGCACGAACTCGTCGTCAACCAGGAGACGGCGATACGTATACCTTTTCGTATATTATGACTGTGTAAATTCACATATTACAACAGGAATGATTCCAAAATTTGCACATACATAAAAGTGCACGGCAGTGTCACCGTTTTATGCACATTCAAAGATCGATCGTAAACTTGATCAATTCGACTACCTATAGATAACTCAACCGGTCGTACAAAATCGTTTAGATTAGCGTTAAATTTATGTATTTTGAAAGTACTGTTACTTTCACGCAATTCCTGTTTTTGTTCTTTGAGAAAGTCATTTAACGCCTGGTTATTAAGACCCTCGTTTGTTACTATGCCCGACATATGGTCGAAAACGTTTGACAGCAATTCATCGGTATCGTTCACAACCGCTTGCAATGATGATTTGAGAAATCCAGTTCAATCCAACTTCAGATGAAGTTTACTTTTCAGAGATATCTGTTGTTCAATGTTTTCCCCCTTTTCACAAATCCAACTATCATTAGAATTGTCAATTCTGAGCGACGGAGAATCTGATCCGGACCTATAGTCATCATCACGGGTTTCAGACGTGTTGTAGTCCGCTGTTGAATCTAGGTAGCTTGCACTAGTAGAAGGTCTATCAAGATCACTCTCGTATCTAGGTCATTTGTACTATACATGGCTATCACCGTTAGCTATGGTAGAATCACAATGTCCGTTTTCAAATTGTGGTCAACGATACGTGTTAACGGAACCCGCTGTACGTTAAAAATATCAAGCTGCAACTAAGATTGCACATTTCAGCTAAAGAAGCGAGTCACTAAACGAGGCATGTTTTTGCTGTAGATGCTGCACTTATGTACTAATGTAATTGTGGTATCTGTCGCGAGAGTGTGGGTTGGCCTGTTGTGCGTGTGTGTGTGTGTGTACATCCAACTTGCCGCCGACGAGGCACACGAGACACGGCGTGAGCCAATTACGTTCAGGACGGCTCGGAAATTGGCACGTCTCTGCACGTGCTCCGATATTGTATTTTTACACTTGCAAATGAATAAACTATTATACTCATTGTGTTGTCGACCGCCGGTACGAGTTCGCTCTGAAAGCTCACGCCAGGCGCGTTAGTCGCGTGGCAAGTCAGTGCAGAATATTCGTAGTGCTGCAAAAGGCGTTTCCCAGGGAAACCGTGCGTGAAATTCATGTCCGCTAACGACGAGCAAAATTCGGGTCGGGTTTAAAATTTAACTACGGCCGGAATAATTTCCGAATTAGACAATCGTGGAGTGCCGTTCGACAAGGACGACTTGCGCGATAATTTTCGCGCGCTGCTAGTAAAAAACGTGGAAGAAGGAAAGGAATAATTAAAGACATTGGAAACTAAACCCAAGACAAGCGGGCCTATGATAAGTGGTGCCCATGGATAGTAGTGCCCATAGAGAGTTGAGCCCATAGTTAGCAGTTTCTATGGTTAGTAGTATCCATGGGTAGTGGTGCCCATGGTTAGTAGTGGATATGGCTCGTAATGCCTGCAGCTAATCAAATTTATTTTGCCTGTGACCCTTTACGGGCCGCACAAGTAACTTCCCGATTCGCGAGTTGAAATTTATTATTATCATTATTAATTAAGTATATTCTCGCCAAGTTGAGGATTGGAGTTTTCGTCTTCTCCTGGTCCAATATGGATGTATTCAGAAGGCACCAAACATAAAAAATACAAGTGCTCGACCATCCCGCATATGCCCTGGGGGCATAATATGCCCCGAAGGATTAAGTCCTTTATAATCGGGGAGTTGAAAAAATGTAAAGAAAAAAAAATCCAAAAAAAAACAATTTTAAAAAGTTTTAAAAGATATTTTTGAAAATTTTTTCTTCGGATCACGTTATTAGTTTTAGAGACAACGTTTACGGAATCATTTTGAAATTATATTTCTTGTAAAAAACTAAAAAAACTACTTGACCGAACTTGACCGAATTTTAATCAGTTCTAAGTTTTATCGAGACACATCGATTGCATCGTCGATCATTCCGATCACGTCATTAGTTCTGGGGAAATCATCAGCGAAAAATTGATCACATACGTAAGTACGTGGAAAAAAAAGGAAAAAAAAACAATTTCAAAAAGTTAAAAAAAAGTTTTTTCAAACATTTTTCTTCGGATTTTCTTCGCGTTATTAGTTTTCGAGAAAATATTTATGAAAAAATTTTAGAATTATGTTTTTTGTAAAAAATTAAAAAAACTACTTGACCGAACTTCACTAAAATCTAATCAGCTCTAAGTTTCATCAAGACACATCGATTGCAGCATCGATCATTCCGATCACGTCATTCGTTTTGGAGAAAACGTTAATGGAAAATTGATCACATGCGTACGAAGGAACGTACGTACATACGCACGCACGCACACACACACAAACATTCTGCTCAAAATAGGCTTAAATGACCCCAATGACCTCGAAACGTGAAGATCTGACAAAAAAACGATTTTCTATTTTCGGGGTCATTACAATAACTTCCCTATAATCGGGAAGTTAACAAGTGCGATAACTGGAATCGCCGTCGGTAAATCAGACGATCAGGCCGCGAATATTCCAGGAGCACGGTGGCGCGAGGCGCAAGTAGGAGCGAGGGTGAGCACCGAGGCTGCGCCTGACGTAAACAGTGGCGAGCACGACGGACTGTTTGAGTACCCTCGCGTTACAATCGCAAGAAGCACGATGTGCGAAAGCAAGAACATATGTTTTTGCCTCGAAAAGGACAAATGGAGCACCTTTTTTGAGAGGTTGGAATTTCAATTCTTATCCCGTGACGTCACTGACGATAAAAAGAAAGCAGCAATACTATTGACATCGATGGACGAAGGAGCTTTTGAACTCGTGAGAGATCTGTGCGCACCGACTAAGCTGGCCGATAAAAAATACGCCGGGCTGGTAAAGGCGATGGCACGGCACGCCGACCCTAAGCCGTCAGAGATAATGGAGCGGACTCATTTTTACAAGGCATATCAGGAGCAAGACGAACCCGTAGTCGAATTCGCTTGCTTAAAGAAGTTGGCAACGAATTGTAATTTTTCCGACGCAATAAACGCGCTTCGCGACCAACTTGTTTGTGGTTTACGAGATCACGAAACGAAAGTAAACCTGTTCAAAGCGGAATCGTTGACCTACGACATGGCATTCAAAGAAGCCGTTGCCCGAGAAACAGCACTTGTAAACGCAAAAATTTGCAAAAAGAAGTTTTTGCCATCGAGCCAGCGTCAAAATTGAACTCGTGGCACAACGCTAACCGACAAAGTCGTCGTGGAAGGTTGCACGGAAATCCGGAAACTTCGCGCCAGCAGCAAAGCAACGCGCGCCAGTTCAAAGGTAAATTGTGTTGGCAATGCGGCGGATGTGGACACACACGCGATCTGTGCCCTAGCCCAGCACAATGCAAATAACGCGACGATTGTGCCAGTTGTGGTAAGACCGGACACCTACGTAACTCGTGAAAATTTTAAGACGCCACGTGTAATAATTGCCACAAGGGCACATTGAGGCTGCATGCTACTCCAAACGAGCGCAAGCGAAAAGGCAGGTCAAGATGCTAGAGAGAGACGACGATGGAGCGTGGGGCGGTTCAGCCCATGAGCAGAGACGTACCCCTTGTACTTCAGTCATCGCAGCGATTTGGTTCAGCTGGAAGTCACCGCGAAGGGAGACTGCGCCGACGGCGAGCCTATGTTCGTAGAAGTAAGCCTTAATGGGATAAAGGTAAACATGGAAATCGATACGGGTACGTACGCGACCGTCATCTCGAAAAATATTAAATGACAAACTTAAAAACGGGAAAATCGTAGAAACGGCGCGGTTACGATGGTAAACCCATGCAACCGATCGGTAAATTATTAAGTCTAACAGTCCAACTTCACGGAACACTGCTCTCAGCGTTCGAATGCTGGCCATTACGCCTCGATATACATGACAAAAAATCGATCAATAAAATCGAAATAAATCAATTAGTAGATTATTTCTCAAAAAAATATGTCGAATTGTTTAGTAATACCCCGGGTTGCTACAACAAAAGCAGGTCAAAGATTTACTTGAAAACAGATGTAAAGCCGGTAGAACTGAAATGCCGACACGTAGAACATGCTATAAAACCGTTGATCGAAAGAGAACTGGAAAGATTAGTGTCGTTGGGTCACTTAGAGCCGGTAGAATTGAGCGGGTGGGCTACGCCGATAGTAGCCGTTTCTAAAAGTAATGGCAATATCAGAATCTGCGGTATTTCAAGATGACTGTAAATCCACACATAATCTTGGACGAATACCCGCTACATACAATCGATGATCTTATTCAGTGTGCTCCAAGGCGGATCTAACGCATGCGTATATGCAATTTCGGGATGATTAAAATTGTCGCGAACTGCTAACCATTGTCACGCATAAAGGTTTATTCCGATATAAAAATATCCCCGAAGGAATTTCTCCAGCGCCGGCTAACGTTCAAAGGAAACTGGACGAGTACTTAGCAGGCATCAATGGAACAATCGCATACCTAGACAACGGATACGTAACCGGTACTACTCCTACGGAACACATGAAAAACTTACAAGAAGCCTGCGAGCGTCTGCAATAATGCGGACTCAGGCTCAATATAGAAAAATGCAAATTCATGCAACAGAGACTCGAAGTTTTCGGGTTTGTAATCGACAAAAAGGGGTTGCATAAATTAAACTAAAAAGTCAACGCGATGGTGAACGCCCCGCAACCGAAAAACGCGAAAGAATTAGAGTCTTTCCTCGGACTAGTGACATTCTACGCAGGATTTCTAGAAAACCGTTCAGAAAAATTGAAACCGCTTTACGATTTGGTAAATGCGGAAAAATTCGCGTGGAACGAAGACTGCGACGATGCTTTTAATTGGGTGAAAGAAGAATTAATATCCCCGCGAGTCTTGGCACACTTCGACCCAAAGGAGTAAATTGTGATGGCCTGCGACGCATCAAAGCATGGGTTGACTGCGATACTTTCCCATAAATATAAAGATAGCACAGAAAAGCCGATAGCATACGCATCGCGCACAATACCGAAAAAAGAATTGAGCCGAACGATCCTCGACTAAGTGGCAATTGCCATAGTTTTCGGTTTTAAACGGCTTAGAGACTTCGTATTTGGTAAAAAAAATAATCTTACGAACGGATAACCAGTCGTTGAAATTAATCTTAGGACCGCGAAAAGGAATTCCGGAAACAGCCGACAATAGATTTCAGAGATGGGCGTATTATCTCTCAGAATTCAGGTTTTAAATACAACACATCAGTTCGAAAGCCAACGCGAACTGCGATGCGCTGTCATGTTTACCAATTAAGGAACAAATAGACTTGACCGAATTAGAGCCCGAATTCTCTGACATATATTTCTTCGAAGAAGGAATCAAATCATTCGATAGTAGAACGCTAGCGACGGAAAGCTTTAAAGATGAAACGATTAATAAAGTAATCAAATAGAGGACAAGTGTCTGGCCAAAGTTGGAAGAACTCCCAGAAGAGTAAAAGCAATGCCATAGAAAAAAAAATCGAATTGTCGGTCGACAAGAATTGCCTATTCTGGGGGGATCCGAGCCGTCATACCGAATGACATGCGACCGTTAATATTAAGAGAATTACATTTGTCTCATCTAGGCATTGTCGAAGTCAAAATGTTTGCACGCTCTTATGTGTGGTGGCCAGGGATCGACAACGATATCGAGTTCACCGTAAGCAGCCGTAACGTTTGTTTGATTGAGAGAGAAAAACCACGGGAGACTCCATTGACGACATGGCCATGGCCGGACCGCGCATGGAGCCGCATACATTTCGATTTTCTAGGACCGCTGTTCGGAAACATGTACCTAGTAGTCATTGACGCTCATTCAAAGTGGGTAGAAGTGATTAACTTTAAAAATAATTGCAAAGCGTACAGAGTAGTAGAAGAATTCAAAACGTTATGCGCACGATACGGATTATCTCTGCACGTTGTCACGGACGGCGGTCCGCAGTTCAGATCGTCCGAACGTCTCTGCACGTGCTCCGATATTGTACGTTTACACTTGCAAATTAATAAACCATTATACTAACTGTGTTGTTGTCGACCACCTTAATAAACACCACAGCCATGTACTAATGTAATACAATAAAAACGTGAAGAAC
The DNA here is from genome assembly GCA_963971145.1 of Sussaba pulchella. Lineage (NCBI taxonomy): Eukaryota > Metazoa > Arthropoda > Insecta > Hymenoptera > Ichneumonidae > Sussaba > Sussaba pulchella. Next base: position 2,292,010 of record OZ020176.1, on the reverse strand, counting down.
AGACAAAGCAGTGCATTCGCACCATGTTAGCTTCTATAGTGACCTGCTATTGTGTTAGAGGACAAATATTCAACCTATGAGAAAGTTTCTGTGCCACTTAGAAAGTCAGTCTTCTTTTTCGGGGAATTAATGACGTGGAGTCAGCCACGATCAGATTTTCCTCATCCGGGGTGAGAATTTGTCTTTGCCCTCCATCTTGTAGTAAAACGATTTAATGAATCTCCAGAACGTGGCTAGATTTTTGTCGAACTCCGTATCGAATACAGAATGAATTTTGAATAGTTGATCGAATGCTAAACTGGCATCAGCAGTTTCCAAGGGCAGAACACAACCATCCACGGCAATGTAGTAGCTGCTTGTTGCGCTTTTGTTTGTGCCCATCGCAACCAGGTATGGCTGTACTGTCTTCGCATCCATATTTTTCGAAGGTATTCTGGCCTTGTGAAACACTATGAGTTTGTCGGTTGATCAGGAGGAATTGCACCTCTCAGACTTCTTTTGCCCTTCTGCAGTGGGTGGCAACATATTAAGAAGCGCTATGTACGCCTTCGTGACTGTATTCCAATCAGAAAAAAGGTTTATAACTCATATAAAGAATAAGCCATGTAGGTTTGAATTTTAAAAAATCGATCCATTCATGATATCGGTTGTGTATTAACATGCATCTATTCATTTTGTAGTTTTTAATTTTTGATTGGTTATCCCTTTGAACGTGTATGAATTGTAAAAAGAATTTTTATCGCATTTTTTTATTTTTCGTTATACCGTGCGTGGAATTCTAAATATTCTACTGGTTTGTACATCAAACTAGCACGTCATTGCAAAATTCTCATAATTTACCTGGCTTCGAACGCAGTTCAGTATTGTCCTAGCGGATCAGGTCAAATTTTGCCGCGTCCAATATTGCCGTATTCGAGAAGTCATGCATATGTAAATGCATATTGTGATTCAATTAACTGATTGACTAGCATTCACCTGACGTATTGTTTCATTCGTTAATTTTGATCATTTTTATGCTAGCCCTAGAAATTCTGTCGGGCAGGTCATGAGCAGATAGCTCTGTAATAAAAGGCGGCGTTGCTCGGTGGTCATTGGGATTTTGTTCGACTTTTTTAAGCTGTCTCTCCTTGGTATTCTTATAAGTACGATTTACAGTACGCAACCGTCAATATATGTACCTACCCAACGCGTGAAACATGCTCATATTCGTGCGTCAATCCTGGATCTTTTAAGCCGGGACAGGTTTTCACGATGCCTTGGCATATGCCGTTTTTTGCTCGGTTAATAGAGGATTTCGAAATCGCTCAACTATTGAGCTAACTACAATATTCACTAGCACTCGACGCAATTTCGGTTCTAGTATCTGGTTCTCATTATATTGCTGAATAATTGTTGTGGATGTTGCTGTTACCACGTTCAGGATGTCGAGATCTTCGAATTTACGTTGACACCTTACGGCTGAATCTGACTTTGAAATCATCATTCGCACAAGACGTCGACTTTTTCGGGATGGATACTTATATTTTTCTCGTGGATTCTTGCTGAGCAAAACGAATTCCATTGGCAGTAGAGCTTCCATAGCTCACCCCTCCATCCGAGTCATCAGTACTCAGCGTAGGTAGCATTGTCGTCGAGACTTCTGATAAACTATTCGAGATCAACCAGGCATCCTTTGGCTCGGCGTGCAGAAGTCATCATCTCCTTTTGCATAATAATGCGAATCGTGTAACGAAAGGTATCCTTCAATTTCTCCTAATTCAAAAACATATTGAATTGATACCAATAATTAGCATGAATGTGTCGAAGCATGTGTTCGGCAGTACGACTAAATGCTATGCTAATTATAATGACGTTATTCTGATTGTGTTCATTCTAATTGATTTTTTATTTTTAAAATAAACATCGATATAATTTAGTCGAAGTGTAGCCTGCTCACACGGACGGTGTTGAACCAGACAATGGCATCGCAAGAGTGATGAATACACCCTTTTCTATCGGTATGAAATCTAGTCGTTCTTACCTGTTAAACGCATTCATTCGTACGTTGCATCGCTTTTGCTGAGAACTTTGAGCCATTCGATTTCACCATAGGGTAAGATGGGCTTAAATCGCCAGCGGGTTAGATAACCATTTGACGCTCATATTTGACCGGATTAATAGAAAAAGTAGCCGTTTATAAGGTAAGTCGTGGTCGATAATGCGCAACTTTTGTACTTTGTTGGACTGCCGCATCTGCATTTTCACAATTTTCGTGGTGAGATAAGCATTTTTAGCAATGTAAAAAAAAATGTCTGGCTTATGATGGCTGGTGAAAGTTGTGCAAATTGGGCTTCAAAAAATTGAGCAAGTGTTTTCTTGGAGCAGCAATTCGTCACTAACCCGAACGTTGAAACGATTTTCCGATATTTGCATTTGTTTTCGGATCACGTGGCTTTTCGCGCACACGAGCGCGTGAGGTTAATTAAACAAGCAACCAGTGGGCAGCTGCACGAGCTGAGAGAAAAACTTTGAAGGTGTTGGGCGAAAAATCACGAGCTAAAAAAGAAGAAGTTGCCCTTCGCCGCCCCAAGCGTGATCGTCATGAAAAAGTTGTTCACGTTAAAGACAGCGAGGACTACGGCGATAATTAATGATAGAAATTGTTTTTTCTATCTTTTGAAAGGTTAATATAATGAGTTGTGACCGTTGTAAAAAATAAAAAACATTAACACAACAAGTTTGCATTTATACTTGACTTGAAAAGAAGTGGTTTCATTACCCCACTAGGTGGGGTAAAAAAACCACTTTGCACATTTTTTTCAAACGACCGTGCTAAATAATAAGTATAAGTTACATCAAACTTGTTAAGATACATTTTGTAGCCAAGGGTTACACTTTCAGAGAAAAAATCGTGTTTGAGAATATTTTAATAAATGCAGGTTCTACAGCGTGGAAAGTAAAAAAATGCCGATTTAACCCGATCTTACCCCAAATATTAATTTTTTGGAGTTGAAATTCTTCGATATCCCACCTCGCCTTTTTGGCGGCACATTAACCATCACTTGCGTTCGGTGCGTCGAGATCCATATCTTCCTCACTCGATACGCAAAAAAGTCGAACCTCGCACAGTGTTTCGTCATAATTTTTTACATTTGCTAGAGTTTCCTCTATAAGGAACTGTGTCGATCAATTTTGGCTCCCTCACAGAGGAAGCTTTGGCAAATGTAAAAAATGATGCGGAAGCAATGTGCACGGTTCGGCTTTGCACCCTTGTTCTTATATAAAATCCGTTCGTTAATCGATCTAGTCCAGAATAAATATATAGTGAATTCCATGTCAAATCTTAAAAATTGAAAGTCGCATCAAATTACACGCCTAGATGGATTCTGCCCAAATTCAATACGAAACATCCGATATCTCAAAAAAAATGTATTACCACGAGACGACGAGAAAGTTGAAGAATTACGAACGAGAAATGCAAAACACGGAAAAATGGACTATTGAGCAACGAAATGAAATGCACTAGAGCAAAAATAAAACAAGTGGCCCCCTGTAAAATCCGTCACTCGGGGACATGAAAGTAATGAACATATTCTGATACTTTTCAGAGATAAAAGAATACGTATTTTTTGTTTTTTCGAAATGTCCATTTTTCTAAAAGTTGTTAACATTTGAATTTCCATGAATTTCCATGAATGAAAAATTTACCTAAAATATAAACAATTTTTTTAAACAAATGGAAAATTCAACGACTTCTCCATCGATTTTTATATTTTTTCTCATGGACATTTATTCTATGTTCGATTGAGAAGATTTTTTCGTCGGAAAAAGTTCGGAACTTACATTGTTGAAAAAGTTATGAGGATTTTTCTGTTGAGTCGCGTGTCAGGTGGTGAGGCATTCACAGCGCGCGACGCGCATTGTGCGTGCATATATATAAGTAAGGATCGCATTACAAACAACAATTTCATAAAACCAAATGCATATCTTCATTTTTCAACCCTTACAAATCGTCGTTGCCGAGGGCAACGATATGAACGTAAAGAACGACGGCGCGAAAAACAAAAACGGCGAAGCCCAGGGTCTCGTTGGTAAAAACGACGTTGACATCGAGGTCGGAAAAGCTATGCGCAAAAGAGAGGAAGTTCCGGAAGAAATCGAGAATTACAAATCAGACTGGAAGAGTTGGATTAACAAGATTTTCGAAAAAGCACGCAATGAAGCGGAACAGTCTGTCTGCAAATCCGCTACCATAAGCGCCTACTACAACGTGCAATTCGCCGAGAGACTGAAGCGATACCTGCTTTCTTACGTGACCATATGGACCGGCGTAATGCGTAACACATTCGGTAGGGGTCCGGAGATAGCAACCTCGGCTTGCGTTGAGTCCGAGTTCGGTGATATAAAGAACCGCATCTTCAAAGGGGACCTGCCTATGCGTCGAGATCGGTTTGTAATAGAGCAATTGGCCGAGCTAGACGAAAAAATAACTCTGGCATCGAATGAATCGGACGTCGAGCAAAAATCTGAAGAACAGACTCCGAATTACGACGTTAACACGAGCATACGACTCTGAGCAAAGCGAAAAAGTAATGTCAGAAAGGGAACTATCGATAGCCACCGTAGAAAAAAGTTCTCGTCTTCTGAATGAATAACCACCTAGTCAATCAGAACCCACGATATCGAAGGGCTATTATCAAGACATCCCTGATGACCTCGGTTCCTCTAATCGACTTACCGACATTGATAAGTTGATCGACTCTGAAATCGAAGTTGGAATTTCAACAAAGGGCGAATCTTCATTTACTTCTGTTGGTGTAAACTTCCGTAGCACTCCCGGAAAAGCCTCTGCAATTCGTCGACCATCGGAGACTAGCGATAATGATTGGGTTATTTAAGGAAACTGGGGTGGCTTATGTCCAAACAAAAGGCTTGATGATGCTGCAAAAGAAAGACCGATGAAACGTAAAAGTCGGAATCCGTCGTACTTGGACAATGTTTCGGACTGGGAGTAAATTCGAGAATCAAAGATTGGTCGACTCCCGATTTTTTAAAATGGGAGCGGCGATAATACGGCACGAATAGAAAGTTTCCAATGGAATTTCTCGAATACTTGCGCCTTTGACTCGATTTTGCGACTCACGATGAGCGGACTCGCAACAAACAAACTGTATCGAGACAGCATGAAATCGTCTGCAAGCGGGATAATACAGCTGGCGCAAAATATAATACGAGAAAAGAAAATAGGACCTTGGTAATATCTTGAAAGAGGGACGCTGTTGCTGAGTCTCAAAAACTCGCTGTACCGACATTCTATCAAATCGTACACTCGCACTATAAAACGATTGGATGCGAAATGCAACGCTGCTCATCTAGCACAGTATACGTTCGCGGGAGAACCGAGTTACTCGTTTCGTATCGAATGTTCTTGCGAATATCGTAATTCCAACGATCACACGTTTGTGCATTTAAATGTCGACATTCTGCTGAATAATGGGTTCAACGACTTACAAGCTGCGGTTGACGATTGCACGAAAATCAAAAGGACTTGTTGCAAGTGCAAGCGGGCGGTGGAATCAGTCGAGGTATTTGGTGCGCACGTACTTATAGACACGAGCATCGTCATGGACACAAGTTATAGGAGCATCGACGAAAGGGGGCCGAAAACTGTCGATCTCGTGCACGCGCTCGAGACCATCCCGAAAACGATTCACTTGAAAGAAAAATGTTATTTTTCAATAGGAGTCGTGGATTTTTGGGATTCGACGAATGAGTATAACCAACATTACGTCGCTTATGCACTAACAGGGGTTTACTGATATAAGTATGATGATATGCTAGCAGCTCCAAAGAACGTAAACGGATGCGCGGTGATATATCGGCATTTGCTCATGTATGCGGATGCATCAATAAACTATGAACGTTTTTAGAAGTTTATTCTCTATTGTCCGAGGTTTCAGCGTGTTAACTGAAGTATATCGTATCTCGTATATCGTATATCTATGTGGTTGCCACCGAGTCGCCACCGGGGTCGCTACGAACAAAGAGCAGTTCGAATGCGCCCTAACGTAAAATTCTCATGAAATTACAAGAGAACAGATGCACACATATAAATACAAGAGGTTCCCTACAAGAATACATGGAGAACACATGAATAATACACGGACTGTTTGTAATCTGTCACGATTACATAAGATTACATACATTTTTTTGAGATTACCCATAATTACAAGGGCATGGGAGGAATACAACGATTACACGAAAAACACAAAAATGATTACTGAAGATTACTTCTCTCATGTACACCAGATTACACAAGTGGGTACCCCCTCGGTTGAGCATAAGTGGTCATAAGTTGCCATAATAGCGTTTGCCATATCTTCGACGGAGTCAACATTTCTTCATATAGCCAAACCGTAATAGATTGTTGATTTTTTTATGAGCGTGTCAGATAGTTTTCCCCTCCCGCCTAATTTCTTGTTTTTCTTCACATTGCGGAGCTGAGTACCCATTTTTTTTTGGACGTGCCCAACGTACTCGCTCTTAAAAACTTGTTCATCGTCACCATACGGATTTTCATCCAAAATTGCTTTGTACGTTTTTGAGTCCCCATCTCCTATATAATTTTTATATTTTAATCCAAATTTTACTTCAGATGCCAGAAACATCTCTAATATAGCGTCCCCCTTCATCTTACCCGCTGAACCTTCATGATTTGCAGTGCATGCATCGTCATGTTTTGCATACCAGTCGCGATATTCCTGAGAATCTCCTTTATTTTTCCACTTTTGACAACCTATTCAGTAGGAACTTTTAACTACTAAATCTATTACTTTGCAAGAATAATAGCCTATAAGAGTCATTACGCCATACCGTGGAGAAAAGCCGCGTTTCTTCCACGAAGCATCACCCGATACTTTCAGATTCGATGGAAGCCTTTCGCGTTGTACATTTGCTTCTCTTTCTTCTTCCACAGCTTTTTTGCGGAAAATGTTGAACATTATTTTCGCTGAAGTATGAATATGTTTCACAATGTTTTCGTATGTATTTTCACTCAGACCACTACCGAGATCCATCAAACCAGCAAATATATTTATCCCTTGTCGACCGATGCCCAAAAGTCGCATGACAAATACAATCCTTCGATTCATTTCGAAACCATTGTTCAAAGAAAGTCCAGTTGATGTCACTGCGACCACACCGTCACAGAACCACAAACTTGAAACCGAATCCACGACCCGAGGTCTCTTCGAACTTTACATTTTTTTTACACTTCGCACAAATAAGCATTTCCGAAAGAGCGCCAAACATCGGTGGTTGTACGATCACGTTTGAATTCAGCATACCAGTCAATGATCGTTGATTTTCCTGGTGTGGAGTCCGAATAACACTTATCAAGCCACTGTTTTGCTTGAATGGTATTTTTTCCCATATAAAAACAGTGTTTAATCACCACACGAAATTCCGTTTTTTCCATTGTTTCGAAGATCAGAAAAGTAGCGTCACTGAAACTACTGTAACTTACGAACTAATGGTCGGATTGTCGTAAAATTGCGACACATATCGTTTGGAAGTTGATACTTTCTGCAAATGGAATGGGTTTTGCATTTGTGGCGCGATTTGTGTGCCAAACCGGGGACTTTCCAGGCGATGTGTTAATATCACAACAAAATTTTAAGAGAATATTGTTAGGATGTTGAACTATCCATTCGTGAAATTAAAAAAAAATGATTGTTGAAAAAATATACATAGGTTTCCCTCCTTAAATCATACATGCACAATCTGTCGGATTATATCATTCATGCAGTTCGTACATATCACAGACGAACTGTTGTAGGTTAGGGTTGTGCTTTGCCCAGCTAAGGCCGTGCCGGGCGCCACCGGGCCGGTCGAAACGCGAACTATAGCAGACGGCATCGTGACGTCACAGCTTAACAAGCGCGCGCGTGCTCAACATCCTAAGTCGCAGGACAGACTTGATGCGATGTGTCACGCAATTGAACGAATCGAACCCGGTCAAAATTTGCAGATCGATCGAACATTTATAAACAAATTTAAATGATCCGAGGTAACCCAAGTGGAAAAAAAAGATATGAACTATATACAAAAATTAGACAGTTCTTATATTGTAGTGGGCATATATTTTTTATATACAAACTATATATAATCGGTGTGCAATCTCAACAAAAATTGAAAGTTATTTATGGCTTTTTTAATTACAATACCGTCGAGGCGGGCTATTCTGGAACACGGCGGGCTAATATGGTAAAGGCTGGATTTATATGTCTAGAATCGTTATGACAGAACCATGCAACCCGCCGGTGGGTCCAAGTGTAGCTTGAAGTGTTCCTAAGAGACGGTGTAAACCGTTATTATTATGTATCCGAGGCGAAAAGTGAAAAAAAATCGCGAATCAACCGAAAAACGGGTCGCGAAATTCAGGTGCTCCAAACATCCGGCTCGAGCGGGCCATCAGTCAACGGTATATGCCAAATATTCACGGTAAGTGTAGACAAATTAGTTGTGATCATGTACATGCAGTGGGATGATTTTTTAACCAGTATTCTCGCATAAAAGTGTAGAAAACTAAAAAACCATGATTTGTCAGGCTATTATGAAACAAAACTAAAAGCGAATATTCTAACAAAACTCACGTGGCATTGGATAGAGTGGATTTTTACGGTTCGTTTTCATTCATAAAAGTTTTTTTTTGGTGCTACAGTATAAACGATAAGTGAATATGAATTTCACAGCGTAGTATTCTAGCCTCAAAACAGAGAGCTTACTCACATTTTGACATTTTAATCGTTTATTTTACGAACTTTTTGCGTGGACAGTCAAAAAATGAATTGGAAACGTTCTTATTAATATAATAGCACGTTATTTAAATATTTAAAGGTGGTATGGAGGTACCAGAAAATCACTGCACCGACGATGATTGCGTATATGAAGACGAAACCCGCAGAGGTCGCAGAGGCTGTTGAATCGGTGCAAAAAAAGGAAATAACGGCCCGAGAAATGGCTTCGCATCTGAAGATATCAACGACAACCGCGTTAAACGGAAAAGAAAATTGACCGTTCCTCCAGGGCGAAGTATCCTAACTAGTGATATCGAAGCAGCACCGAGGCAAAAGAAAATCGTGACCGGATCGTTCAGACCAGGGAAATCGCGAAGAAAACAGAGCAAGAAGCGTGTCGACTGGTCTTCCCCATCCAGGGATGATGGGGAAGACCAATGTGCATCTAGCTCTGCAAAAAGCGAAAAGCCCTCACGAAACTCGTCATTTTTATTCAAAAGATGATTATGTGATTGCACTGTTAAATGACAAACGTTTACCCGGTCAACTCGTCTCCGTGAGCTCGGATGGGGCTGTTATCTCCCTTATGGAGCCAACGAAGAAAGCGTGGGGGTGGCCGGAACTTGCAGACGAACAATTAATCCCCCTGGAGGCAATATTTAACGTGATTGAGTCTCCAAAAAGAAGGGGAAGAGAGTTTTATGTTATCAAAGTTCAATTGGCAATATAATTTCAATAATGTATTTCAAAAAAATTGCCGGAGATTTATGTTTCTGGCATTGAACTGAATTTCTAAAAATTACCGTATTTTGCTTTCTTCTTTTATACACCATTTCCACAGAAATTTTTTTTTTCCAATGATTTTCGCTTAAATTTACTCTAAAATATCTACACAAAGATATCCATATAATACAAGCCCGAAAAAAAATGATTTACTCATTTTTATTAACGACCACAAAACTTGTTGCATAGTAGCCCGAACTGCCGGGCTATTATGGAACAAACTTGAAATTGATGTAAGTTTCCCAACTTTTTTTTTTCTTTATGAAACTCGTCGTACACCTTCGGAAGAATGTTCTCAAAGTGCCTGAGGCCCTGAGATGAATTTTAGCTAAAATTCAGATTTTACACGAAGCGCGAAAGAAAAAAAGGACCGATTTCGTCCCATGATAACCCGCCTCGACGGTAATTAGACAAACTATATGCGGTCTACATACAATTTTCGTACAATTGAAAAACAACACGCAAGGAGTCCATTCGCAATATATAATTCTCGAAATAAACTATATACAATAAATGGGCAGTTCCTACATAGCATATATTTTTTATATTCAAATTGTATACAATCCGTATACAATCCATACAACAATCGAACGTTATTTATATGTTTTTTTTTATTTTCACGAAATTGTTAAGCTTTATGCGGTCTATATACATTTTTTGTACGATTGAAAAACAACACGCAAGGAGTCCATTCTCAATGGAAAAAGTTAGTCGATTTATTTCCTCTTCAGCAACACAACAGCAACACAAAGTAAAAGCCAACAAATGGGTGGCCCACGCCGAATCTCTAATTAGGAATTAATATTTGATAGCTTGCCATTCTTTCTTTTTTCGTTAAGTTTTACAGTGTCAGATCAAACAGATGAAAACGTTTTTGGCATGTTGATGAACTCTTGGTCAAAGAGACGATCCTAGTCCTCCATCTTTTTTACCGCCTAAACAGCAAGTTCGAAGAGCTTGGCTTGTGAAAATTGCTTCCATTACTTGCCTCGCCATTTGTATTTGAGTTTTCACATTCCTGTTGATCGAAGATAACGTCGTTTTTTACATAAAAATCCCCTTTCTAGGTAGGACCTCCACGACCTTCATAACAGAATTCATAGTTCGTATACATTGACCGTTGTTAAAATAGTATGTATGAACACAAATGGTGTTATTCAGATCAATGATCCGTCGGTAAAATCGTTTTCGAATGTACCTCGTTTTGTACCCCTTCTTTACAGCGCAATGTCCACATGCCACTATCGTTTACGTGTTCATGTAGACTCGCGGTAGACGGTGGTCGCAACAATGGTTCCAGCGGTGAGGAAATATCGCGTTTGCAATCAGAAGTTGATGCCAGACAGAGGCCAGTCATCGAAGTGTTTTCGGGTTCGTCTAGAAAGACAGTGAACGAACTTGCTGGTGACGAGGGTGTATGATTCTCGATCAATCCTTGCTTTTCGGATATGGTTTCGAATGCTTCTTCGTCGTAAGCCAGCGTTCGTGGCGATGCTTGATTCGGTCCTGGGATTTGTTCTGTGATGAAACGTAAATCGCAGTTCTAACATAACGTAGTTATAATTGACCAAACGACAATGGCGCGATACGATACCATCATAATTCGATTCATTCTGTTTCAGTAGTTCATCTACTAAGCACAGAACTTTTCGAAGCGAAGCTTGAAGCTGTATCAGAATATTCTGGTCTCCTTTTACGTCGGTTTTTTTCTTATTTTCACAAGGCAGGATGCTTTGTGGCCCCACGATTTCGCAATGCCGCATCGTTTGTTGCTCCCCAATTCAATCCTCTCGAGGGCAACAGGCTCTAAATCGCGGTTTAAAATTGTGCTGATGCCTGCACGCAGAGTAGAACGAACCGTCGGTTCGTTTGAGCGACGTATGAGGTACGGCGTGGCAAGATGCATAACTAATGCATCCAAGCACTCTTTCGCGGTTAATGGTTTGTTTTTGCCGGCGTTTACTAGTTTGCATTTTAGCAAAATTCGCGCGTTGACCGCTGCCATATCCAGCATTCCAAAAAAAACTCTGACTGGCCAGCGGTTGCTTCGGAGACTTGTAGTGTGTAAGTGGCATGAGAGTCCTCGAAATCGTCCACCATTTCGACGTCGGCATCGCTTTCGGAGTCGTCGTCGTTCTTCTCCGACTTCTCCGAAACGTGATCTTCGGTCTCGGAACTGATTCCGTCTAATATTTCTTGCGGCTTGTCTTCATCTCGGAGAGACTGCGCGACCCTTCGATTTCTCAAATTATATGCCATCTATAAAAACGCAATAAAAATTGTTTTCTGGAGAAAAAAAAATCTACAATAGTCTGAGCACTGATGCTTACGGTGTAGAACACAATTTTGAGCGAAAAATCCGAGTTTTTAAATATGATTTTTTTTCTATTTTTGTACACCGTGGTCACACAGGGTCCACTGGACCCACGCGAAAAACACGTCTTTTTCGATCGACGCTAACCGACGCACTGACGGCGTAACGGTTTTCGACAAATAATGGAGACTGTTGTGGAACCTTCAAACAACAATAGATAGCGCCACCCATTCCATTCAAAACTATATCTTGGGAGTTACAGCAATTCAAAAGGCGCAGTCCAGTGGACCCTGTGTGACCGATACGGGTTAATATGGATCGGGCCATATCCACATTTCCTTTTCTTCTCATCGTTAACTAGGATTGGTGAATTATAAAAAGTCAAATATAAACAATTTTACCATCGAATATTTGTTCACTTCATTACGGACCAAATTATTTTTCTTTTTTCGGGTCTTATTGTCGTCCCTTTTTTGTTACTTCGCCACAGGCGACACATCGTCGTCGTGATTATTTTTCCTTTTTCTGGTTTTCCCTTTCTGCTCGCTCTCATAATCTCGCACCTCACGCTCTTTTTTATTTCCTTTCGTACACGTTCTTCCTCTGGTTTTCTCCCCCGTAACATTTTTCCTAGCAGCTTGCTTCCTTGGACATTCCTTTTTTTTCTCATGACTAAATTTCATTTGAGCTTCCTGTTCCTTCATCTTCGCCTATTTTACAATTTGTAAAATCCTCTCCTCACCTGTTGGAAATGATGGATTTATCGCACTGATAAATTGCTAGACATCACTCACTAATTACCATTACCAGACCACTTGGTGGAAAAAAGCGCAAATAACGCGTGACTTGTGATAAAAATCACGCTAATAACTTACGTGATTCATATATAATTTCTCCGGTATATGTCGCCGGACAGGAGTCATCTTCCGGCCACGAAAACGAAACGTTTGTCCGACCATCAATCTGCTGTCCTCATTTTCTTGGATTGACGAACGATGTACGATGGATAGCGATCGATCGTCACACTTTATTAAAGATTTTCTTGGACCCATATCCGCACAGCTCGAGGTTTTTTTTCGCAATCTGTCACTTTTCACATAAACAAGTGATTAGTGTAACAGGAGTCTTTGTAGGTCCTATATACGCGTCTGGGAAGGCTCTGGAATTTTCAGATAAAACAAAAAGGCGTTGCTACCGAACTGTTTAATAAATAATTCTCAGCGATATGAAGCGCTGTCGAAATCACGTTTGCGATAACGAGGTAGGTTATAACATTGGCTTTTCATCAAATATTAAAGATTTATGTTTGAAATGTTTCATACAATTTACACAGAACGTGCTTATTCCTCGATGAACACTTCGACCCTGGCTGAGAAACGGCGAATGGCGAGCAGTCGATGACGTTGAAGATAATGGCGAATTCGTTGTCGAGGTAAGATCGAATTGCATAATAGGCGTTTAAAAGAATTCGAGTTCTCCACCCTCCGTATGGTTCGAAAATGTAGAATACTTATTTCCGTTTTTTTTTTTGCTATTTTTCTTTTACACTTTCATGTCGTAGGGTGCAACCAATCACCGTCGCCGGATAGACACAGTAGGATACCCCGAGATAGACGCACCGAGAGCGACCCCCGTCGAGCCAGCCCTGAGGAAGCCTCGAGCAGCGGGCGCTCAGGACCCCTTCTCGAGCCGAGCCTGGCCGAGCGCTAGCGCTGGTTGGCAGCAGCCGTCGGGAAGCGGCGGCCAATCGTAAACCGCCACGCCTTGCACCGCCGCCGACGAGCGGGTATAAAAGGAGCACCACCGAGCAGCGAAGGGTATCATTCAATCATCGATCAGTCGAGCAGTCATCAAGAGGAAGTCTGCACAGATTTAGAAAGAGCTCCAAGTAGGCCACCTTTCCCAACCTTTTTCTACTGAGTAAGGGGTAGCGTCCGATGACGGATTGAGCAGTTACGCCTGGGTATCGGCGATGATTTATGATAGGAACCTCGTCGTTCAGACAGGCAGTTACGATCGCAGTTAATAGATCATACCAGTTCAAGGTGTTCAAATCTGACTAGTTCATTACATAGATACACACACGCATACATACACTTATTTGTCTTAAATTTTTTCAAAATTTACATTATTTTTCTTAAATTTATATAATTTTCTAACCCAATAACTTGATCACATTCTGCCCTATTCTGAGATATACGCTTATTCTATGGGTTTGAGAATAGTTTTCCAACCCTCCTATTCTGTTATTGACCTGCCTATGGAAATAGAATTTGGTATGCGGACGTAGGACGGAACCGGGTGGATGGCCCAGGAAGAAAAAGACTTATGACGAATATTTTTTTTTTACTTTGATGAATTTTAAAGTATCCTGATTTTTTTTACTTGCCCCATTAAAAAAGGGCGTCTTTAAATAAGTCTCCTCAAATGCGTCTCACAGGTTTCAGGGACTCTCGATTTTAAACCTTCCATCCATGAGATATTTGCTTTCAAAGTCGCTATCAGAGCGTTCTTTTCTCCTCTAATTTCTAAACTATCAACGCAGAAAAACGGCAAAACTTCGTGAATGTTGCTTCAAATTAGAACTCAAAAAAAAAAAAAAAAAATCATAACGAATACAATATAAAAAGTCATTCATAAAACCTTTTAGAGTAACTCTTTTTCTGCTGTGGAAACCTATTTTATGAGAGTGCAAAACGCTTTAACTCGGTTTTTCATGCATTAATGTTTTGCTTCATATTACTAAATGTCTGAAATAAAATAAATGTTATATCCAAACAAATCGAATACAATTACCACATTTTTGCTTCCTCATAGAGGAAGTTTTGTTTTGATGAATTTTTTTTTTTTTTCGAGATGTTCATGAAAACGTGTTCAAATGTCCCAAAACATCTAAAAATTACATTTAGAAAAAAATGTCCGGATGTATGTGTGTCTATGTGTGTGTATGTGTGTATGTGTGTAACATTGGTTGAACGTTGACAACTTCAGAACGGCTCGAGATACCAAGCTGAAATTTGTCACACATGTGAAGGGTTCCCGGCACATAGCATGATTCAATGTTTAGAAAAATCCATGTAGTGATTTTGTTTTTACACGATTTAAAAAAAAATAAAAAATTTATTTTCGGTCTCTAGCTCCTACAATTTCAGAGATATCGAGCTCAAATTCAGTAGAATGTTGAACGACTATAAGCAGATGTTTGTTACTGAATTTGAAACAAATCCATGCAGTGCTTTTGCTTTGAGGAATTTTGAAAGGTGTAAAAAATCAGTGTGCGCTCTCCAGCTGGCGCAATTTTCTAGATATCAGACTAAAATTCGGCACGAATTTGCACTATCATCAAAAGATGTTTCGGATTGAATTTGGGCAAAATCCATCAAGCCATCCATATTTTATGTCGTTTTTAAATTCTTCAAAAACCAACGTAAGTGCTCCAGCTTCCACAATTTTCGAGATATGGGGCTAAAATTTAGTACAAAGTTGCACTACTATCGAAAGATATTTGGTGTCGAATTTGAGCAAAATCCATCGAGACGTTCAGATTTTATGGGAATTATAATTTTTCAAATTTGACATGAATTGCCCCAAATATACCGGGTGTCCAATTCTAATCTTACACCTGATTTATCTCGAACAACACTACTCCGATTTCTTATGGGTTCCCGAGAAAAAAAATCAACTCGGTATTAAATTTAAGGAAAATGCATCCGGACGTTCACATTTAAAATCGTTCAGAGAAAGATCTGACATGGAACTTCCCATAGATTTGTTCCGGACTTGATATATTTACGAGCGGATTTTATAGGAAAACAAGGGTGGAGTAGAACGTTGCACATTGCTTCGTCATAATCTTGTACCATTTGTAAATTATTAAGATGTAAAGTAGAATTAAAGATTCCTCTATGAGGAAGCCAAAATTGATCGACACATAGTGCCTCATAGAGGAATCTTTGATTCTACTTTACATCTTAATAATTTACAAACGGTAAAAAATTACGAGAAAGCAATATGCAAGGTTTTACTTTTTTTAAATTATGACATGAAAATTTCGGGTATGGATCGAAGCTCCGAATAGTGAATATTCCTACAGTATGAAATTCCGAAAATGCCATGCGCTGACTGAAAATATCTCGAAAGGTCATAATAACAAAAATGTGTATATCGGTATAGCGGCATAGATAGATTGCAGAAGCTACAGTCTTCACGTGGTTGAGCGAGCTACACTACTCTACCAATAGCGTATATACATTTTCGTTATTGTGACCGTTAGGTTGTCGGTCGGACCATTGCATTTTCAGAATTTCAGACTGTCGAAACATTGAACATTCGAAATACTGAACATACGAAACTCCGATCCAGACCCAAAGTTCGAGAGAAACATGTTACTGCCGGTTAAGGCGGGGTATCAATTTGATCCCAATATATTGCGGAAAGATTTCTTGGAGCACATAGGTAAATCCATGTTTGCAAGAAAAATTTCTAATTTCGATAATGCCACATATACAACGGATTCTGAAGCATACTTGTATTGCCTAAGTCTGTAAGTCATTTGTGCTCAGAAATCCGCTATATGTAACACTACGTATTGCCTGATTCTACTGGCGGAATGGCTAGAATCAACAATATGCATGTATCTACAAAACGATTCATCGTTTATTTCAGATGTGTTATGCACACGCTAATAAGTGCGAACGTGTATTACGGAGACACTGTTCGTTATTGTCACTTGGAAAAAATATTGGTTACTCTTTAAAGATTTTCAAGAAAGGCCCAATATGTGTCAATAATTTTTGCGAATGCAGTTAGATTCGAACAATCTTTAAATAGTGGCTTTCACCGATCTTGACTGTGTTAGCAAAATGCAATTTTTCTTAAGAATCCCTTGTCAGCCGAAATGGTCGTGACAGGCTTGCATTGCATTTCGCCAGCACCCTTCTTTCAAAATTTTCGTCCGTCAGACGGTTGTGGCGAGGCAAATTCATCATCGTTGCGTATGAGGATAGCCTCTCAACCGGCGCGGACGATGGCAGGGGCGTGTTATATCGCAGGAATGAGTCCTTGAGCTCTGGATATTGGTGAATAACCGCCAGATTTGGGCTACAGGGATCACTCATATAAGTCCGCATCTGCAACTCGGTTGCCGACTCTTGAACAGCGAAGTTATTATCCTCTATAACTTCCTTGTTCTTGCTAAAGTTGCTTGCAAAGTTTTCAGCGCTGGCTGCAAAACTGCAGCTAC
Organism: Sussaba pulchella; assembly: GCA_963971145.1. NCBI lineage: Eukaryota > Metazoa > Arthropoda > Insecta > Hymenoptera > Ichneumonidae > Sussaba > Sussaba pulchella. The sequence continues at coordinate 2,274,894 of OZ020176.1, read as the reverse complement.
TGTCGCGAATACACCATTTCCTTTAATCGTAAAGAAATCGTCGAAGCGACGTTCAAGGTTTCGAACAAGGTCGTCGATAATCATATGGCAATACTCCAACTGTCGGTGCTCCTTGATCTCGTTCAAATCGCAGCGGAGAGGGAATACTGGGAAAAAGATAGCCGTATGAATATTGTTTTTCACCCTGAAGTCTATCGAGAGCCGCTGCTACCCGTTTTAAGCACGTCACATACTCAGCGATGAATTTGAAATCACTTTCTCTTAGGGGCATTTCAATGTTGAGAGTCTCGCTAGCCTCAATTATTTTTTCGCGCAAATTATGAATTTGTTGGAGGGACGAAAAAAGCGAATTCCATCTGACAATTACAGGCCTCGAGAGACATTGCCCAAGAATATTCGTTAATGTCTCTCGTTGTTTCGGGGACCGAAGCAATTTCCACAAGCACTGGCACCGCGCCATGACTTGGTCGAACTGAGTCGAACTGAGACGATAAAAATGTAGATGCTCTAACGGTTTGGAGAACATCCGTAGTAGCTAATAAGCTCAACGTGTGACTTGCGCACTTAAAATGATGTGGCAAGCCACTTAGCAGACTTACGTCTTCGCTGATCGTGCTTGGACTGGCAATTTCATCCAAGTCTGATGCTGGTGAGTCCTCATTCGACTCATTAGGAGGGGTTTCCGTCTCCCTTGGCGGATCGATTCCAACTTAAAGACGAGAAATATACAGTGACAATGAGTGCATCACATATAAAATATGTAAGCACATTTTGATGCATATTAATAAATATACATTCTCGAAATGGTCATAACATACCTATCGGATCGACCTCGGTTATGTTAACGCCATATTTTTCGAACGCTTTTCCGAAATTACTGGTATTGTCCGTCACCGTGGCAACGATTTTCCGTGAATCAAGCTCAAATTCGGTGGGAATTTTCTCAAGTAATTGGGCTATCCGATCATATGTATGTGATCCCGGAAATCTACGGCAGGCGAAGGCAGCGGAATACCTCACAAGAGTTTGTGGGTTCATCTACAAGGTGTGATGGGGAATGTTAATATTAGTTTTGCATAAGACGATATTGATTATTATTTTGATCGTTGTAGGCTTACCCAATGAGCAGTTACGCCTAAAAAGCGGCGATTACTGGCCGTCCAAATGTCGGCGGTGGTGCAGACGTATACCGCCACATCTTTTAATTAGGCCCGGATATGGTTCATTTTTTCATCGGAAGCTTCTTGTACGCGACGTTCTAAAGTAAGACGCGACATGTGCTGGAGTGGCACGCCATCCTTCTGAACCGTTTTCTCTGCGATACATCGTTTCATGTATTAAACCGATGTGCACTCTCCACTAGGGGAATGCAAAATGGAAAAAAACTGGCTCGCTTACAATCAAACAACCATCGAAACGTCCCCTCTTCTACAAATGAATAGGGCACACCGGTGACAAGAACAAAATCCGTAATGGCCTTATCGTGCTTCGCTTGATCAAATTCACAATGTGCCATTTTCTTTCTCCCTGAGGGGACAGGATCTGTTGACTCGTTGCGTTTAACTATTTTATATCGGAGAATATCATCCTCGAATTCGTGAGGGTGTTTTCTCTGAAAACAACGATGAAACGTTATATTTTATTAAGATTAAAATAAAGGTTTTTTTTGCTATGTTTGACTCGTCCCTCATTGACCTGGGCCACTCTTTTTTCAAACATGACGTTTAAAAGAAAAAGATATTTTAAAAGTATGAATATATATCGTATTTGTCCACGAAAAAATAAAGCGCGTTAGTTCTATTAAACACTAGAAATTTTTTATTGCTATGAGGGTGATTCGTCGCGAAGAGATGAGAACACGATGTCGATTTCAACGAATATTTATTTTAAAACATTGCACAGAACGTAGTACAATTTTAACGCGAATGCGATGACCGCAGATAAGGGGGGTATGACGGACGAGTAATCGATTGAGATGTTCGTGTCACGCCGGTTCGTTGGTAACTACCCCAAACAACCAAAACGTTGAAGTTAAAAACTGAATGTTGTTAAACAACTGAATGTTTGTGCGTAGTTAAGGCGTAGCTAAGGCGTAGTGACGACATCGCCACCACAGCTATAAATGTTAAGTTGAGATATTCAAACACAAAAAACCATGGATAAGAGTTGTTGAAGTAAATGGTTGGTGTTGTATTTTATGTCTCCATACTACTTTTACTTTAGTGAATATGTTACGGTTAAACGCCGGTATCGGGTAGATCTAGATTTATCCGGGTAATCCGCGTTCGATCCGCTTACGCTGGGTGAAAGCCAAAATATGATTAAAATTGTACACGTTTTGGGCTTTGCCTGGCTAAGCTACGTTCTATTTGCTTTCGCTTGGGTAAAGTCTGAAATATATTTCATACATTAAAGTATATATATTATTATAATATATATCGGACTGGTTTTTAGGGAAAAAAATGTCCCGAAATTCACTACATTTGAAGTAGATGTTATAACAAGACTACCCACATTTGAGCTCAATCGGACCAAACTACGAGGTTCCGCCGCGATGAAATAGATTTCGCCTTTGATTAACACGTAAGATAATTATTTTCCAGTAAAAAGCGCCGCATTCGGCCAAAATAAGTATCCGGCCATCGAAACTAAACGCAATCGATCGTATTGCGTTCCCTTTAAATAGAGAAAAATGAGTACCGCGATGACATTTTTCAAAAATTAATAACAATAAGTAATAATGTCAAAAAATAGGTTTAATTCGAAAGAAAGGTGTGATCGATTGCATCGCGGTGGAACCTTTCAGAATGGTCCGATTGAGCTCAAATTTGGATAGGAGTCTTGTTATAGCACCTCAATCCACATAATTTTATGACAAGCCTCTGAATTAATATTTGAATATCAATTGATTGTTATTGTTTAATTAATAATAAAATTCATTAATGAGTGAGTTAGTTGCATTTATCGCTGTTTCTACCCATATGCTTGCATTGTATCCAATTGGAAATTGTGAATTCATTAAGTGACCGTTCTTTCGAATTAAACAATTTTTTTACGTTTTTAATAACTGTTGTTAATCGAAAAAAATGCATAACGGTACTTAGTTTTTCTATTTCAAGGGAACGTGATACGATCGATTGCACTTAGTTTCGATGGCCGGATAATTGTATTGGCCGAATGCGGCGCTTTTTACTGGAAAAAAAAAATTTCTCACGTGTTAATCAAAGGCAAAATCTATTCTATGGCAGCGGGATCTCTTAGAATGGTCGCATTGAGCTCTAATTTGGACAGGAGTCTTGTTATAACGTCTCCTTCAAATATTGAAAATTTCGGGAAAAATTTTTTTCTTAAAACCAGTCTATACACTCAACCCAACAATTGAAGGAACAAGAAATTTTTCCAATTTTTTACGTGTTTTTTGCGTGGTTCTAACTTTGCGAAAAATGGTCGTATTAAGATGAACGAAAAAGCATTTTGAAGCTTGACATTTCTAGTTTTGAAACCGTATGATGAAACATTTTTCTTGGCCATTGGTCATCTCACAATCAAGAGAAATGTCGCAAAAAAATTTTTTTTTTTAAATTTCCGTTTTTCAAAGTTGTCCATGGACTCCAAAAATGTTTTTCTGAGGGCACCATCAATAGAGTCATTTAGCCTGATTCTTAACCTTCAATTTGATTTTTTTTTTGTTCCTGTACAATTTTTCGCTGAGATATCGGCCGGTGAATGAAAAAACATCTTTTTTCGTTTGATCATCGATATCTCATGAACCGGTAATCTCATAGCAAATCTACTGGCAGTTTTGAAAACTCAAATAAATTGCGTACGAGGTCCAGTTATTCTTGTTGAAAAAAAAATTTTTTTTCACCCCTTGCGTTCACTTGAAAAAGTGGCAAAAAAAGCTTTTTCTGGTTATTTAGAAAATTCACCAGTACTTTGCAAATATTGTGGTTAGAACAAACGTTAGTGCGTCCGCACTTAGCTTAATGTATCCCCAATAACCCTATCAAATTTCAAATTGATCCGTCCATCCGTTTTTCTACCCCGAATTTTTTATTTTAGGCTTCACTTGAAAAAACGCCTTTCTGGCTCTTTGAACATCATCGGATGATTATTTCGATAAAAGAAAGAAAAATTCTCTTTTTTTCTCAACATTTGGCATTGAATACTCATCAAGATTGTTTTTGAAGTTTGAAAAAAAAAAAAAATTCTCATTTGAAAATTAAAAAAAAAATCGATGTAAACGGTGTCCGAGCATTCTTAATACTCATTAAGATTTTTCGCGAAGATGAAAAGAAAAAAAAAATCATTTTTTCGGATATAACCAATTTTTTACCGCCAGCATTAACATTACCCGAAGTGTACGACGTGGAGGTTGGACAACCGGATTTACGCTTATTGTGTGTGCCACCTCAGCTGCGTACATTGCGCAGTAGTGTGTGAAGGGTGAATTTTTCGCGGTTGAACAGCGCCATTCGCAGACGCGCGATTTCCGCGGAATCTGGGCAGCCACTAATTGATGCATTTTCTCTTTATTCGAAGAATTATGACATGTTAGTGATAAATTTCATAAAGAATGTTCGGACACCGTTTACATCGATTTTTTTTTAAATTTTCAAATAAGATTTTTTTTTTTTTTAAAACTTCAAAAACAATCTTGATGAGTATTCAATGCCAAATGTTGAGAAAAAAAGAGAATTTTTCTTTCTTTTATCGAAATAATCATCCGATGATGTTCAAAGAGCCAGAAAGGCGTTTTTTCAAGTGAAGCCTAAAATAAAAAATTCGGGGTAGAAAAACGGATGGACGGATCAATTTGAAATTTGATAGGGTTATTGGGGATACATTAAGCTAACTGCGGACGCACTAACGTTTGTTCTAACCACAATATTTGCAAAGTACTGGTGAATTTTCTAAATAACCAGAAAAAGCTTTTTTGCCACTTTTTCAAGTGAACGCAAGGGGTGAAAAAAATTTTTTTTTTTCAAAAGAATAACTGGACCTCGTAAGCAATTCATTTGAGTTTTCAAAACTGCAAGTAGATTTGCTATGAGATTACCGGTTCATGAGATATCGATGATCAAACGAAAAAAGATGTTTTTTCATTCACCGGCCGATATCTCAGCGAAAAATTGTACAGGAACAAAAAAAAAATCAAATTGAAGGTTAAGAATCAGGCTAAATGACTGTATTGATGGTGCCCTCAGAAAAAAATTTTTGGAGTCCATGGACAACTTTGAAAAACGGAAATTTAAAAAAAAAATTTTTCTTGCGACATTTCTCTTGATTGTGAGACGACCAATGGCCAAGAAAAATGTTTCATCATACGGTTTCAAAACTAGAAATGTCAAGCTTCAAAATGCTTTTTCGTTCATCTTAATACGGCCATTTTTCGCAAAGTTAGAGCCACGCAAAAAACACGTAAAAAATTGGAAAAATGTCTTGTTCCTTCAATTGTTGGGTTGAGTGTATATATATTAGAGACATGAAAAATTTTGACTCGAGGCTCCGATACTTTTCAAAGGTAATTCAATTCCCTGGAAAATGGTTTACGCCGGACTCAGATTCCAATAGTTTTTATTGGCTTACGCATTGAAAGAGGCGTAAAGAGTATTTTTCCTGTAATTTTAAATGGGGAAGGGGACCCCCCCTTTACGAATTTAAAAAATACGCAATCCGACAGATTTGTCATTTTTCAAAATTTTTTTCTGATATATAGTTTTTTCTATAGCCTTAAGTATGCACCTTGAAATGAATCCGATGACTTTTTTTTTTTTGCAGCTATGAAAGTTTTCGAGATATTTAAAAAATAAACTTGAACAGCTGGAGAAGTAGTGAAATTTCGAATTTGCCTAACTTTTGAAAAAAAATTTTTGAATTTTTTTCCTTTGGTAGAACTCTGTCTTTGCAATTAAAGAAAACATCCCACCGACTTTTATCAAAATTGAAAGGGTTCGTTTTTAACCATTGGTGAATTTGACATGGAATGACCCTAGTACAAGGAATTATTTGAACTACATCTTGTTATATAGTGTAATCTGCGACTGATCGGGAGCGTGGGGGAAAATGACAGGGAGGGAGAAAATAACAGACAAAAAAAAATAAACCAGAGGTGGAATGTAGAATAGAAAAATTTGTAAGAATGTATTTGATAAAGAAAATGAAATAGAGGGGGTTCCGCAGATCAGATGACTGCCCCTCTCCGGGGTTCAATTCAATAAATTCTTGATAATTAACAAACCAAAAGAACAACCAATTAATAATTCGCCGGAGAATAAAAAGATAACAAAAAAAAAAGATCGGAGAAATAATAACGTAAGTAAGAGAACAAATATCCGCAAAAAGAAATAATATAATAAATAATAGTTGTCTCAAAACTGAAATAATAATCCGCAAAAATAAATAACTAAGTAAATTATAACTGCCTCAAAAACCAAATAACAATCCGCAGGAAGAAATAATAAAATCAACAATAATCGCCTCGGAAATGAAATAATAATTCGCCAGAAGCAAATAATAAAATAAATAATAATCGCCTCAAGAATGATTTAATAATCCGCAAAAAAGAAATAATAACATTAATGATAACTATCTCGAAAATGAAATAATAATTCGCCAGAAAAAAATAATAAAATAAATAATAATCGTCTCAACAATGATTTAACAGTCCGCAAAAATAAATAATAAAATAATAATCGGTGGTATGCTAGCTATTACACGGGGGAGGGGGAAGTGGGGTAGACGGGGTGGCTGGCCGGCACTGGTCGGTCTAAGAAATTACACTCAAAAAAAAAGATAGGAAGGGAAATTTTGGGCGCCAGTTGCTCAGGCGGGAGCAACACCGATAAAGAAAAAAAAATGGAAGAAACGCGGTGATGACAATAATAAACGAAAAATGAAATAAAATGGAACTGGAAAAATCACAAAAATATAACTCAACGCGCGGCTAGCCATCGGCGGGGATGGACACACACAGGGGATGGGGGCACTGTCTCTGGCTCTTAAAAGTACCTCGGCACCAAAACGCAAAAAAAATACTGAATAAAAAAAAGAAGAGTTACTCGGGGAAAAATCACAACAGAATCCTACACTGAACACGATCGCGGAAGAGCACCACTGCTCGCGTACGCACGGCAATGGTCGTCGAAGACTCGCGTAGCACAAAATGGCGCGACGGGGCCGCGTGGTCTCCGTCGCACGACGACGGGGCAAAAATTATAATACGCACTGAGCAATAAATTCGGGGGTCACGGGAAGGAAAATCGGGTAAATCGGGGTTTGGAATAATGGGAAAAAAACACACTTACTTCGTGGTGGGCCTACGACGGCCTTTCTCACACTCTTTCGCTTCTACTACGCTCGATGCGCTTCTCCTCACGTTTTTCTCCTCGCTTTTCTCTCCTTTCTAATACTCTTCTCGCCTCTTTCTCGTCGCCTCTCGCTCCTCACTCTCCTTCTTACTTCCTCAAACTCTCCTCGTCTTTTCTCGCCTTCTCCAAACTCTTAAACTCGAACAAAATTACGGTAAACGCTCGGGAAAAGAAACGCTATTACAATCTGAAACTCTCTCACACGTGTGTCGCAATTGGGATCTCGGATCGAAGTGACGAGTAATGGCCGTCGCCGTCTTCTTGCTTCTTCTTCGTCCATTCTCCCCCCTGATTGGCTGCGACGGGGGCTGCTCGAATCGATCCATCGATTACCGGTGGGTCGCTGGTGCTGCGGGTGGCGTCGCTGATTGGGTTACAGCCGCCAATCGGGGTCGTGCGTTCGAATCTCGTCGGGGTCCGGGTGTAGGCGCTCGTTCGCGCCACTGGCATCGGGGCTCGCTCCAACAGGCCTCCGCCGAGGGTCCGTAAGGTGGCTCCCTCGGACGGTTATTTTGGACACTAGTTGCGCCTTCCTCGGCCCGCGGGTGTTACGGGTTCCAGTTTTGACAGCTCGACTCCTGTTGTGGACCACCTCGCGGTTTTGTGTGTGATTCCCTCGCGAGGGTGGTCGGGGGTGAGCTTCCCGGGTCGTCGGGGGATGGTCAAGTGAAAAAGTGGCCAGTGGTGCGCGATTTTCCGTTTCGGGGGTTAAATCCGGTCCTTTCCGGGGACCTCGGGGAATTTGTAGGCTATCCCCGGATTCTGCGGCGGTGTGGGTCTGGGCTGAGTTTCGAGAGGCCCTGGGGCTCCTGATCCGTTCAGGGAATTTCCCCCAGTGCCTCTGCAGCGTCCTGGTGACTCCCACACCGTCTCCGGGGATGACTTCTTCTTTGGTGCAGCTGCGGGGCCTCCGTTGGGCTGGCGACGGACCATCCCTCGTCACTGAGGGAATTCAGGTAAGTATGGGGGATGGTTCAAGGGATGTGGGGTGTGGGAGGGTAAGGGGGTGTATTTGGGAAGGATGTTGGGATTAATATTAATTAGTTGTATATTTTTCAGGTTGTGGGATCTGCGACGGCTGCGGTGGGAGCGTTCCGGGGCTTCGACGGGGAGACTGGGACGGAGGATGGTAAATATCAGGGTAGGGATGGGAGGTAAGGTTATTTCTTATTTTCTACTTAATACTATCAGGGCACTAATTCTAATATAAATAATAAATCTTCAGGTGTATTGGGGCTTGATATTAATATTCGATTATAATGTTTCAGGTGCCGAGGGACGCCGGGACTTCGATCCGGATCTGGGGGAGAACTTGTGACCACCACGTCACAATAGATATACAATAATTCTTATGTTATTCCAGACAACCGATGGCCGAGAAAACGGGGGGGGCCGTTGGGTCTGCGAACGCCGACGCAAAGCTCAAGAACAAACACGTTTCCTGAATTTTCTGTGGCGGATGGCTATGACAAACGGCAACGATCTGCCACATTAGGGAAGATAATGGAAATTTATTATTACAGATAATGGAAGTTATTACAGATATTCAATAAAAAATTCTGATAAAAGATAATAAAATAAAAATTAACTTTTCCCCTACCGTCAGTCACCCATTACAAAAAAAAAAAAGTTAAACATTTTTTAAACATTTTTACATTACATTTTTACGAAGTTACATTTTACATTAGTTACATTTTTTTCGAATTTACTACGAATTTATTTCGACAAAAGTTGAATTTTCTAGAGAGAATAAAAAAATGTACGAGACTCACTGAGAATGGGCATTAAATAATTTTCGGAAGAATTCCAATGGAAAAGTATTTGAGATACTCGGCGTTTGAATGGTTTTTCATTCGTTTCGAAATCAAAACAAATGCTTCTCGGTCTTCACTCGGCGCCCCGGTGAGGCTCGAGTGACGAACCATTTGTAAACAAAGCACCGGCCGAGTGGTTATGTAGCTTGTATTTGACACCGAAATAAATATCGAATGAAAACGAATTTTGTATTTAGCTCCCATTTAAATACAAAATTCTTTTCCATTCATTATTTATTTCTGATTAGAATACAAGTGGTTTTTCATTCAGTATTTACTTCCGATTTAAATAACGAGTGGTTTTTCACTCTGTATTTATGCCCGATTAAAATAATGAGTGAAAATTCATTCGTCATTTAAATCGTTCATAAATACTGAGTGAAAAAGAATTTTGTATTTTTTTTAAAATACATTATGCCCATCCCTGGTCCCCACTGTAGGTTAACGGGCAAAGCTCTGCACGCGACCGATTAGTGAGTCTTAACCTTTCGCTGCCAATCCACTTCGTATGACAGCATTGAAATATTCACACGAGCAACGGCAGCCGATCAGACTTTATTTGACACAATTAGAAATGTTCATTGAATCCGAAAAATATTATTACAATGTAACGTTCAATAGTGCCTACTTTTCATGTTTTACCCCATGGGTAAAATGATGCGAAATCCCCCCTTCTTCGCCGTGCCGATTTGCGTCCAATCTGCAAATAAAATGATAATATTGTCTGAAATTATTAAAATAACGAATTGTAATGTTGAGTTTCTTTTGGTGGTTAATTGAACTAACCTGAACTTCTGCTAATCCACAAATCGTTTTTCTTGTATACAAGTGTTAATGTATTTGATGTTATACCTTGAAATGTAAGGGTAGGCGTCTTTTTTGTACTGGTCAGGATGAATAAACTTTACAAGCATCGTATTCTCCCCCACCTCGCCGCCATTATCCTGAAATTGACAAAACAAATAATGAAAACCTGTATATGGTACTTTGATACATATCCATACATTGTCGTGTTTACACGATCATTACAAAACACAACTGTTACACAAACACTACAAAAACTAACTGCTCGGTCGATCGAAACAATGACGTGAAATATGTAGTAATTTACACTAATATTATAGTAATATAATATTAGTATAAAGTAGTATGTAGTAATATATAGTGTATAGTATAGTAATATATTGTAGAGCGATAATATCAAAAAGTTATTGATTCAACAGAATTGAAACTTACTCCAACTAAGTTCTTCGATTCCATTTGTTCGGCTGCGGACAGGTGGGGAAAACAGAAGATCATTGTTGACGACCCATGCTTCTTCCGTGTAAAAAGCCTCTTTTTCCAGCTTTCAACGACGTATCTTCCGAATCGGGTGAATGTTTAATCCAATAAAAAAAATGAAAGCAACTGTATAAAATTACGCAAGCAAACGAAGAAAACGTTATAAACAATAAGGAAAAAAAATCGTTTTCACTTATCATGAAGGGAGGGTAAAGTTGCAGTGATAAGGAAGCTGTCCGCTCATGACGTAGAAATTTCGTCTTAATTTCGGGGGGAAAAATGGTACTCTTCGCTGACACCGCTATTTCTGCCTCGCTGATTCAAGCTCAGTGCTCTACGTCTGAAAAAAAAACAAAAAAAAAACGAAAGTAATTATATACAATTCGTCGACGAAACAAAAAATGATTATCGATAATAAGGTTAAGAATAAATAGAGTTTATACTTATCTTAGAATCCAATTATACCAGCGGATGTGCTTTTTGCCCGATAAAGCCCAGCTCTTCGCCTCTGAAAAACAACAAATTGATTATATACCGTTCCGAGTCGAAACAAATCAACTATACTCATGGCGAAATTTGAAAAAAATTTTTGAACAACTTAACTTTGCATTCGTTTTTCCTCTTGGCCAATCACGAACACCGCTTTTACGTCGGCTCAACAACAAATCCTCATGTGCCGGCCGTAGATGGAGCGGCACATTGGGCAACGATTTTTGCCATTCTTCGCATCAAAATCGATGAAATCGTCCCGAAGCCGCTCTTCCCTCGTCGCTCTATTGATTCCTTCCATGACTCCGAAGCACCTCTGGCACGTGCACAAGTGTCCGCAGGGTTGTGGCAGGATTTCGGACGGGGCACCGTAGCATATACGGCACACCGCCACTGTGGTGGAGGTCATCCAGTCATCTTGCGATCCGCGAGAAGTTCCAGGCTCGAAAGTCTCCGGAACTTCCTTGTTGATTTCGATTTCAACGGTCGGATCGAATGACTGAAGCTGCTCCACCACAGGCAGATCGGGTCGGTTCACCACTGGCAGGACTGCATCGGAGCTTCGAGCTCGCGATGGAAGCTCTACAGCCCGGTGCGGTTCTCGTCCGTCGGTGACGATGCCGCTTCTTCGATCGGCTGAAGAAATGTTGATGGGAATCAATTACATGGTTATATTATGTGAATTCAAATGCACGGGATGATCATAACTTACCACGTTCAACCTGTCAGTCCTCGGTGTAATCATCCGGTTCGGCAATGATGATTTCGATCTCGTCCTCTTCGACCAACATCGGCGGTCTGTTGACTGCAAATAAATGAAAAATTCATTCTTTTAGTTCTATTTTTTCAGTTGATTGAAAATGTCGAACAGTACGTAACTTACCAATTTCATTCACTTCGTCGTCTTCAAGGACTTGACGGCGCCCTGGCCCGACAGCTTCCGTTCAAAATTCCTGTACGGAGCACCTTAAACATAATCATCGATTTAAAAATCGCATACATTTACCATGTAATGAGATTACGTATTGAAGTCTTGTCAATGCAATTGATACCCATAGCTACTGCTCGATACAAACCTTCCCAAATGAAGTTTGTGTTGAAGTCCTGCGATTCGACGATCCACTTTCGTCTGCGCACCCCCATCGTGACGACGAACTGCATTCCCGTTAGCCACTCGCTCCCACCTGACAGCTTCAACGCGAACGAGCTTATCCAGCTTGTCTGTAAATTCATAAGAAGTCGACATAAGAATATAACAATGATGTTAGATTTATAAATCTTTATTCTGTAACATCTAATTAGTCTCTTATCATGCAAATCAAGCCATCGTATATTAGGGTGTTTCAAAAGAAGCTTTTTTTTTCTTTTGAACTTTTTAATATACTGAGACGTTAAGAAATCTTACCCGGCCCGAAACCGCCGCACGCAGCGAGATCCGACGGTATCAATCGGGATTTTGTGAAAAGCTCAGAAGATAACTCACCGACAGCTCGACGAGAATTCCGAAAAAGAAGCCAACGTCCCGCAATACCGACAGCCCGCGAAGACCGATTGATAGATCACGTGTCGATCACGTGCTCGCAGATATCCACAGCAATGGAGAACGAGCACGCATCGATCACGTGAACCGCATCTTCGTGCGAGAGGAAGGAGGATACGAAGTGACCCCCATTTGGAGCGACAAGGAGAGCTAGTCCACGCGACAAGGAGTAGGGAAGCTCTCCGAAACATACAAAAGCCCGAAATTGGGGCCCAGAAAGCACTCTTCGTCGAGTCGTCAACCACCGGGGAAACCGCTGCCCGACAGCTCATCCGACAAGTGGATACGGCCAGTAGTGACCGGACCGAAAGCGAGGCCCAGGCACCAAAGCGAACCCCTTGCCTATAGCGCCCAGAAGAAAATTTGGATGGGCTCTCGACGCACCGAGCAACGTCGGAGGACCCTAAAATTCTCAAAATTAATATTTTTATCATTCTTTTTCAGCGAGCAGGATCATAGGTAAATTGTATTTTTTTCAGTCAGCCGATACAAATTTCAACCTCACTCACTCACTGAGAAATGCTCATCCCTCCTAAAAACCTGTGTGAATCTGGTAATCGTGACGACTGTCCTAACGACGGGACAACTGCCACCCCCCAGATTCCACTCCGATCACTGGTGGAGACTATCGGGACTCGCAGCGACTGTCATGGCGACGGGACGACTGCTGCCCCCGGGAATCCACCCACCCTTCCTCTTTCGGTGGTAAATTCGGGACTCGTGGCTACGGTCCTGGCGACGGGACGACCGGCAACCCTGAATTCCCACCTTTTCTTCTCCGAAAATAACAACATTTTTTTCGAATCAGATTAATTTAAGGTAGTTCAGTCACGAAACGATTTTCTTAAGAAAGTCTTGAAATTTACACAGAGTGTAAATGGGTAGTCGACTGACACGCATATCAAATTTTAAAGGATTCGTCTTATTGGTTATTGAGATAAATGTATTTAAATATGACGAAAAATACACAGGGGTATAGAAACTATGCGTAAAAAATCGTATAACTTTCCATACAGCGAATGAACACTTCTTACGAAGTTTATAAAAAACTACACAATCATAATGAAGTATATAATGAAGGTCTGGGAAAAAATGCGAGACGATTGTCTTACTAGTAATAAAGATATATTGCGTTAAAGATTGAACAAAATTGGTAATAAACGATATCTCACATAACCGTGGCAATGTCGCCTCGGCTCTGACACATCGACGATGCGGCTACCCTTACAGGCACTCATAACCTCACTTTTGCTTTCGGCATTTCGTTTCTTCTTGACTTGGGCCATTTCTGTCACAGACCTGTCTTTTTTTCAACACTTCCTTCTTGATTCATTTCCCTTTGTGTTTTTGTTTACTTGACATTTCAAATATCTCACAGACACGCTTGCATACTTGTGAAAACCTGCGACGTTGCCACGCTCTCTACAGGGATTTTATACACAAAAAACTCTAGTGTTTTAGCCAGGGACGAAAGAAATTTCAGGTTCAGTGAGTGATGGATCCACGATTAATTGATGGCTTGTAATTTCATTCGCCAAAAGATAAGTTGGAAAAATGATTTACAATATCGAATTAATAACTCTGACATTAATTTGAAGTGATAATATCTTTAATTGAGAATTAAAAATCGACCCCAATTAGACACCCACAAAATACGATCCTTCGTGCATGAACTACCTTAAAGAAAAGGAAAAGAAAAACCTTCCTGCTCGCAGATCGTGTAAACTAATTATAAAATTTGAACAACTATTAATAAAATCCAAATTATCGTTGACAATTCGAATCAACTGTTCGAGCCAATAGTCCGTCTTGGACAAGCATCTTCGCGCTCGCCTCGCGCGGCGCACTATGTTACTGCAGACTAAAACGATCGGGGATCAGATTTGGTCTATCGTCAAGGGCAACGGTCAACAGACTTTCAGATCACAAATGTACTCACAACTAAGATAACGCAATAAACGAAATACGAGAAAATGTACGCGAGTAATTCATATCCTTCTCGGATCGACCCATCATCAACATCATCCGATGGTTATTTTTCTATTTTAGAACCTGCCCCAAATTAAATTTGTGGGCCTGAACCCGCGCAGCGTTACTTATCCGAGAGAGGCTCTAGCCTTCGAAAATAATAACGTTACAATACATTAGAACGGAAATGTTCGTACAAAATTTATCCCTCCATATTGATATTTGAAGCCTCGCATAGCCTTTGAAAATTTTCGATTTCAATTACACAGGAAAAATTAATTTTTGCTTCAAAATTACTCCCACTCAATAGCATTCAACTCATCTTCGTTAATACCAGGCCTTGTCGATGAGGAAGTCACACCTCTTGGATGGTTCCTTCTCGAAAATGTTTTTTTTTTTTCAATTTAATAGTTAAAATTGATTTATTTTTAAATAATCCCTCGTTTTACGTGAACAATCACGTTTCCCATTTAAAGTATCACTTTCTGAAGAAAAGTACAAAAGTAAGTTTTTTGTAGATTTAATTTCCTATGGAAAAATTTCTCCAATTTTTTTTACGAATCGATTATTTTACGAATCATTTCGGAAAAACCAATGGGAATTAATGAATTTTGAGGGCAACTCATGCAGGTTAATTTGCCTTACATAGGATCTACATTCTCGAATCAGTATTTTTGACTTTGCAGAGTTGAGAGTTGAATTGTTGGAATTTGCGAATTCAGGAACCACCTCCACGTCATGGGCTATGAGTTGGAGACTCATCGATTTGTTTCGGGGGGCAACTGAGATAAATTTGGGTGTCGTCGGCGAACATCATATGATCCAGACTGGAACCGATGAAGGACGTGATAAATATTGAGCAAATCAGTGATTTGTTGGTGTATTATTTTCTCAAATATCTTAGAAATTTCACAAAAATTCGCAATGGATCTGGTGTCGGATGGGGGGATAGGTGTTTTAATTTTTGATAGGGGTCGGATAAAAGCACGTTTCGACTCTGAGGGAAAGAAGGCAAGGTTGAGTGAGCTGGTGAAAAGAACTCCTAGTAATTGTGCAGTAAGAGGTAAGCATTTTGAAAGAGCAATTAATGGTAAACTGTCAGGGCCCGATGAATAGGAGCTGCACGATATGTTTGCTGTGAGAAAGATAATGGTGGTTACAGGAATCTGAGAAATCGAATTGATATTCTGTACGCGGTGAAGACTGAATGATTTGTGTGAAGTCGCCGGTGGTGCAGGGAGCTGAACTGTTAGAAATCGATGCAAAATATGTAGTGAGCTCATCGGGTGTAAAACATTTAAGTGGAGATGGAAGTGATAATTCCGGTGAGCCCACGATTATCTAGTTCGCGCCATAGCTTTGATGGGTCAGAGATATTGGACAACTTTTGCATGTGGAACTGCTGCTTTCCACTTTTTAGGTCGCGAGTCAGTTCGTTGCGGAAGACCCTACATATTTCAGTGTCTAGTTCATTTCTAGTTCTGCGTGCAGTATCATTAAGTCTGTTGCGTTGATTCATACGGTTTCTGAGCTCGATTGTTAGCCAGGGTGCACGTGGGTGGGTGACAGTAAATGACCGTACTGGAGCATGAGAATCGAGTAACGAGCGGATTGTGTTAGTAATTTCAGACGTAAGAGAATCGACATCTGACTCATTGAAATTTCCTTGATTACGAGCTAGGACGTCTAACATTGATGTTGTCGATGTGAGTGAATAACGGTAATCCATTTCGCTAAATCGCTCAAAATTTCTGCGAACAACGACGCGATTTCTAAATGCGGGTGCCGATTGTGGATAAGTAAGTTCAATGGAATCATGACCATTAATAAATGGAGTAGTTGATTTCACGAATGAGTTCACTTTGCTGAGTTTGTCGACGAGAAAAACATCTAGGAGTGTGTCCGAGTGAGACGTATGGTGAGTGGCCTCGGAGGGGACGAACTCTAGTGCCATGGATGTAGCAGCCTCTCTGAAATGGTTAGATTCATACGATTCAGTTAGAAGGTTCGCATTCAGGTCTCCCGTTATGATAATATCATTGTAATAGTGTACGTGTTTGCTGAGTGCATCAGAAAAATCATTAAAATTTTTACCCTTCGGTCTCCGGTACATGGACGTAAATAAAAGTGGCTGCATGCCCTCGCACCGAATGTCAAGTAACAAAAATTCAGGCGAGTTAGAAAAGTGACATGGTGATGCCTCTAGGACGAGTGCTTTCAGTGATTCGTGCACGTAGCAGGCCACTCCACCGCCCACTTTGCCCTCTCTATCGACTCTAATGATGTAATAAGAATCGATACGAGGGCCGTCCCAGAAGTACCTGGCCTGACGTAGAGATGGCGTTGTTGTTTGAAACAAATGACTGAGGTCGGTAGTCCCAACCTTATGTACCATAAGTTTGAAAGTTGAAGTCGCTATATTATTTATTATTTATTTAACAGTCATCAGTAGTGAGCATTCTCAGTAAATTCGTCAACATGCAAAAAATTGGTCATCGCTATGTGATACAATACCTTCATTTAAAAGGTTTCAGTCCAACCGATACCAAAGCCGAGCTAGATGCTACTCTGGGGGAGTCCGCTCCTTCGTTTTCAACAATCAAATATTGGGTGGCAGAGTTTAAACGAGGCCGTACGAGCTGCGGAGACGAACATCGCAGTGGTCGACCAAATGAGGTGACCACGCCGGAAATAGTAAAAAAAAATCCACAAAATAGTATTGCACGACCGTCGAACGAAAGTGCGCGAGATAGCAGACATTGTAGGCATTTCGAAAAGTGCTGTACATCGCATATTGACCGGAGATTTATCCATGAGAAAGCTGTGCGCAAGATGGGTGCCGCGTTTTCTCACAGTGGAGCAAAAACAGCGTCGTGAGGACGTCTCAATCGAGTGTTTGGCGATGTATCAAACGAATAAAAAAGAGTTTTTGCGTCGATTTATAACCATGGATGAAACATGGGTCCATCACTACACACCTGAGACGAAGGAACAATCAAAGCAATGCATTGAAAGGGGAGAATCAGCTCCAAAAAAGGCAAAGACGGTTCCTTCTGCTGGCAAGGTCATGGCGTCAGTTTTTTGGGATGCATGTGGTATAATTTTCATTGATTATCTTCAAAAAGGAAAAACAATCAACGGAGAGTATTATGCAGACTTATTGCAGCAGTTGGGTGAAGAAATTAAGAAGAAACGACCTCATTTGGCGAAAAAAAAAGTTTTGTTTCACCACGACAATGCACCCGTTCACATATCCAGGATCGCGATGGCCAAGATCACCGAATTAAAGTTTCAATTGGTCCCTCACGCACCCTATTCGCCAGGTTTAGCCCCCTCGGATTATTTTCTTTTTCCAAACTTGAAAAAATGGCTAGGTGGTAAAAGATTTTCCAACAATGAAGAGGTGGAGTCTGAGATTAATGGCTATTTTGAGGAGTTAGACGCTTCTTACTATAAAAGAGGTATCGAAGCTATTGAACATCGCTGGGAAAAGTGTATCGAGCTACAAGGAGACTACGTTGAAAAATGAAGATCGTTTTTCTGAAAAATGTTGCGTTTACTTTGTTAGGCCGGGTACTTTTGGGACCACCCTCGTACGTAGTAAATCGTCCGATATATGTGAATGCAACCAAGTTTCGGAAATGGACACGATATGATATGAAAGGGATTATTCACGATAAACAGCTGAATTTGCTCTAGATGGCCCACAAGAGAATTTGCGTTTATGTGAGCAATCTTTATTTGATGTTGCGAGGCTTGGGATTGGTTAAGTGACGATTTGGTGATGCGCTCGGTGAGTAATTGGGGTTTGCTCAAGTTTGCCTGGCATAAAATTGGGATAATGGGACTACCATCTGATTTTCTAACAAGGATCTTGCCACTACGAATCTAGAATTCTCAATCTCAAGAATCTGCGGACTAATCGAAGTTTCGGATGAGATAGTATTTGATTGTACTAATTTACGTAATTCGGCGTTTTGGTTTTCCAAAGTTTTGATACGTTCGTTATGCTTGGTTGCGATTTTTAACAGTTCGGGAATATGGTTGAGCTTACTAGCGAAATCATTATTTACAGCGTTTTGGTGTTCGATGAAAGCCGTGAGTTTGGCGTCGGATTTAGTGAGTTTCGCAAGTTTGGTGTCTGTTTCATTAAGTTTAGCCAAGATAGACTGAAGTACGGAATTAATTTAGTTGCTGTCTTCTTGAATCGATTTTGTTACAAACGATGACGCGGACGCGAGAGCCATTGTAGTACAATGAGAAACGCAGCAAGAGCTTGCGCTTTTGTAAGTTATGTAAGACTTGCAGCAGCCAGGGTAAAATTTTTTTTCGCAGACAGGGCACAATGTGAATGTACCAGCTATTTTTGACGAGCATTTGCTACAAGTTGGTTGCGACATTCGACGTGATACAGAAATAATCTGCTGATTTACTGAAGGAGGACGAGATGCAACGCAATTTACCGACGGAGGACGGGTTACTCGACTCACGTGGCTACAATGACGGAGGTGGTGTAGTGGTACGAAGTGTAGATAGGGAGTGATTCGGCTGGTTGACTTACTCGTGTCCCGATGAGGTTGCGATCTTGCGCATGCGCGTTGAAACGAAGATCTAGAGGAAGATAGTCGATGGTGTGGTCGGCGACAGTTGAGATGAAGCAGTGTGTATGGTGACAGAAATAGTGTGCGTGCCGCATGCACAATGTCGACGGTTAAAAGCTGGACGTAGTTGTAGCTGCCGGCAACGACGGTTGCGATGCGTAAAGTGCGGTTAGAAAGCGTTGCGTTTTCCTCGATCTTTTCTTAGATGAACTTAATTAGAGACGTTGCAGATTGATTATTGAAGATCAAGCGCAATAGAGTCGCATGCACATGCCTGAAACAAAACAACCCGAAGGCAGAATGCGGCAGAAAAAGCGTTTCGTGTCTGGGGAGCGATAGAAGACGTGACGGCAGTACTCACAGAGAGAGAGAGAGAGAGAGAAAGCGATATTTATTTAGCGCTCCGGGACAAGTCCCCTGAAGCGCATAGCATTCAAAAATACATCGAGTGTATAATATAATATCACAGATGGTGGAGTACAATACAATCACAGGTTTTTCGGTGGTGTTATATTAGTTATATATGACAGAGAGAGAGAGAGAGAGAGAGAGAACGAGTCGTTTATTTCGTGCTCTGGGACCGGGGTCCCCTAGAAACACCGTGCAAAAATATACAAACATCAGTTAGATATTATCCAGCATACATAGTTATAATACAGTGTCTTAAAACTAAAAACTAAAAAACTAAAAAAGAAAACAAACCAAAACGAAAAGGAAATCAAAAAGAAAAAAGTAAAAAATAAAAAGTTAGTGATAGAGGTACTCGAACAAAACTTCAAAGTAAAAGCTAAATGAACGAGAAGGTATCACGAGCCCTATGCATGCAAGTCCCTCTGCAATAATGCGCGATAATTAGATTTGAAGCTATGCAGGGTACTTTTCTTTCTCAGGTCGATTGGTAATGCATTCCAGTGTGCATGCCGTGACCACAAAAGACCCCCGGTAGCATTCTGTCCGAAACCTAGGAACAGCGCAGTCCAGGTCGTATCGAAGTTGCCTCGTTGCATGCAACGACGCTGGCACCGTACCCGTCAGATGATACAATAAATATCTAGGCTCCTCATTCAGCCTTATCGCGAATGCGAGTGAGCCTACGAAGTGTTTCCGCCGGTCCGCCACTGTGAGCCAACAGAGATCTACATAGTAGGGTATAATATGAGAGTCCCTAGGCACATCGTAGATGAACCGTACGCCTCTGTTCAATGCCCTTTGCAACCTTAGATCGAGCTCCAACGAAGCGTCCGTGAACAATTCAATAATCCAACTGAGGCAGTACGAGGGAACGCACCAACAGGTTCCGGCCTTTCGTGGTAACCTATTTTGACACGTCTTCAATCTGTAGACGATACCATTTATCTTTTTAGCTACATTTAAGAAACTATCGTGCCATGTGAGGGTGCTAGTGATGGTAACGCCCAAGCAGGTTACCGATGACGACAGTTCGATGATATCCTGCTCTACTCGAATCTCCGGGAGGGTGGCTGTGTTCAGATTATTCACGAATCGCGGGGAGCCTGGTACTATTGCTTTTGTTTTGGACGAATTTAGACGCAGTCCACGTGCTTTAGCCCACTCACAGATGGCGCTCACGTCGCGATTTAAACGCCCGATATACTCAATGACACACCTCCGACGGCGGACACGACAAATATATTTGTGAGTCATCGGCATAAAAGCTATATTTGCAATGCGATAGAATGCTCCCAAAACCATCCAGAAAGATCGTAAATAAAAGGGGTCCAAGCACTGACCCCTGAGGTCCGCCAGACCGAAGAGCGGCCTACGAGGAGCAGTTTCTAGCACAATCGTGTACGGATTGGCTACGACCACACAGGTAAGACTCGAACCATTGTGTCGATGCCGAAGAAAACTGCAATTCCACGAGTTTTTCGAGAAGCAGATCGTGACGCACACCGTAAAAGGCCTTGGAAAAATCGAATAGCCATAATACCGTTACGTTGCGCCTGTCCACGGCTAATCGCGCGTCATCGACGATACGAAGCAGTGCTGTTTGTGTGCTGTGAAACTTTCTGGAAGCCGACTGATACTGGTCGCGCAGGCCAGTCGAATCAAGGCGAGACGAAACCTGCCGCGCGATCAATCCCTCGAGGATCTTCGATAAGGCACACAAGAGCGAAATAGGCCGATAATCTGCTGGTATCTCCGGTGCCACCGATTTCGGTAGCAGACGTACTAGCGCTCGCTTCCAAGCCGACCGAAAAAGTAAGCTACATATGGAGTGATTCATCACATGGAGGACGTGATTACGTATCACCGGCATCGCTATCCGAAGCATCCGCACGGTGATTCCATCAACGCCTACAGCATTAAAGCCGATAGCATTCGTAGCCAATACGAGCTCGCTCATCATGATTGGCGTCAGATGGAATGCAGTCTCGATATCGACTGATGATACACGTATCTTGTCTGACGGATCCAACGCATTGCCTGCGAACAGAAATTCGTCATTGAGCGTATCGAGCGAGACAATAGGGACGTTTGCAATGTTCTTTGAAGGCAATAGCCCGATTCCTCGCAGCTTCGACCATGTCTTTTGCAGATTTCCGAACTCAGCACTAATACTGGCACGAAAATAAGCATCCCGAGCGGCTTTGATGCGAGCCTTGACTTCATTTCGCATCACTGTAAAACGTGCATGTACTTCCGGTAATCTGGTCTTCATGAAAGCCCGACGGAGACGGTTTCTTCGTCGCACCCACTCTAGTAATTCTTCTGTGATCCACGGCGCAGGCCGACGTTTGACAACGATCCGTTGCATGGGTGCATGTGCATCGAATGCTTCTACTATAGCCGCTTCGAGAAACGCGACTTTGTGATTGACCGTGCGCGAGGAATAGAAAGGCGCCCAGCCCATGGTAGTGAAATCACTTCGAAGAGCATCCTCATCCATGATATTGAGGCTACGGCAAACAATTGTTGTCGGGTTTCGCGCCGGTGTTATCGCGTCATACGTTATGTGTATGAGTTTTATAACCAAAGTTTTGCCACATCCAGCTAGCCCAGTCAAAATTTACAAAAATTTGCATTTAAATTTTCTCTTTTCTTCGCGACAGGTCCAAGCTTATTCAATACAGCCAAATAAATGTCTCCATTCATATCTGAATTTGGATTATATAATCGTTGGAATGGGTCAGGTTCTGGACAATGGTTGGCTACATCCTGTACTTCTACTTTATTAGGGTCGTTATTGTTGTCGCGACACAAATTGCGACAAATTTTGATTGTTTCTCCAATATCTAGGGTAGATTCAAACATTTTCCGGCGATTTAAAATTTGATCCTCGTTGTCGTCGTATATTTGAATGAACTTCAATTCACCCAGTATTTCTGCGTCTTAGTTCTGAAATGGAAAATGTAAGGTGACCATTTCTCGTTCGTATTCGTTAAGATTTTGCCCCATGTCGTAATTACGGTAACGAATAATACGAGGTTCGGCTTTTTCTGAGTAGCTTCCATCGGCACGAACTGTGTAATTAGCAACAAATTGTGCTAGTGTAACGAGGTCTAGATCTTCATGTTTTCTCTCGTACTTTTCGAACCAATCATGCTTCCAAATATCAGTGGAGTCTTCTCCAATGAATATTTCGTTCATCTCTTTTTGGGTCTTACGGATTCGTTGTCGCTCAATCGGCCATACAGTTGAGATGCTGGCTACGAAGGTGGAGCTTTTGGACATTGGCTATCGTAGAAGGTACCAAGCAGCTTCTTGACTTGTCATCTCTACACTGTTCAGCATATTGACACCTATTTTCCGAGTGACGTCCCCGATATCAAATTCCGGATTTTCATTCATTATTTCAATAGCTTGACGTTGAAGATGACTCACTCCTCTGTTGGTTTTGTTCACATATTCAGCAACATAAGCGGCACAAGAATATTCCTCGGTGATGAATTGTATATTCATATTCGATTTCATTATATTTAATACAAATGGGTTGAATTGGTAGTGCCATTTTTCATGTGGTTGACGTTTCAAGAAGACTCTGGGCCTATTGATTCCAGCTCGAAGTACAGAATTGTAATGGTCATCGGAGACTGCGTTATTATCTCTATGAAAATGATCGATGTCCGTATAATCATTGTTTTGAAGATTCAGCCTAATACTCTTGTATTTCCTTGCATAATCACCAAATCCTGGTTCCGCATTATGCATTCATAACAATATAGTGGTGCTTCGACAAGGCATGAACGGGGCCTCAAATCTGCATTTTCGGGGTCTGTTGGCAACTATTTTTCTATAACATGTAAAAATATGTTTGTGAGTTTGTAGGTTGACCTTCCCCGATGATTCTATTGATGAAATCGATATAAGTTGATCAATCAATGATATCGCATCGTTTTTGTCTGCCCCGACGGCATCACGTGGAGCATCATTCAACCACAATAGAATATGAGCATGTGGACTTCCGCGATGCTGGAACTCAATTCTTTTAAAGTAGTGAACCACGTAATATTGACCAAATGGACTCAATTTTTTTTAATGCAGAATAGTGAGTAATGTATTGACCAGTTTATTGAAGTATAAAGCACATGTGACTGCATCTTCGTTGACTAATGTCGTTCGCTCTATGTAGTGTAAATTTTCACGACGAAAAAGCCATACCACGCAGCATCACATCAAACATCAAGTCGATGGATACGAGCAGTCTTGCTTTGATGTGGAATAGGTGAGGAATATACAGCTCACAGTACGCGACACGCTGCCACTTCAGCAGCACAGTGCAAAGGCATATGTATCGATGTTATGAAAAATGCAGCTGGCTGGTCGAAAAATTCAGAAACCTTCGCTAGATTTTATAACAGGCCGTTGTCAAATGCGAATAATGCATTCGCTGAAAGTGTTCTTATGAGTTAAGTCTGATAGGGTAATAAAGGGTTAAAAAATGTTACATGTTTGTAAAAGTTCCATGTTTTCTTTTACGAAATAAAAAACAGTGTTC